>VWZN01000694.1:345652-422438 GCA_013396955.1 Regulus satrapa | reverse complement strand
GAAAAAAAAAAGAAAAAAAAAAAGAAGAGATGTAAGGAATCTAAGGAATGCATGGATTTGGAACTGGATCTTAATATCATGGGCGTTCATGCAAAATTATGGTAACTGCAAATGTCTTTATGAGCAGGATGAGTTTGGACAGGACCAAAAATCCTGTGGGTTATGGGAGAAAGAGGTGCTGTGGTCTGTATCCTCTGTCCACCCAGCAGCTGAATGGCTCAGGATGCCTGAGGTCTAGCTGTGTGGAGGCCAGAGTGGGAAACTGGGCAAGAACAACCCCAGCACCCTGTTGATATAACACCCACCTGTAGGAAGGGATAACTTGGCCATGTAGGTGGGCAATTGCCATCCCAGCTGATGGTCACCACTGGTTTTCTTCTGTGATAGAGCTCAGTATTCTCTTCCATGTGTTGTCTCTTTAACATCTCCATAAACTTGGACACAGGACTTGGAGGCATAACAAGTATGTTTGCTGATGAAAGCAAATTGGGAGAAGCTGGTGAGAGACTCTGCAGAGAAACCTCAACAAGTCGGAGGGCTGGGCAATCACCAACTGTATGAAGTTTAACAAGGGAACACGCTGGATCCTGCACAGGGATGGAGCAACCCTGGATGTACGGACGGGCTGCGGAAGGAGATGCTGGGAAGCAGTGCCATGGAAAGGGACCTGGGAGTCCTGCTCAGTGGCAAGTGGCCATGAGTCAGCAGTGCCCTGGCAGCCAGGAGGGACAGCGTGTCCTGGGGGGAATCAGGGACAGCATGGCCAGCCAGGAAAGGGAGGGGATTGTCCTGCTCTGCTCTGAGCTGGGGCAGCCTCACCTCCTGTTCTGGGGGCAGGTTTGGGTGCCAGGGTATAAAAACACATTAAACAATTAGAGAGCATCCAAAGGAGAGTAACAAAGATGGTGAAGAGCCTTGAGGGGAAATTGAATGAGGAGCAGCTGAGCTCACCTGGTCTGTTCAGTCTGGAAGAGATGGAAGGGAAACTGCATTGCAGTCACAACTTCATCGTGAGGGGCAGAGGAGGGGCAGGCACTGATCTCTTCTCTATGGTGGCCAGTGACAGGACCTGAGGGAATGGCCTGAAATTGTGTCAGGGGAGGGTTAGGTTGGGGATTATGAAAGGGTTTTCATCCAGATGGTGGCTGGGCACTGGAACAGGCTCCCCAGGGGAATGGTCACAACACCAAGGTTGACAGAGATCAAGAAGTGTTTGGACAATGCTCTCAAGGAATATGGTGTGGCTCTTGGGGTGTCCTGTGCAAGGTCAGGAGGTAGACTTCAATGATCCTTGTCCAATTAAGGGTCCTTTCTAATTAGTGATATTTTATGATTCACACAAAATGTTTTGTGTAGCAACTTAAGATACACAAACCCTTTAGTGAGGATTTGGAACAGATTTTTCTAAAATATTTAATAATTTGCTTCAAAGATCATTTGTGATGGCTATTAAGTGGTGTTAACCAGGTTCAATGAATCTATAAATTGGGCTGGATGTCAAAATATAGAAATTTCTGGGTAACCAGGGCTGACACAAAATCTGTTTCCCCATTGTGCTTCCTTGAAAACATGCAAAAATCAATAGCTCAGAAAGCCCTTCAATGCCTCTGTCCCCACATGAACTCTATTTTTTCCCAGCTGCTACTCATTTACCTACCAAGGCAAACAGATGCTTCCTGAGGTTTGCTGCCAATATTGTGTCATCAAAGGTGAACTGGTGTCAAGACACAGCAGAGTACGTGCTGAGAGACTGAGCTTCTTCAGAAGCCATGGCTTGCTTCCCCCAATCTTCACACACAACTGTACTTGCATGCATGCATAGCTAAAAGAGCACCTGTCATTGGGAGAACAATCTGCATTCTTTCTGCTTCCCTCAGTCCATAACTGCAGCCTCTCTCCCTCTGTGAGGTGCATCAAATTTCAGGGTAGACCAAAAAAATGCTATTAATTTGTTCTATCCAAAAACTGAACTTCATCACAGAAGCATCTCTGCCCAACCTGTAAAGTGAGGAGGCTTTGAAGGATTGCTTTCTCCTCTAAGTTTTTTATGGAACTGTTCCTTGTGGAAATGGGTCCATTTTCACATGTATAGAGCATGTGGAAAAATACAATATCTTGTTACACAAGTCCTGGGGCACTCATCTCTCTTGTACCGCTGCATGGCTGCATCTCTGGCATAAATCAAGGACTCCAAGGTCCTGGTGACCTAATGCCTGTCTTGTTTGCTGCATCAAGCTTTTACTGATACATTTAGGATTGTTATTATTTTTGTTCCCTTCATGTGAATTTGAAAACATTTCCTGGTAATGGAGTATTGAATAAAAACTTTGAGACTGATGGACTTGGTTGTTTCGTGGGGGGAAGCAAGGACATTTCAGCTCTGACAATTGTTCTTCAGATCCCCTAGTTAGTTAGCTGGGAATTTTCTTTTAGATTTAAATACTCTTCAGGATGGAAGTAAAATCGTACTTTTCAAATTTAGTGCACATTAGGACCTGTAAATTCTCCACTGGTACACTAGCTGGGGGAAGATGCTCATTAATATCTGTTGTTTTCTTACTAGCAATAATTCTTAAGATCTGTTTCACAAATACTTTGTGCAAAATGCCTAGTGGTAATTTCCTCAGAGCACTAAGGATTATTAGGGCAATGAGAGAAAACTTCTACAGCCTTGCCTTTTTTTTCCGTTTGCTCTGCCAAATCACTCAGAAGAAAAAAAAACAACAAACCCAACCAAACAAAAAACCTAAAAACACACAAAAAACCAACCAACCAAACAACCCCCCCCCCCCAAAAAAAAATCAACAAACCAAAAAAAAACCCAAATAAAACTAACCAGCATCAAGTCAGTAGCAGTCATCTCCCATTCCCCCACTCTGCAACCCTGAACCAATAACTCCCATCTTTCCTGCATGTAGGGACCAATTATTCCATGCTATTATAAATTCTTTCAAAATTAGGCCTTTCCCTTTGTGCATGAAAATTTTGGCATAATATTTCTCAGCTTTCAGCATTACTAAGCAACAAGTGGACTTCCCAGCAACACTGCTTTGGACTGCCCTACTTGTGGGGGGAAGAAGGTGGGGAAGGAGCTTCCCACCTGGATACCTGGGATGGGAGGGTGACCACTCTGGGTGGGACAATGCAGGTGGCATGCCCATCCTACAACATCCTACATCCTACATCCTACAACTTTTCTTCAGCTTGACTGGAGTCAGAGGAAACCTGTCGGTGCCCACACAGGTCACACTGCACTCTTGGGGATCACTTTTCCTGGATAAACTGGAGGTTTCCTCCTGGTGGGCACTGCCATGCTCTCTAGCACAGTTTTCCTGAGTCGAAGCCTTGATTCAGGAAACTTTTTCTGCTGGTTGGATATTAGCTGATTGGTACAGGACTCCTGGGGTACTGGAGAGTCAGATGATGAAATGCCTAACCCTTAGCTGCTCACAGTCTCATGCTGCTTCCTCTCTGCCATAATGCTCCCACACTGACATCCATTTACTTATCTAACCACGGGATAACTTTTCGTCCGTTGTTTTCCTAAGCTGTTGTGGGATTTGTTTCCAGTAGGCGTATTTCTTGATTAATGATCTTTCTGTTAACACTTGCTCATATTCCATATGGGATCTTCTTGGGTTATCTAAATGCACAAAATACTTAAAACAATATTTTTTTTTTTCTCAGCTCATCTCTGTTTTTAATAACACAATTTATGTCTCCCTCCTCCAAAGAAAAAAAAGAGCATTTTTTTTTGCTTGCTCAAACTCATGCTGAATGTTATTTGTGATTCATGTTATCACCTTGTGCAATATTCTTAGAAAACAGAGCATGGACAGATTTTGTCAGGAAGGGTTTTGTAATGTATTTGTCATTTCTTTTCTGTGTAGATTAAGGGCTAAATATTTTGATGGTAAATGAATCTGTAGACCCCATCTCTGAAAACATAGCAGCTATTCAAAAGAGAGATGCTGCTTTTCTTTCAACCAATGATAGTAGCACTTTCCTGGATACAAGTTGAAAAATATTTACATCAGTTTAAATGAGCAGTGTATAACTATAAATAAAGAGCACAGGTAATGAAGTGTTATCATTCAACTTGAAATTAAAATTGAATCCTGACAAAATCTAAACATGGATCATGACAGAAAAATCCTATATGGTTTGCTTTTTTTTTTTTTTTTTTTTTTTTTTTTTTTTTTTTTTTTTTGAGCAGCTGTAATTACAGAGTAGGTAAAGGAAAAAAGATTATACAGCAGACATAATGTGTAGTGATTTCAATAATATTTCTGATGCAATGCCATGAAAAGAATGATTACCTGTTCATGGCATCTTTACAAGCATCAACAGCCTGCCTCAGCAGGGTGCCATAGGCAGCACTTGCCTCTTAACCTGTGTGATGTCTCACATGGTCACCTTGGGCTGTGTGACCACGGGCTGTGTGACTCCCCAGCCCGTATGACCATGGGCCTGTTTCCAAAAGGGATGCACTGGAGTCTGCTGCATGACTCCTGCTAGGGTTCTCCCTGACCCTGGCTCCCTGAAGGTTGATGCCCCTGCCCAGGGGAGAGCCTGATGTAAGATAAATTAAGAAACCCTAGGGCAGAGGGATGTGTTTGCTGTCCCTAATTCCAAGACATTAATCTCAAAGTAAGTTACTTTACTGACAGGGCTTGGTTTGAGCACTGTCAGAGAAGGAAAAGTTCTGCATCTATTGGAAATACAGAACATTGTGGAAAAGTTCAGGTGGGCTCAGAAAGGCCCTCAGAGATGTTCACACCAAAATGGAAAGCATTCCCTTTTAGTTACTAAGGGTGAAGTCTCTTGTTGCCTCTTTGGAAAGCAAGGCTCCAGGCAACTTCTTGTACTTCAATAGCTGAAAATAAAGCCTTAAAAAAGAACATGTCAGGGAATTAAATGAGAACCACAAATTTAGCAGGGCTAGTGATTGCCCAGGAGAATACTGAGGTGAAATGTATAGAAAAGAGGGGTTTTGAGACAGAGTTAAGCGAATTACTGGTCCCATCTATAACATCTGTTATAGTCTTGGCTGCTGGGTATTTACTTTCAAAGAAATCAGCTTCCACTGCTGTCTGCTGAGGAGCCCTAAATAAGGTGTGCAGGAACAATTACTGAAAATGAATCTGTCAGAGAAAATCTCAGGTAATCAAGGACTCCTGATTGGGCTCCCCTCCTGTACCCTTCTTTGCTTTAGGGATAACCTAAACCAATGTTCCTCAAACCTGATAGGAATAAGCAACACAGGTACAAGGTTGACTTACTAGGAAGGTTGAAACCTTAAAACATTGGCCACAAGCTGATAATGGCATCTGGGAGTCAGCCATTCACCAGGCATGTCAAATGGTGCTGTCTTTGTATTACCATTAAAAGAATCAGGGTTGTTTTAGTGCCAAACAGCAGACATAACCTGATGCCGTTTTCAGAAGTGCCTGCAGCTCCTCATAGACAGTCCATGTGCCCAGAACTTCTTACACCTTCGTGCAGTAGAAGGTACTTGTTCTGGCAGGGGTTCAGTGCAGAGTGCATGAGAGCTAATTTGTAAAGTGCATATTCCTGAGGAATGGGCATGAGACTCTCCTCCTCTGAGCTCAGTCCATTGACTTGGGTCTCAAGAAAAAAAAGTCATTTTTCATTAACTAGACCTCTCTTTAGCTGTGCCTTTCTTATTATACTTGGGAGTCCCTCCAGGTTGTCCTTTCTCCTTGATCTATACAAGTCTGTGTAGGAAATTGCTCATGAATATATAAAAGGCTATGGGCAATGTCAAGAAGAGTAGGTAAACATTTTTGGTTTTGATATATATTTTGGGTAGAGTTTTTTTGTGGGTATTGTTTTTGGGGTTTTTTTGTTACTGTTGTTGTTGGTTTGGGTTTTTTTTGTTTTGTTTTGTTTTGTTTTGTTATGGCATTCTTTTTAGCTTGAATAAAACTTGGCTCAAGGGACTGCTGTTGACTGAAGTTTGCAGCATGTTCTTGCTTCAGTCCCTGCTCTGCACAGCAAAGACACATGGAAACCCATTGAACCATGGCTCCTGATTAACTTCAGGCAAATGTTTCTGAGCTCTTCTGAAAGGGGACGAAGTCTTACTCAGAGCAATGACTTCTGTACTGTCCCTTCTGTGAAACAGGCAGAAAAAACCCCAGGTATTGCCTTCTCACAGCCTCTGTGAGAATTACTCAGAACCTTTGCTCCAAATGGATACATAACTCAAATGAAAATGTTAACATAAGTTTATGTCTGGCAAATATTTTCAACTTTTTTAAAAATAAAATATTAGGTTTTTAAAATTTTTGTTTTGTTTTGGGTTGATAGTTGGTTTTTTGGGGGGGTTTTGTTTGTTTGTTTGTTTTTTAATCTTCTATATTTTTTATTCAAGTTTGGGCAAGGGGAAAAATTGAAAATCAAATTCTTATATTTCACAAGAAAAGAGTCTATTTTTCTTTGTGGCTTTTTGTTTGTTTGTTTGTTTGTTTGTTTGTTAAGTCCTATTTCAGCTTCAAATTATTTTTCCAAATATTTTTATGCCCCTCTGTACTCAGGTCATTTGATTTATATGAAACAATGCTGTGTTTAACCTTACTAGCACTGAAAGCAATAAAACATGAAATGGATAGGTGAAAAGGGATAGCAAATCCCAATTGCAAAATTACCTGGCATGTTCTGAGTCATGGGAAGATGTTAACAAAATAAAATTTACTTAATACTGATGAATGTGACAGTACTGCACCTGGAGAGAAATAACAATAATCAACACAAATATTTAGGAGACATTATTACAGGAAAATACCTTGGGGTTATAGTAGGTAATGAAAAGAGTTCCCATTGTGAGGAAAGCAATCACTGTCCCAGGGGGGTATAAAGAGAGATCTGCCATGTGATGAAAACAGAGGATGGGTGCAGCATTACGCAGTCTGCGAAAGGCTCGAGCACAGCACATATTTTTAAGCCTCACCTTCTAGAAAGGACAGTGAAAAGTGACAGAGGACCTGAGGATGGGCAGCAGGAATGATGAAGGGAACCAAAGGCTGCAGGGGGATGGCAGGAAGCAATTCACAGGGCAGGGGGGAGCCCCAGATAGTTCTGGGATGAACACTTGTGTGCTGTCAGGATGGACCTTCCCTACAGCAGAGATGGAAGAAATCTTGCATTAAAAGCGTGACAATCCCATTTAGATACAAGAGAAATGACTTCATAATCAGGGCTATTACACACGCAATAGAATAAGCTGACTGATGAGCAGCTGAACATGACTCACGATTGGTAGAAGGTTTCCAAGGCGAGACTGGAAAATGTAGCTGTGGGATTAGCATGGAAGAGGCCTCTCAGCATCATCTGAGCACAGCTGATCTCAAAGCTCCTCTGCTGTCATTTTCTTTTGCCATTCTGAGATCTCATAGGCAGCAAAAAAATGACTCCACACACAACAGAAGAGCTTTATTAATTAAATCCATCTGCCATATGTGATAAGACTAGACTGTGATTGGGACAAAAGGTCCAGCCCTGCAAGCCTCACCATCACTGTCCCATCTGCTTTACAAGCATTTTCAAGTGCGGATCCAGGAGCTGGTGGCTCTGCGTTCAGAGTTGTCCGCAGAGGTGGCTTTTAACTCACGCATTTCCAAAGAAGGCTGGCACAGCTCCTGCCTATTTTAAAATGTTTGCTTCTGGAATTTGCAATGCTTGTACCAGTTAAATACTAAATTATCATAAATGTAATTTACATGTTTCCCAAATAAGGGAATGCAAGCGGAGAAGAGCTTTTCTGAATGTTCATATTTCCAAATTAAAGGAATGTAAATGAGCCTGCTGTTCAATTCAGTGTGTAATGTGTTATTTCACGGTTGTCTCCTTGATATTACAGTCCCCCTTTACGTTAGGCAATGTCATATCCCACCCAAATCACCATGAGATAAAGATGTTCCCCTTTAATGCAATAAAGAACAATGACAATATTCCAACAGAGAAAAGAGCATGCATTCTGATTTGTACAAATGCACCATCTCCCACTGGAAATACTCCACGTTGTCCCCTCACCACAATTTACAGTGTTGTGTAGCACCTTCCAGCAGAAAGGTTCTCTGTGGCAAGACTCCCACTGACTCCTTATCCTTCCCTCAGCACCCCACACCTTTCTGAGGAAGCAGCTGCTTCAGAGCTTGCGATGGACTGGTCTGGCTCCTGACAGCACAGGTGTCCTGTGGTACTTAAGAGCTCTGACTGCTTCTTGCCAGAGGATTTCTGCTCTGCTTGTTTTCCTCCTGTCCTTACAGCCAGGCAGAGGGAAATTATGGGATGGCTCTGCATTCATTCATTCATTAGGTGCTGGTGACAGCTGTTGCCTCCCTCTCCTGTTATCTTTAGAGGAAGAGCTGGCACCCTGTGTAGTGTGGTTAAAGGGACAGTGGGAGGAGATTGATTTGTTAGACTTTAAAGGAATGATTTGTTAGACTTTAAGTCAATCATAGCTTAGTCTGGACAACCATAAAACATCTTTATTTCTACCAATAGTTGAAATTTACAGTGCTGCTTACTGGAAAGTGAAATACTCCCACAGGGTGAGAGGAAATCCTGAGAGTTTCTTATTCAAGGAGCAATATGATGCTCCTTTCTCTTTTCTCCCCAGATTTACTTCCAGCAGGCAGCCAAGTGCTTCTGTTTTGGTGACAGCCCTTTGGTGGTGTAGGGAAGCAGAGAGCACATTCACAAGTCACAGTGGTTTAGGGATAGGGAAGTCTTACCCCTTGCTGTTCAGGCAGGGTTTCTTCTGTCCCTACCATAGTCTCAAATTTTTCCTGTGTGGCTGAGGACAGCCCAGGCAGCTGCTTTGGCTTATTCCTTAGTGCTCTTAGCTGCTGGATCTCTTAGAGTCTGCATAACACCAGAGCATTGCAGCTGTCCCCCTGCCTACCACCAGTGTGTCATGGTCACCTCCCTGCTTGGGCCTGAGTAGAAGTGGGAGAGGCGCCTCAGGTGCCCTTTGTGTTACAGCCACTGACGTCCTCCTGCTGTTTGCACTGTGCCTCAGACAGAGACTTCTCCTGCTAGATCCACCATCCTCCTCTCTCAGCTGTGCAAGGATGAACATGTCCTTCTGAAAGGCTGTGCCAGAGCACTGGCTCCTTGTGCCCTCTGCAGTGCTGCCAGAGGACATGTTTTGGGAAGAACAGTGACTTCCTCGCCAAAGAGTACAAACAGCATCCAAGGCATGAAAGCTTAGAGAAGTCCTACATTATTTCCTTCAGCTCCTGACACCATAGGTAAGCTGTAAAAGCCATTTTCTTGGAAGAAGATAGGTGCCCACTAGAGTCTTCCAGCTGAACAATAGCCTCTTGCTGTCCCCAGGGCTTGGCATGGGTGAACTG
The DNA here is from genome assembly GCA_013396955.1 of Regulus satrapa. Lineage (NCBI taxonomy): Eukaryota > Metazoa > Chordata > Aves > Passeriformes > Regulidae > Regulus > Regulus satrapa. The sequence goes on along the minus strand of VWZN01000694.1, from coordinate 413,055 downwards.
ACCGTCTCCCAGGTCTCAGGAGAAGCAGGCTCAGGACAAAGTGATATCATTACAATGGATCCCTTTCACATTCTAATATTTGCTTTGCCTACACAAGTATTACTTTATCTAAACACAACTGCACATGTGATTTGGCCACAGCCTACAGAGACACAGAATTGCTCCACACAATGCAAACCAAATTCTGACTGGGTTATCCCAATGTAATTGCAGCTCCCTGACACTTAAATTCATGTAGTCATCCAGATTCATAGTAGTAGTTTTGAAAACACTCACTGCTTTTAATACTGCATTTGTTCTCCACAGCCAGGTCTAAGGCAAAATGCTGAATGTGCAAAACACTGGAAGCTTATATCTTACACCCTGCTCTGCCACAGGTTTCATGCTTATAATATCTTGTCTTTCCTCTCTGAGAAGATGATGCTACAATGCTGACTTGGGAGTTGGCAGGTTGGTAAAATAATTTTTTCTGGCGGTAAAACTGTGATATGACAAAATAAGTCTTCCTAGGAATATATCTGTCATAACAATTTCTGTGTGGCAGGCAAGTTTCTCTGGTCCAGGGGGAGATGTCCCATTTCATCGGAGAGAGTGGTCTACCTCAGCTGTGGAGGAGTAAATGGAAAACAGCCTCTTAGTGCTCCATGTAAGGCAACTGGGAGCTGGTACAAGTTGTAATTCACAAAGAAGAAATAGGTGAAGAGCCCGTGCCCTTCACCATGTCCCTGGAACAGATGAAGGGACAGCATATCTTCTTACAGAAGATGGCAGACCCAAACCAAACCTGCATCAACCAAGAGGGGGATTCAAAAGTTTGGCCGTTTCCATCTTCCAACCAACTGCTCAGTCACAAACTCATGGAGCCCAGCTCGTCCCTGTCAGTGTGAACATCTCCTACCACAGGAGCAAAATGACTGCAAGCAACACATTAGTTAGGGCACATTTAAATGCAAGGCCTACTCTGGGCTTGAAGGCAAATCCCCCTCAGCTTGGATGTGCGTAACATATGGTGTGCTAACAGTCTCCTGGTTTTTATTAGCATTTTTGAAAGGCTGGATTTGCTTCTACTTCAGAGCAGAAAAACCCTGGATTTTTTAAAAATGAACCCATATCTAGTTAGCCGTTATTCTGATCAGCATGAAATGCCTTGAGAGTTATCGATTAAGAGCACTATATAAGAGGTATTATTTCTCAAGTGTCCGTGAAGATTTAAGATTTACTCCATGTGCTCTAAAATTGTCATTAGTTTGCAAATTCAAAACACCAAATATTTCAGACAGAACAAAGGCAGTGCTCTTCAGCAAGTACTAATTTCACATGAAGTTTTAAGTTCCAAGATTTATCCATATTTTAGCATAAGTCTCATTTGCAGTTATTTCATGCAGTTTTCTGCTTGAAAAAACAGTCTTAGCTTTAGGAGATAGTATATCTTGTCAGCCTTCATAATGCAAAAACTGTAAAAGCTATTACTTGGCTTAAATGCCTTGGAAGAGAATTTCTCCCCAAAGAAGTTTTGCAAAAACTTTAAAGAAAAATGGGAACTGAAGTTCAGAATGGAAATAATTTTGCAGCCTGAATTGCAGTGGAGGTGAATGGTATGGGCTAGAACATAAAATCCTTATTTCTGCTCTTGCAATGCTGGAAGGCAGACGTTATTCACCAGAAAAGACGAAGATCATAAACTCCAGCCAGTCAAAAAATAAAAGGACGGGTTTCTCAAGGTTTCTTTCATAAAAGGCACGGTAATGGCCAAGTTATTCTGTAGTGCTGGCTGACTGAGGCTCTCAGTTGTTGCATTCCTTATGGCAGCACGAATACCACTGGACAATCAGGTTAAAGTGAGGAATTTTTAGTCTAACCCATGAGCAGCACATCCCAACTGCAGCAGAGCCACCTTGAATGTTGTCCTCCTACTCCTGTGAAGTGGCTGCAGGCCAAAAGAGGTTAAATCTGCTGCCCCTCATTTTTCTAACAAAATGAAAATAAAGGTATCAAAATAGAAGAGTGTCCCAGGATCAGTGCCTCCTACTTTGAAAATAAACATCCTAGCTTCCTTTCTGTATTTACAGCATTTACCATTTATGCAGCAGCAGGAGACCATTATTATGTGACAATGTTCTGCTCTACTGGCATTACCTCTTAATTATATCTTCATTAAAACCAAATTATGAAGTGGTCAGGAAAGTTAAGCCAACTGAATTGCTCATTTGGATGAACACCCTGACACTTTTTTTTAGAAAAGTGAGGCTGGCTCATGCAACAAAATGTTTAATGATCTGCCTCACTGCTGGGAAGTGTTGATTTTCACTTTAAATGGTGAACTTGCTGCTCAGTCACACCGCATTCATTCTGAATGGACGCTGCTTAGCTAAATGCTGGCATGGCAGCACAGCTGGTTTAGCCCTTACCTGCAAGGGGATGATGCCAGATTGGGTTTGCTACTGCTGTCTGTTGACATTGTTTCTTCATTAAAGCTGCAGGCAGAAATAATCCGTGCCCTGATGAGTACAGAAAGAACCAGGGAATTGCATTCCCCAACCGTACAGTTGGTACCTGCCCTCCACTCTTTTCTACTATGACAAGGACAGTGAGGGATGCTGGGACAGACATCAGCTCAGCCAGCCAGCTGTTGGAAATCTGTCCTGTTCCTGCAAAACAATGCAAGGGCTACCTGCCAGGCCATCTGCAGCACTGCTCCCTGCAGCACACCCCCAGGAGAAGGTGCCACTCGCTGCCAGGACTGGCAGTGACCTTTGACTCAGACGAAGCTGGGCTGCCTGCACGCACCTTGCCTGCATGCTGGAGCAGGGCCAGAGGCAGCATGGCTCCTGTGGCAAGCTTTCAGCCAACTCTCTGTCCTACCTCTGTGCAGACACCCTCTCTGTGCTTTGTGTTCTGTGGGAGTCAAGTGAGAGAGACCCATGCTTCACATCTGTGTCTGGCCATATTTGTGCCACAAACATCAGAGCAGAGCTCAGACATCCAATCCCTCAGTTTTACAGTTCCCAAGTCTTTCTCATATCCCAAGGCTGCAGCACCTCCTAACAAAAGTTTCTCTATCGCCTACAGCGATAGACAGGCTCTTTGGGAATGAGTTGTAGCATCCAGACCTATGAGCTCAGGCTTTACCTGTCAAGTATATCCACAAGCCATCTGACAAATATCATCAGCCAGATGAACCAGGGAGACAGAGACAACCCGCATGAACCTACAGACACAGAAAAGGTGCCACAATTGCCAGGGCTCATCAGACACACTCCCTATTACCCAGTGTTTCTGTCATCACAGTAGACTGATTTCTAGGCAAAAATCAATTAATACTTGGGTATAATACAGGGAAAAATACTTAGAGAAGCATGTGATTTTTGAGGAACTGTTCTACATAAAGCTATGTAGGAAAGTAAAAAAAAAAAATTTCATTTTGAGCAGATAATAGAAATCAGGCAACTTATGGCACAGGTCTTCAAGAGGAGAGGGTTTGCAGAATCTCAAGTGAAGAAAACCAGAAGCAAAGTTTACCTGCAAACCTGGACAGCTCAATATCATTCATGCTTAGCAGCTTTGACAGCCAGAAGCACATGGGGACCTGGGAATACTGGAATCATAGATCCCTTGGTTCCAGTGATCTGATATGCACTTGCAGCTGCAGTTTAAATAAGGGGAAAGATATATTTTTGGTCTGAAAATTGAGAGCCAAAGAAGGAAGGATGTGTTAAACATGTCTGGCTTCTTCTTCATCAGAGTTTAAAGGAAGGGAATTTTTAATGGTGTTACATGGATGCTACAGGGCAGAACAGGCAGAATAAATAAACCTTGCTCTTTCAGAAACAAGTTACCAGCTCTCCATTATGCCTTTGAAAAGCAATGTAATATGAAATTTTGAAAGGGAATCAATGCTGGCACAAATGTCAGGAGTAAGTGAGTGTGCCACATAGTTATGAAGGCCAACATAAAAGAGAAGCCCCTGCATTTTGGAGGCTTCTGTCTAATCTCCCTTATTGCTGCCCCTTTCAGATGTATGGATGCAAGGAAATTACTCCACCTGTCACTAAGTGTAGTAGGGGAGTCAAAGATGATTATCTGCCCAGGATGCAATGGATGGATTGTGCTCCATCTGAGGTGGGGAAAATAATAGGAAGAAAAATGAGCATAAAGAGAATGATATAAAGCTTTTAATCAAGTAGTTATAATGAATCTCTTTGGTTTGGGTACTCTAACAAAGAGAAGAAACTGTGTTCAGCCAGGCTGTTGTTTCCCTAAGGGTTATACCTTATACTTAGTAGCTGTATTTTATAGATGGTCTGTGATGCTTCATTTTCAGTTCAAAACAAATGTGAATGAGAAGAAAAAAGGCAGAAAGACAGAAAGCAAGAACATATATCAGAAATAAATTTGATGCAACCATTTCCAGTCCTAAAACACAGCAAGTAAGATAAGGATGTGGCTGGTTTAGTGATCACTGTAATCAGCACGATTGACTGCTTACAGATGACTAATTTTCAGTTCTAGGGAGGTAAATTGAGACTTACATATATCAGCTTTGTGCTAGCACTACAGGTAATGTAAGACAGATGAGCTGTGAACTCCTAATACCAAAGAAATTGTGTATTACAAGGGAGCACGGAATGTAGACTAGGGGTGATGTTACAGAGATGCAGATTTGGAATCAGATTAACTCTTAAACAAGCCTTGAGGTGAATTTTCTTTCATTTTAATTTTTACTCAGATCCATTCAGGCCCATCTGTATTTTAATCAAAAGTGATCATAACAGTTTCATGGGTAAATGGAAAATGGATCTTGATAGATGGTCATTATGTCTCATTTTCTCAACAGTTGAATAACCAACAAGAAGAATTAACTTAATACAGCAAGAAGTGAGGTTCTAAGAAAGAGGAATGAAGATCAAGATAAAAGATTATTAAATTAAATGAACTAAAGCTGCACTGGATGTCCTAATTGTAATATAAAGAGGAACAATGAAGCAGGGGACATGACGGATGTAGATAAATAGCACAGAGGAGGAAGAGAGCGTGGGAAGACCTGAAGTTTTTGTAGGAGAAGAAAGGTAAGACAGCATGCAAAGGCAAGGTGCCTGGACAGAATATACTTCTGTTCAAGAAGAATAAGGATGCAGGGAGCAGAGAGACCTAGGGCTAGTTACAAGCTTGGGAGAGTGACCCCTGGGGCAGTCAAAATGAGGCGGGTTGGAGGTAGGACCATGCAGTGGCAGAAGCTTGCTGAGTCCTCTGACTAAAATAAAACATTACTGCTGTTTTGCTCCCATTCCACATTGACATTATGACCCCTTGACTAGGAGGGGTTACCAGGTACATCCTAGTGAAAGGAAGACATTCAGTTTCAGTGCTGGATAGAAGCACTTCACAGGAAAATTCACCAATGTATTTTTTTACACTTTTCCTGAAAAGAACAAAAACCAAAACCACATGAGTATCAAACACAATTTAGCATGTCCTAGAGAAACCTGAGCCTCCCTGCCGCTGGGCACTAGCAGCCCCATTAAAGCTACATCTATATTGGTCATCCAGGTGGGCCTTGCACCTGGTTCTATCAAGGAAAATCACCCATGAGTGCTGTTATTTACAGTCCCTGTTTCTCTAGGCAAAGTCTTAACCAAAGGCACTTCTTATCAGAGGTGAGATTACAATAAAAGGGGATTGCCACTCCAGCTCCCCCCAGGTCCTCTCTGGCACAAGTCCCTGGCAGTGTCCTGTTGGCTGGGCTTTGCCACTGATGAGCTACAGAGGTACAAAACCACAATGGTTTTGACCTCTAAAACTGCCTTCCAAGGAGGGAAGGCATTGTATGCTGCAACAATCACTGTTTGGGGTGTTAGATCCCCACAACAGAGGAGAGACAGCTTGAAAAGGAGCACTGAAATAGCCAGGGCAGAGCAGGGCGAGTGCACAGAGGAGGTCGGGGTTGGGGACAGGATTGGAACAGAACAAAACAGACTAGCATGCCTTTGTTGTACAGCTGTTGTCTTTATCATGACAATGTTGTCTTAGGGTCACTTTGTGATGCTGAATTGTATCTCCATTAATCTGTTTAGCCTGGAAATAAGTTTTGCACCTTTGAAACTGGATCTGAAAGTGAAGGGGGGAGGAGAAGAAGTGGTGGAATATCTGAGGTGTTTGTTTTCAAAACATAAAGATAAGAGATTAATCTTCCCTTCTCACAGACAGTGTTATCTTCAGTGGACAGCGGTAGAGAGCTTCCTTTGCTTTCTGTTAGTTTCTGGCTAGTTGAGGCAGAGAAGTTCTCCAGACTGTGGCTTTTTTGCCCCTTTTTCCTGGAACTGTTCAAACCTGCTGTGGACTGAAATCCCAGGAGAGCACGGGGAGCTCACACCTGTGGCCCAGCAGGGCCTGGCCCAGCCAAAGCCTTTTCCAGCTCCAGAAGGAGCGATAAAGACTGAGCTACAGCCCAAAGGGGCTGTAAAAAGGGGACTCTCTGATTTATCATCTCTTGGGGTGGTGAGAGGTTTTATTCTTTAATATTGTGCAATTTTTGTGCTGGGGAGTGCTTTACCTGTTAAATAAACAGGTTTTTTCCTCTTCTCTCTGAGGAAAATCTTTTCCTGGACCAGTTGGAGGAGGGGTCATTTGAGTTTGCTTTCTAGAGGAGCCCTTTTGGAGATTTTTCTCCCAAGTTTACACTAAACCAGGACGCACACTGAGGGAAAATGGGCAAGAAGCTATAGAGGAAAACATGTTGAATGAGTGACCTGAATGAGTCCATGCTGAAATTCCAGTTTTATGAGGAACCCTTCAGGAGTAGAGACAAAATCCATAGAAGAGAAGGGATGCAGAGAAAGAGAAAACTAGTAAAAAAACCCCTCATAACAGTTACTGGTAAGACAAACTGAAACAATGAAGTGAAAAAGAAAAATGGAACAAGGTGATGTTTAATGACTCTACTTTCCAAGCTGAAAGGGCAATGGGTCTATATGCAGCTGGTGAGAAAAACTTGAAATTTTAGCACATCTTTATCATGGGATGGCTCAATAAAGTGTGGGATTTTTTTGTCTACTGTCTTTATTCAAATCTTAAGCATATCACTAAGCCATAGCTCCTAATAAAAATAATTAGGTTGTGCTTGTCTCAATTTTAGCTGTTGTTAGCAGTGAAGTTGCTAAAGTCAAAGGAGCTTTTCCTGCAAACATCCAATTCTTCATGAAGAGCAGCTTCCTTCCTACACTGGTTCTTTTCTGTTTTCAGATGAGGTGTTTGAAATGTCACTATTTTAAATCAAAACCATTAGTATGTTAGTGCCTTCACAGTGACAAATGTCTACATTATCCTCTTTCTTGAGGAAGGCATTGCAGCCACAAATTTTTTCATGTCTAAGCTAATACAGTCACCTGTGGATTACTTCATACTGTTGACAAAACAAACTAGATTAAAGGAAAAATATTTTTAGCTTTTTAAAAAACAAGGTTATCTTGAAAAGCATGGTGAAGCTGACTTGGAGTGATGGGACACCATCACAAGCAATTCTCCACACAGTGGGTGACTGAGATAACCACAGTTACTATTTATTTTACTTATCTACCCTGAGCATTTCACCTTGAAAAACTTCATGTGGAGAGCAGTGCATTCCTCACCCTGGTGGATGGCACTTATCACAGCCACATCAGCGTGCCTGTAGCATCTTTGCTGCTTTTGGCAGGGTGGCCTGCAGACTTTGGACAGCTGAGGGCTAGGGCAGAAAAGGGTCTCTCCTTGGTATTGAACTTGTTTCAAGTGTGTGAACAAGTCCAGTTGCACTGGGAATGGAAACATGGGATTTCGGGCAGATCCACAAAGAAACTCTCTATGCCTTGCTCTGTATCAGCTTTGTATAACTCATGTGGGCAGAATGAAGTCAACAGCATGGCAGAGCCCATGGCGACGTTTTTTGTGTAAGGGACGAGCAGTCATTAGTCACAAGTCAGCCCATCTTGGCTTTTGACTGGAAGTGCAACTGAAGAAACAGAATCCCACAGCCTGTACATGAATGGGAACAGCATACATTTCTGCTTCTTAGACATACAATACACAAAGACAGCCTACCTAAAATTTGGGTAAGGGAGGACTTTTTGCTCATTATCCAACATAGATAAATTAATGAGCTACAATAATAAGCTATAACTTGCCTATATGTCACTTCTAGGCCTTCTTTTTCCTCTTTCCACATCAGCCTGTAATTCCAAACTACAACCCTTCCTATGACATTCTCATTCAAAGCTTCCCATTTTTCAAGTCCACTGTAACCTGACCTCATGCCTTGGTCCTTCACCACATCATGAGAATACAAGTCCTACTGGGTTCCTCTAGGTTAATTAATAAAAGAACCTCTGCATTATCTGGAGAAAGGATCCCAACAAGACCCCAAATAGTGGCTGCCAATCTCCTCCTTTGATGCTGCTTCACAGGGCTGGAAGGAATTCAGCAGGATCTAGGCATTCAGATATAGGCTGTGTTTTTCCTCTGTGATAGGCAGAGACTTTTGGCTGTTAACAAATATGCTTGAAAATTAATCCAACGCTTTACATTTGAGTAAATATGATGTATTTTTACTCTTGCTGGAACCTAACATCACTGCTTGCAGACAGAAGGAGCTGTCATATTCCTGCAAGCATTTTTATTCCTACAGAATTAATTACAGCATCAAATCGAATTTGACTCTCCTCTGGCACCTGATTTGCAGCTGTAAGCCAGCAACTAGACATGATAACCCAAGTGAAGGGACAGAAGCCCAAGTACAGCTTGAGCTGATAAACAGAAACCTATGTTTTTGAGACTGTGTATCGCAGACAGCAGCACTGTGCTCCCTTTGGCAAAGAAAATCATCCTGAGGAAGAATTTATCTAGTGACTGACAGGAAGCAGTGGGCTATGAGCCTAGAAGATAATATTTTGGCTGGCTCATTTCTTCTCCTCAGAAACTCTCTCCTGTAGAGCTCTGTGTGGCACAGCACTTACTAGGGTAACCGGTAATGAGGCTGCATTTTGATCTTGTTTATACTTTGTAGAGGCTTTCCCTGTATATAAATTTACTTTTATAGACTGAAAAAGATGAGTGCTCTCTAATCATCCAGATATAAAGAGTTTGCTTTTAATACAGAGTCTTCCTGTGCTGCTTATGTCCTATCTGGCCAGACCCAAACTTTATATCTGGTTGCCTCAGAACATTTATGCTTTAAATATCCCCTCACCATTGTATTTGTTACAGCATTTTAGGTTCACCCTGAAAACAGAGGTGAACATCTTCTCACCTGCTCATTTTAAAATGTTTTTATCAGAGATCAGATGTTATGACCGTATTTGCGCCATGATGAGCCAGGAGAAAGGAACCAGGTATGGAAGTAAGCCCAGTCCATGACTCCTGACTCCTGACCATGCAAAGCATGCACTCTCATTGTGCTGACCTTGCCCTTGATGAGAAACAAGGCTGGGCACTGCTCTACTGATGCAAGGCAGTACTGCCAGAGGTACATGACCTTCTCTTTGCTGATGAATGGTTGTTGACCAGAAAAAAGCAACTCTGCACAAAAAACCCCCACTTTATAAATAAAGCAGAGAGGTGGCAGTAAGTAGATATTCCTTGGCTGACCCATTACCTAGACCTAGGCTGATGAGAAAGCTACTGGCAGCAGACCCAAACCAAGATCTGGGAGTATGTTTCCACACAAGGGCTATGCTCCTATTCAACAAGGGTTTCCTTTCCCTCCTCAAGGTGAGGCATGAGCAGGTTGCTGCACTCTGTCCTGTGACCAAAGAGGAATTAGGCTTATGGTGCCTAGAGGAATTGTCTCTTTACTTTCAGTCAAAACTCTGAATTATTAGTGCTGCGGTAATACAATTCATTAAGGTTATCTGAACACATTTTCATAAGTTTTGTAACTCATTCAACAAATATGTGAACTCAACTGTGTTATTCCTCAGCTAAAACACATAATAGCTGACTGATATGCAGGGAAGTAACACTGCTGGTTATTGTACTTTAAATTCAAATGACACATGGGTAAAGAAGTCATCTAAGGACCAAAATAATTAGAACAAATTATGCCCATCAGCTGTATTGAATTTATGAGGATGTGGGAGTGGATTAAGAAAGGTATTTACCCCCTTCAAAACACCTTTCTTTAGCAGAAAGTAAAGCCTTTGTGAGAGGGCACCACAGCAGCATCCAAATTGCCTGATCTGAGAGCTCTGCTTCCTGTTATCTGTCACTGTTTCCTCCAGCTTTTCCTAGGCTGCAAGCCAGCAGCAAGCACATCCCAGCAGCCAGCCCCAAGCTCAGCTTGTCTTTGTGTGTGTATGAGCATTTATCATGTGTAGTCTTCAATTTGCTCCCACTAAATTGCCATTTTTGGACAGGAAGTAGAAGAGGAGGAACATTTAACAACATTTAGGTTCCCAGTGTGTGGGACTACTGTTGTCCCTGCTGGGTCATGGTGTACTGTTGTTTCTTTGTGGTCATTCCAGCTGCTCCTCAAGAAGAGCTGTCTCAGTGTAAAACAATTTGACAGGTCGACTCTGGCAGGTAGTTCCTCAGCTTCTGGGTTGGGTTCAGCAAGAGGGGATTTACATGGAAGCCGTGCCCACAGGATTCACAACAGGGAAGACCAAAGAGCAGTCAAAATATCTATGCCTGTCCCTCCACTCCCTTCCTCTGCACCCCTCCCCAGCTGATAGAAAGCTCCACACTGGGTGTTGGAACACAAAAAACAGAAACATTTGATGTAAAATGCCATGCTGAGACATTTCTAATGCCTGATCTGATCACCAGCCTCTCCTCACAGGTCAGAGCATTATCTCAGAGATGAACTCTGTTGTGTCTTTATGCAAGAGAGATCTCACTGTTCCCCTGATAAAAGGAAAAAAACCCCTTTCTTCTCAGTTCTGCCATCCAGAACAGTGTCAAGTCAAGGAGAGATGGGATGCTACTGCCTCCATATATACACAGGAACTGTGGAACAGCACATTCAGTGATTTTCAAAATCCCACTCCAAAATGCTGTGAATGAGCCAAGGGAGCAATGCCCAGGTACACAAGCGTCACATGGTGTGCCCAGGGCACAGCCAGAGAGCTGATTTCCTGAGGAAGGTCACTAAGCTGGCTAGAATAGAGTGACAAGAAGAAAGATATTTTAGCAGCTGGCAGAGGGGGGAAGGCAGACCACATACAGCAATACCTCAATGACAAGATGTTTTTTGGTTGGCATCAAAAAGAGCAATATGCTCCGAGACAGGCTCTCCTACACCTTTCTACAGCCTCATAGAAATGGCTTAATAAAATTATTATTGTACACCTGCACAGAAATTATTTGGGATATTATTAAAAAGCTGATTTAATCATCAGGGTTTAGGGCATGGTAGGACTTCTCCATGTTGATAAGTCAGAGTATAGCAATTTGAAAGAATCAAGTGCAGCACCAGCTTGATTTAAAAATCCTCCTAAGTAAATCAGAAAGCAGATGTGCTTTTAGCTGATAACAGTGAGGAAATTAAGAACTTGGTCTGAGAGATGGGGTGTAGGAAAATAGATTTAACTAGCAGCATCACCTTGTGGCAAACCTCTAGGGCAAAATCTGTTCTTTCAGAAGTACATTCAGTTGCCAGGAATTGAAAGTAAAATCTGGGGCAAACCCATGTGGGACCTGAGGAGAGGCTGAGAGAGAAAGGACTGTTCAGCTTGGAGAAGAGATGGCCAGGGAAATCCTGTCACTGTGCATAAGTACCTGATTGGAGGTAGTAAAGATGGAGACAAGCTCTTAGTGGCGCCTGGTGATAATATAAGAAGCAATGAACACTAATTAAAATTTTTTAAAAAATCAACTTAAACGTAAGAAATAAAAATATTTTTACTGTTATGCTGGTCAAACATTGGGACGAGTTGCCCAAAGACATTGTGAAGTCTGTGGTTTTGGAGGTATTCAAAATCTGACTGGATACAGTCTTGAGCAGCCTGCTATCAGTCCTGATCCTGAGCAACCTGTCCAGCAGGTGCTGCACTGAGCATGGGGCATTGGAACTAGATGATCTCCAGGGGCTTCTTCCAGCCTCAACTATACTGCTCCTGTTTCCTCAGGGCCTTGACAGTGGGAAAGCTGACAGAGCCTTCTAAAGAAGAGAGGCTTAAGGGTAAAAAAAAATGCTTGTTTGCTACAGTATACTTCCAAGTGGCACTCCCAGCTGAGTTATTACACTGGTGGCCTAATTAAACCATATCTTTTCCATCTTGTTTTTTTCCTCTGTGATTATCAAAGACAATGTTCTCATCTGAATAGTACCATTCTAGCTTTAAATCTGGTCCTACATCCCTTCCAGTACTACATACAATATTCCCTGTTGCCAGAGGCAGCTACATGAAAATGGGATTTTAATTAGCAGAGAACATTTCCTAGTCTCCTCACCTCCCTAGGGTCTGTCCTGCATCTCTGAGGGCATCTGTCTATCCATTATTTTCCACCACGAAGGCTCAGGGACATCCAGAAAGGATCATGTTTTCAATGAAACAGGGTGTTCCCAAAACCTTTGATGGTTTATTATAGGGCTCCAGAGAAAGAATCCCACTTCAGGTGAGAGCTTTAGGTTAGGACCTGCCTTTCAAAACAGGGATGCCGACAGTGCAAAAACATGCCTGGAAGTGCTCCATTCCTATGAGTCTGGATTCTCACTCGCAGAATCTGTGTGACTGCACTGAAGGCAATAGACCTGTGGTGACACTCAGGGATGTGCTTGTTTGCCTGTATAATTTTTGTTTCATTGTTAGTGATTGTACATGCTTTTACAGATTTCAGTTCTACCAACAAGTCAAAAGATAAGAGGTAGCCCCTCTGTACAGCTGGACTTCACCAACTGCAAAACAGGTAATAGAAAATGCACAATCTAAGCAAAAATTTCTCATTTGTGTAAAGGCAGTGATACCATGTGTCAGATTGGCCCTGGAGAAGTTATGCAGAACTTCTCTGCAGTGTTTCACAAGAGGATGTTTTTTATTTTTTCTTGAATTATTCTAGGTAGATGTGACAAGATTTCCTGCTGCACAACATTTCCTCTGAATGCATGTAAGCAGTATCCTCCTCTTCTGCTGAGCAGGGTACTTAAGTAGTATTTGCCAGCCAACGTGAAAACTCCAGGAGCCTTTTGCTTTGCAGGCATTGTTTCTTCAGTTCATTATCTATTTATAGTTCTTGCCTTTGATCGATGTTTGTATTTAACCTTGTATTTCTTAATTTGTAGGTCAGTCTGCATTTACCATGGTTAATTTATTAGGGCAGATTCTTCTTCTCAGTCAGCTCGTTGGGGGAGCAAAGTGTGCTTAGGAGCTGTAAATCATTCCAAACAGATCTCATCTAGTAACCTTAGTAACCGAGTTTTGTACTGGAGCAAGTAATATTTTTATGGTGATATTTTTTCACTGTGAATAATAGAAAAGTAATGATAAAACAACACATTTGAGGATGAGCTTGCCAATAAAAATTGCTATAAAAGCAGCAGCATTGTTTCAGAACAAAATTATAGTCAATCCTTTCCCAGAACCTCTGTAAATTGTCTCAGAGCAAAGCTTTTCTCCTGTGTACACTATAAGCTAATTCTTCTATTACTGGATCTAGTAATGCAGGCTCATAGCATATTTTACAGAAACTCAAGTCACAAGCTTCGTTAAACAGTAATGCATGCTGCTTTGATCGAAAGGATCACGTGGACTGTCACTTTCATCAAATATCACTTTCTGTGATAAAGAGAAGGCAAATGCTTCAAAAGACACCAGAAAGCTTCATATCAAGGTAGTCCTGAAAGTCTGGATAAACACTAGATCTCTGCATGGCATTACACCTGAAAGTGCCATTAGAAAAATCCTCATCTGGGCAGGGGCACCCAGACTGCTGACTTACAAGGCGTGATTTCTTTCTCACTCAGGTGTTTCAGATGTCTAGAGCTGAGTTTTTGCAAATACTCTTTCCTTGAGCTTAACTCTTGTTCTGTGTCCAACTGTGATGTTAAACCATAGAATGGTTTAAATTGGAAGGAACCTGAAAGATCATCTAGTTACAAACCCCTGCCATGAGCAGGGACACATTCCACTAGACCAGGTTGCTCAAAGCCCCACTCAACCTGGCCTTGAACACTTCCAGGGATGGGGCATCTGCAGGATCTCTGGGCAACATGTTCCAGTGCTTCATAGTAGATAGACCCTCATAGTAGAGATTTTTTTTTTCTGAGATCTAATCTAAATCTACTCTCCTTTAGTCTGAGTCCTTTCACCTTTGTCCTGTCTCTAGATGCTCTTAGAAATATCTCTAGCTTTCTTGGAGGTTCCCTTCAAGTACTGGAAGGCCAGAATTAAGTCACCCTGAAGCCTTCTCTTTTCCTGGCTGAACAATCACAATTCTCTCAACCTTTCCTCATAGGAGAGGTGCTCCATCCCTCTCATAATTTTGTTGGCCTCCTCTGTACTAGCTCCAGCAGGTCCATGTCCTTCCTCTGCTAGGGCCCCCAGAGCTGGATGCAGCACTGCAGATGGGGTTTCACTAGAGCAGAGAGGAGCAGAGCAGAGGGGCAGAATTCCCTCTCTCACCCTGCTGGCTCTGCTGCTTTAGATGCAGCCCAGGATTCCATTGGCTTTCCAGGCTGTGAGTGCACGTTGTTGGCTCATGGAAACAGGACATTTAGCTATGATCCACAAAACAGCTGCTCTGAGAGGTGGTTTCAGAACATCTTTAACTCATGTCACATCCTCAGACATCACTCTCTTTTCAAACCAAGTCACAGGAGGAAGATGAGGACTTCTTATACAACAGGTGACCAAAGCCCATCTTTCCCTCAGCACTGCCCTGGGTAGAAGGAAACCTCAGCTGAGAGGGAGGCAGGCCCACACATACCACATCTTACCTCTAGTCTATACCTCCTATTAGTGTGGGTTTGGTTCTTTCAAGACAGATGAGGGAGTGAAATCTTACCTTCTTGCCTCTTGGGGAAACAACTCTAGACTTTGCCTCCAGGATGTCTGCTCATTGTTTTTATGGAAAACACAGAGAAGCAGCTTCTGGCCTGTGAGAACACTGACATTCCTGAAGGATGAAAGTACCCACCTACTCTTCCACAAGAGCATCACTAGGCCAGGTTACTCCTCCTGTTAGCATTGCTGTGCATGCTGGCTTGGAAGCCCCTGTCAGAAGCAGGCAACTTCCCAGGAACACAGCTGTCCAATGCAGGGCTCCAGGTTCTGGGTTACTAATTTCATCATCGTGTGTTGCAGCCTCTGACTGTCAGATGTACCAGTACCTTTTCAGGTCTAGCCTGATAGAGCTTCTCTCAGCACACTGTGAGGCTTTGAATACAAACCACAGCCATTGTGGCTCTTCAGAAACACAAGTACTTTTTAAAGTCAGCATTAAGTCACATATTGTCCCAGGCCTTTTCATACTGCTGTATCTGAGCTGAAATAATTTGCTATTCAGTACAAGAACTGAACAATTATTTGGGCCAAGAACTGCTAAGCAGCAGAGAAACTGAAGTGGATGTTATATGTTCACACAGGGAAGGAGTCTGCTCTCTCTGTGCAGAAAGTGTCATCAACTCTTGAATAAATACAGGCAGCCAGGAGTTCATCTTCTGCTTTATCAGAAAAATAGTCCTTCCAGCCATGTCAGCTTCCTGGTACCATTCTCATCCAGAAGGGCTGAAAGACCATCAGGACAGCACAGGGAGAGGCTCTAATCTTCTTTTGAAAACCTGGGTATTCCACAAAGACTTCAGGATTACTCCCTGTGTGAAGACTGAGTTGCCTGTGACTTGCGTACCAAAATATTCACCTATGCCTTTTCTGGAACACCAGCTTTTCCTTTTGACCTCATTTCTGTGCCGCCCACAGGAACTGACCTGCTTCAGAAAGGCAGTCAACTTCACTTACCTTCTTTGACAGGAGATAACATCCTCTGTGAGTCACAACTACAGCACAAGGTCTTTTCCAGCTGGAGAGGTTCAGTGGCTTGGCTGGAGGATGGAGCAAAGCTGCCTCATACTCCCTTCACTGTCTGGTGTGTACATCTGTCATCATCAGCATAAGAGTGTAATAATGCCCCAGGCACTATTTCTAGCAAAGGACATCATCAACCCCTGCCAGGACTTTTTTTTTTTTTATGCCATTGCAGATTTACAGAATGGACTTTTAATCATTTTTTATTGCTCATTTCACTTTCTATCACTCTGCTCATCTACTCAGACCATCTTTTTGGCCTTCTCTGGGCATGGGTGAGCATCTTATTTGAAACCTGAAGCAGAAGCAGGTTCTGTGTCCTGTCTCTGCAAAGAGCAGGCAAGACTGAGGAAGGCACTTGGCACAAGAGGCAAGGCAAGAAGGAAGCAAGAGGAGTAAGAGTAGCCTTAGAGCTAACACAGGTATTCTAGTTTGAATGCTTGGTGGCAGAAATACTCAGAAACATGTCTACCATTTCTTAGGTGCTGTATAATGTCTGACAGAAACAGCAGGAGCTGAGGGCATTAAGCATCCAGAAATATTTGATCTTTTGAGATTCAAAGTCAACTATATATATATATATATATATATATATCTTTCTTTGCACAATCCAAGAACCTTTCTCAGATACCCAAAGGAGAAATAAGGGTGGTCAGGGTAACTTTTAAATTTTGGCCATTGGCATTGAAGCTTTCCTAAGAGATTTTCTTGTTCTGACTGCTTTTTTTTCCTATTAATATGGGACTGAGTTGTATTTCACTGTATAAATGTCAGAAAATCCTTACATCAGACCACTTGAAGTATAGCTCTGCCCTAATATCAAAACCATTAACTAAAGTTTGCTTTTGGCTAGCTCACAGAGAGTCTTGGTCCCTACCTGCTAAATATGTTAGGTTTCAAAATAATTTCACAAGCTGTTCCAGATAATCACACAGTAAGTAGGTGAGGCAAATAGACTTATGACTTCTGTTTTTTTCCCAGCCAAGTTTATAATCTCAGAAGTGACAGCACAAAATCACTTGGATATTTCTGTTACTGGCAACTTCTAGGCTGTGCTGGCACAATAACAAGCAACTGAAGAAGGACATGGCAACACTGACATGACCACAGTGCCACAGAAGCCCACACCTCATACTATGTGGGACATAGATTTGTGAATGGGACATTGGAAACATTAATGTTTTTATTGTTGTTTTCAAAGCTCACAAAGTCAGGCTTGAGTATTTGTGTTTGTTGAGTTTCTACAAGTGGGTAGTCAGGGTGGGGGCAGATGTGAATGAAGGCGAGAGTCCTTTCTGCATTTGAGCTGACCACAGTTGCTGGTGCTTTTCTTCAGCCTCTATCAGAGTCCTAACAACAGGGAAAGACACTGCAGCTTGGAAATTTTAGTTCTTAAATTCATTCACTCGTGATCAGCCCTGAGACCACAGAGGTTACATTTATATTAGTTTAATATTTATGAGCCATGAAACAAGATGTTTCTGGTGAATAAAAGGTGAACTTCTACGTGAGCATGTAAAACTGAACTCTGTTTGGCCTTGAGAGTCTGAAGATAAAGTGTTGAACTTGAATCTAGAAGAGGAATTTGTGTAGGCCCTCCTGACCAGAAAGGTGACATATGCTTGCCCATTTGAATGAAATTGCTGTCTTTAACCTTTTTGTGCTACTACTGACACTGACATCACCACTTTACTGCAAACAGCCCTTCCCCTGTGTCAAGGAACTCCAGCTCTTGTCATCAAGGGGTTCATTAGTTTGAAATTAGGAGCTCTGACATAGTTTGGACTTCTTCATAACCCTGACCTTATTGTTCACTGCGAAGCAATCACATTACTTTAAGTGCTCCCCTCTTGTCAAGTTGCCTCTCCCCTTACACTGATGTTCCTGTTTTCATAAGTGTCCTTCATGTAAGAAGCCAAATAGTTTCTGTTATATTAAACACATGCTATCATCTCCCCTTCTCTTTCACGTCTCCCAGGGAAATCAAAACCAAAGAACAAAAAAAGGGTTCTATCTGGCACACAGATCTGCCCCTCATTGCACATTGTGCCAACCCTGACACTGTGAATTTTCCTGCTGCTTGCAGGCAGAACAAGGGGAGCACAGTTCCTCCCGCCTAAAATTTCACAGCACTGGTGTAACTGAAGGCTTCAGCCACCCCGTGCAGCCCAGCAGTATTTCCAGCATGTCTGTACTGAGTTTGCCTTCCTGAGAGGAACCAGCGACAAAATGTAAAATATACATCATAAGCCAAATATTATTAAAAATAGTTTCCTGATTACTGCTGTGTTCTCGTGGTGTCTAATCCTAAGGCTGCCATCCTCTATTCCCCAACAGCACACGCTCAAATAGGTGTGGATCTCCCACTAAGCACATTGTCACCAGCTGGTAGTAACTTCCCCTACCTCTCTGCCCAGCCAGTGCAGCAATTGCACACAGAATTTGCACTCAGAGCTTCACACCTAATAATACTTCAGCACCTCTTTAACTGCTTTATCCGTTTTTGCCCATTTACAAGCCTCAGGCTCCCGGTAAGTAGATGGTAAGTGGAGCTTGTAAATTAAAAACCTACAGGCTTCAGGGTTTTAGCATTAAAAGACCCCAAAGTTTTCCTAGTTCATACCATTTGCCATTAACATCAGCTCCACTGTCAGCAGGCAAATCTGGTGGTGATATTTGTCCATTAAAAAGTCTATCAACAGCTTCAATTCACCAGCATTGTCATTTTCCACTGTTAGAGAGCAAGTTCAGAGAGTTGCAAATACCTGAGAGTGTTCTGCCCAAGGACGATAAATGTCCATTTTAAAATCAATGTTTGGTGACAGAGCACTGGAAAGGACTTAAAAGAAGGAAGGAATTAAATCTGTGTGTCCTGGTATAAACGAGTTGCTCTTAATGGGCTTTTCTGATAACACAGAAGAGGCAGTTGTGTCCAGCCACAGCCCCAGGAGGTAAGAGCTGTATTCTCATCTCGACTCAGATATTGATCTGCTGGGTAGCCTGGGGCTTGCTGACATCTCTTGCTCCTTCTTCTCTCAGCTGATGGCAGGGCCAGGAATCAGAATAAACCAAGTGTGTTTGCACAACAAGGACAGTCATACAAGTGGCCACCATTAAAGCATAGATCAAACCCTTTTTTTTCTTTCAGCTTCTTTATGGTATATGCCCTTTCCTGGGAGATTGTTTTCACTGTAAGTTTTAACCAAAGAAGTTCATGACTGTGAACAAATTGTTGACACCATTCTCTATCATTCTGTCATGTTTTCGAGAAAAATGGAGAGAACACATACAACAGCTTTGAAATGGAAAAACTGAGGTCAACTTGAATGTGCGATATGAAAACATTTGGATTCTTTGTGCTTTAAATCTTACATTTTCTGACCTGCTCTATGGAAATACTAGACATTCTACAGGAATGCTGTGACGAGTATCTAGAGTATCACTGGGATGGTCACTCGTTTTTACAAGGTGTTATAAATAGCTATTAAATAGTTGCCTTTCGCAAATAGTAAAATGAAAAATAGTATGTGTAGTGCTAGATTAATATGATTGTTTAGTTCTGTTATTAGCAAAGAAATTATAAGTGTTGTAAATGTCTTGCTTACAGGATTAAGTTTTTTAAACAGATAGTAAGTCTCTCTTGCATTCTTGAGAGAAAGCTTATCAGGAGAGAAAGACAGAAATTCTGGAGAGAAGAATTTATGACCAAAGAAGTGGACAAACAAGTGCCATTGGGGAAGGGGGGTTGTTTTGGAATAATGCATGAAGGTGTATGAATATGTAACAAGTCAATGCATTTAACCAAATGTATCTTAGATTGAGGTGTGCTCTTTTGGTGGCATGCCAAGAGACACCCAGCTAGCTGCTTTTGCCTTATTATAACTTCTTAATGATTTTATTATTAATAAACCTTAAAACTATAACAGAGAAGTGAACCTCGTTTTTCACACAGGGAATGAAGATGGGCCTTGTTCTGTTAGGGAACTTTGGGTATCTCAATTATCACGTAAGAACAAAATACTATTGAAATGTCAGACGTGTGGCAAGCTTGGCAGGATGGGCAGATTCAAAGGCACAGGGCAGAACACTTCTGGAGTACTGGAGTTATGTTTGGTGTTTTAGGACATATTAAAAGGACTGAATAAGATTCAGATCACATAAATAAGATCATCTTTCTTATGAAAGAGAAAGTGATATTTAGTATTTTTCCCTCAAGGCTTATAAACAGTTGCCACTCAGGTGGAATAGATAATACAACTTTCAGAATAATCCATGAAATCAGGAACTGGAATATAAACCTTTCCAAGTATAGTTTTCCTTCTGGGTACCATGGCTGCTCAGTGCCACTGAAAAAGGGGACTCATGGCTCTCTGCAAGATATGTTCACAAATCACAGAGGAAGAGCCTGCCTAGAATGGAAAGAGAAGGATATGTTAGATAGATACAGATATGGCTGCACAAATCACTAAGGATAAGTTTAAGAATATGTTCTGGTGTTATTAAACTCTCCTCAGATAATAATGGCTTCCCACACTAAAACCAGGTAGATTTTATCTTTGTTGGCAGGGATCAATTTCAAATTCTGAGCAAATTCAGAGGCTTGATAAACCATTCAGTTCTTTGCTAACTAACATTTTTGTTAATAACTTCACAAATCCACTGGAAATTGCCAGAATTCTGCAGCTGTGGTAAGTATGTGGGCCTCCTAAGTAGAGTATGGAATGCCCACATTGGACTACTAGCCCCTTCCTGTTCTCACCTGCTCTCTGCTTATCCTGCTCCTCAGCCTTCCTGGCTGCAGCATTCCTGGAATATGGAGCAAACCCTGTGCACACCCAGGCTGAGAGTGGGATTTCCTCAATACCAGGCAATGGCTGGGATGTGCACAGGGAGCTCTGCATTACTCCGAACTGTGGAGAGCAGTTTTCCAGGGTCTTCTGCAGCTTTTAAGGTTTGGGTGGGGTCTAGGAAGGAATAAGACAAAGCTCATGTTTCAGTGGCCAGCCTGCTTATGTGTGGAAAAAAATCTCAGGGATGGCTGGTAGAGTGGTGATGCTCATGCTATCACTTAGGCATCCAAATTCTGGCTGCAGATTTGTTCACTCTATCACAGAGAAAGACATAAGCACAGAAAAGCAGAAACCAGCTAATTAACTTTCTCAGTTGGCCAGGGAACCAAACTGATATGTTTCAGAGAGGATCACAGCCTTCAGGCGGAGACCGTGGGTGAGACGGATAAGTGGTGAAGTAAGGTTTTCCATAGGAAAACTAACTTGCTAGTGTACTGTTAATTGATAATGAGTATTGTCATGGTAGCTGAATCACTTCCCAACAAGCTCTAGAGCAAGCAAGCAGAAAGAGACTGAGCCTCCATTTTCTCTCCTGGGTTTCTTCCTTGACCAGAAATGGAGAACAGGACTAGAGTACAATGGGAGTGAATTCAGGGAATTCTTCAGCTCCCTGCAGCTTTCTGTTCACTCCACACTAGCCCCTGAATGACTTGGCTTTGGTATATGGACGCTAAGTGAGGTTTGAGCTGTTTTTTGCAAAACCTGCATTCGTGTAGGAGCCAGAATACTTGCACATGAGAAATACCTTTCCTTAAGAGTTATCCTTTATCACATAATCATAACCAGCCATTACCTATTCAGCAATCTGAGATCACACATTGAAATTTATGTGACCACTCATGACCTGCTCAGCATGAAGAGTGGATCAATGAAGTCTGCAGAAAATCTGCTGAGTAATATTGAATTGGCTTCCCAGCAAGGAGATTGCTGGAGACTACAAATTATATCATAAATACAGGTCTGTGAACAACTTATAAGCAAGAAGAGAAGTGAATAATTAATCATTATTTGCAGGGAAACTTTTTTTTTTTGCAAGCTAAGCAAATTAGATCCAGGAATTATGGAGAGATTAGGATAAATATTTAAGATTAGAGTCGTACTGTACAAGTTCTATAAGTTGAACATTTTTCTTTAATTCCATTTATATAGAAAGTTTGGGTAGGAACTTCTCTTTTCCTGCAGCTTTTTATATTGGCAACCAGGAAAAAATCTCTGCAGCAAACTTCCAAGATGTTACTCAGAATGTGTTCCTGTAAATAAAATGAGAATTACTTATAAATGCAAATTACCAAGACCTGAGCTCTGTGGTAGTATTAAAAAAAAAATATATATATATAAAAAAAGGGAAAACTTTGTAAGAGAGAATTTGTAAGATACAGTTGTGGCTTTCAGCTGCCTTTAGTTAATATCCTTTATTATCCTTGAATGTCCAGATTGCAGTGGTCCCTGGTTATCTAAAGTTGTAATTGTTGCAGGCATAGAGCCTAGATCAGAGATAAGAGCATTTTAACTCAGTAAGATCCTTTTTGCCAGCTGAAGTCAGGTCTGGGACATTGCTATACCATAGTTTGCCTTTCCTATCTCATGCAAACTTTCTTCATGCTAAAGTTTTATGGGACATATTCCTTAGAAATAGAGAGTTTTAGAGACAAAGAACTCTCTGCTGGGCATATCTGAAACTGTTAGGCCAAGAAATAAAATAGCTGGGACTTCTTTTGCATTGGGTTTGTTGGCAAGTGCATGCCAGAAGTTGTCATACTGTTTAAACAAAAACACACAACTTGTCCCAGGTCTGGAAGATCAAGTTTCTGCAGAGATCTACATGTTCTGGTTGTTTAAGTAGGATCCCAAACACCTGACTTTGATAAATTAAAAAATATTGCATTTCAGGTATGAGAAGCTCTGTCTCTAATGTCTGGTGTTTTAAGCATCTAAAATTACATGCTAGCAGGTCCCATGCTCTGGGGAGCATGCTCTTATTTGTTACTCTTCTGATGAGTCCAAATTCCAAGATAAAATTATAAATTCAGTAACTGGCATTAAGAAAAGTGTACATTTATTAGCACAATATGCAGGAAGATTAATTCAGAATGGCATGTCGTCTCAAAGCTGTATTTTTATACAGCTTGAAAATTAAGACTGTTTTAGACTTGATTATATCACATTCGACCAGCACATTGTCACAGAATCTATTTTAAACATTCAGAAGTGTCATTATCACTATTATTATTGTTCATTACCTAGACTAATAGGAATGCCAAGCTCCTGCCAATGTTCTATAGCCAGTACAAAAGGAACCTTCCACTAAGCATTTTCTTATACAGTTCAAAACCTGCAAAACCTTTCTAAAACCACCTTTAAAAGAAGACATACCTCTTTCTTCAAATTCTGTTCAGAGGGCCTTTTTCTTAGTTTGAAAAGAGCAAAGAACCGTATTTTAGATTTGCAATCAGACTGACACTGAAAACAAATTCAGCCCTATAACCTGCTGTGAGACAGAAAGTATGTGGAATTATTTTCTGAACAGTGTTGCAGTGGAAAACAATTTTCAAGCAGATAAAGAGGAACCTTCTCATTAAATAACAGGACTAGAACAAAGTCTGAAAAACTATGGCTTGCCTGCTTTTCTTCAATTTTATATACTTTATCTCATTATTAGTCTTAACAAAACACCTACATCTGGTGTGGAATTGTTATCTTTCGGGCAGGCAGCCCACAGCTACAAGATTTGGGAATGTGGGCATAAGTGTGACAAAATGAAATATGACACACTTTGTGTGTTATAGACTGAAATGCAAACAGACCCAGCATCAGCGAGTAAATGTTGAATGAACGCATTCCCCCTGAGCTGCAGAGATGGTTGGCTCTAGAAGGAATCGCAAATGGATGGCAACGTCTAAGGGAAAACAGCCAATAACCAGCCTGGCAGAGTTGGCAGAACACATCCACCTTCTCCACTGCCATGACCTACAGGAGGGTGCACATCTGCCTGTCACGTGCAGTGTAACCAGGAACAGTCCCCTGGAGCATTCACAGCCCTCCTGTCTAGCCATGACTGGGACACAGGCATCAGCCACGCACTTCCCATGTCTGAGGGGACAGCTTAACAATATTGTGTGCTGAATTTAAGAGTCCTTTGCTATCGGCCTTCTCCTCAAACAGTTATCAAGGGAACAAGTTCCAGCCACCTCCTAACCTTCTCTTGGACAACTGAACCCTTGGAGGATAATGTCTTCTGTATTCATATTGTCCTATTTTTAATTTTATTTTCAAAATTTCTCTGCATCTTTTCATCATCGTTTCAGCATCAAAGACACTAGAACTAGAAACAAATGCCAGGGTTGTCTTCAACAGCTTTTTACAGAGAGGCAAACCTCAGCCTCCATGACAATGGTGTGCATCCTCCTAAGAATTTATCCAAAACCAGTTCTCTGTTTGCTATTAGATTTTGAGGACCTTCCTTTCCCTTGGCCATCCTCCACAACATCTCGTACATTTCAAGTGGAAATGCCTTAAGAATGGGGAGTTTTCAAGCCTAACTGATTGTGAGGCAACATGACAAATATTAATTGGTACTCTATTCCTGATGCTAAAAGACAGCAGGGAATAAAGAACAAAGTCATAGAAAGCAAATTGCCTGGATGAAAAAGATGCTGCCACTGACTACAGCAAGTCACCTACTGCGTTAGCAAGCTGGACCTTCATTAGTGCTTTTAGGGTTTAATGCAAATTTCCTCCACACAAAAAATATTTTCAATAACACAAGGAGGAAGAGGCCAACTTAACCCACTTTTTTTCAGGGCAAGAGATGCCCACCTAATGTGAATGGAGCCTGCTCACAGGAGAGCTGAAGAGTAGAGATTGGGCAGTATGACCTGGGACAGTCCCTGGCATCCTTTTACCAGGGTTCTGAAGCACTCAGCTTCCTCTTTCAAGTAATGATGAAATTTAAGCAATCCAAAATAAAACATCTGCAAGCATGGAAAGGCAGGGACATGAACAGCTTCTCAGAGCAAGATACACAACCTGCATTATGCTGAAATATGGTGAGGAAGGCATGAGTCTCCTGGAGCAGCAGGGTGATAGTGGTTATGCAGAAAAATGAAGACAGTACAAATTAAATGGTGAAGGGTTCTTTTTCTTTCTTTTTTTTTTTCTTTTCTTAAAAAAAATTTAATTAACCGCTTTGTTTCCAACTACACCATCTGTGTATCACGTTTGGTCTTTATAAGGTACTCTCAAAAGAAGGATGATTATGAATTTAGTAACAAGATAGTACTTTTAATATTTCCTGTAATATGTTTCTACAGTTTTATCCATATGTTTTCAGAAGACAGTATCATAGACAATCAGTGGGAAGCCAGGAAAATGATAATAAATGCCTGTGGTAGAAAGGCTAAGAAAGAAAATAATGGTGGTCTCCCCCAGTCCTGTTTCCTGCACTCTCTCTAAGGCAAAGGTGGTAACATGTTTTCATGTCCAAGTATCTGGTAACTGGAGCAAAAAATGCTGCCTCCACCATGAGGAAAATGGGTAAAATAGAGGCATATGAACATGAAACAACATCAAAGAAGAGAATAAACAATTTTCCTCCTAAAAATCATAGTTTTAGGATAGCAGCAGCTTCAAATGAGAAACAGGTTGTGTGAGCTGCCTGACACACCATATTACATTACATTACTCTGAGGACAACATGATGACCCAGTCTAAAAGCTGCAGAGATGAGTTTGAGAGCTGGTACCACAATGACAGGAAAAAAATCTGCCCTAAATCTTGAGAACAGTATTTGACAATTATCTATTCAGAAATACTTCAAGCACAAGAATAGCGTCCAAAGCACAGCTTGTAAACTGCCATCATTTATTAAAGTGAGGGCATTTTGAGACCTGGGAGATATAAAACTGAGCCTCTGGGAAAAAGAAACAATGAAGAAATGAAAGAATCAGAGAGCACTGCTGTGAAAGGTAAACTATTTCAAAAAGTTAAAGATGGAAAAGTCCTGCTAGGTCATGTAAGTCAGTGTCCTTACAAGCCCATGAGAGAAAGAGACAACAAAAGCACTCTGGGGTTGAACATCACACACTGGCTGAGGTTGCAGTGACAAATTACAGAGAAAACAGCTAGCCACCTCCAGGGAGGGTCTCTGCTGTGACCTCAGGAGAACCAGAAACACAGGGCTTGCTTAATCTTAGCACCTGTCTATTACGTCTCTCTTGGGAAGAGTAGTATCTTGGTAAGACAGCCATAAATATCCCGCTAAAGCTATTCCTTTTCTGTTGCTGATAAATAAAAGACAGTGAAAAATTCCAGGTATGAGAAGGCACCAGGTCAGTAAGGGAGAAATGGGAAAGAATTTGGTAATGGATTGTATCCTTCTGGGCCAGCTATGTTTCCAATTATTTGTAGGAATAGGTCAGTGACAGCAGTGCAAGCTGCTTTGCTCAGAGGTAACAGAACCCAGAAATGAGCAGCAGCAAATAGAAAAGAAATTGGAAAAAATAGGAGAAAAGAGAAATGACCAGGACAGGAGAAACCTAGCTGAATATATGCTAACCCAAGCAGTACTGGGGAATAAGAATGGCTTCCACAAATGTCCTGTAGGTGAAAGGAAAGCCAGCCAAAAAGTAGTTTCATTGATAAGTGAGAGGAAGATGAAAAAACCAGTATTTCTTCCAAGGCCAAATCATCCCCCCTATTTTTTTACCCCCTAAATAAAACAGAAAAAAAAAAAAAGGATATAACAATTGAGAAATAATGAAAATCCTATCTAAATAGCCATTAGTGTAGAGAAGATTGCAGAAGCAGTTGGAAATTTTGAATATCCACCAAACAGATCAGCTGGTCTGGTTGTACTCATCCTCAGGTGATAAGGGAATTAGCCAATTAAGTTACTGAACCATTGGCAATTATTTTTGAAAGTCATGGAGAACTATGGAAGTCCCAAAGGCTGGAAATAAAGCAAATATGGTATTGATTTACACCGAAGGAAGAATGATCTTGGCAATTACTGCCCAACACTTTTATCTTCAATCTCCAGTAAAATAATCGACCCAGCAGTACAAAAAGAGCTATTAGAAAACTTCAAGAGGGCATTGGAAACATGAGCAACAAGTGACGTGGGATAAAGAAAGAATCCATTCTAGAGGGAGTTATTGATGTTTTATACATAGAAGACTAGAATCAAAAGGTAAGGGATAAAAGTAATTAAATTGGAACAGAAGCCTCCCTTCAGCAACATTTAAGCGCATGCTTAAATCATTCCAAGTCAGTTTTGAGCAACCACTGCATGAAAGGACAGGTTTGTTTTCATTCACAAAGTTCACCAACGAGCATAAACAATTTGCTTAATAAAGACCTACAGCAAGAGCAACAGCAGAAGGGAGAGTGATAAGGAGCCCTGCACAAAACTGCAGCAGAGAGACTGATGAGGTAGTGGGAGCAAGATGTTCACTAGTTTCTTTCCAGTTCTGACTCTGAGTAATACCTTCATTAGAAATGCAAAAGATGTTGCAAAGTGCACACGCAGGAACAGAAGAGAAAGGACAAAAATACAGCAATACATATGTATCTAGAGAATTACAAGTGAGAAGTAACAAAAGGAAATTCAATGTAAAACAAAACCTGCACTAACCCCTACTAACACAATACAAATCAAGGTGTTTCAAGAAGGAGAAACTCAAGATAAACAATTTCAGGCACTGAGGAAGAGCAAAACTGGACAGCAAATTTTTCACTTTTTGTAAATTATGGATAAAGTCAGTAGATCATAGTGAAGGGGTTTGATGGACTTTCTCACCTGCTCTGTGCTGGGGCAAGGGAACCCACACTGAGAACCCTCATTAGGTACCAGAAAATATAATGAGAAAAACTGGATAGGGTCCAAAGAAAAAAAGGCAAAAATTAATAAGGTGTCAAGGTACAGCATTTTAGGAGAGACCACGACAATAAAGTTTCATCATACATCTTTGCTGTATACAAAAGTGTTACAAAACTTCCATTATGCCATCCACTGCATGTCTTATACAGAGAAAATTGCAGAATGGTGTCTGGGAGCTGCTTGCATATAATCACTTTTTCTGATGCCTCTAGCTCCATTTCTGGCACAAAGATAAAAATTATGAGTTTACTACAGACCACATACCTCCACACAAAATGGAAAGGTAAAGAGTGAGATTTTGTTGTGCTCCTTGCAAAAGCAAAGATCAAACAAGCTTAGAGAAAAGGGGAGTGACACAGATTTAAGCCATGCATTCTTGCTTCTAAACCTGAATGACTCCAACATTTTATATACATAAGACAAAATTGCATTTGAGATTCTCCTATGGACTATATAATCTCCAGAGCCTTACCTGAGGTAGATGTTAACAGCACGTCACATGTATCCCTAGTATCAGGGTTCAGTGCTGGGGGGGTCCCTCAAGAATACTAAGCACAGCTTCTGCAATTATTTTCTAACTTATTTTTTTCTTACTGATGGTAATATAATTTTTTTCCCCTTAAATTATTTTCATTTGTTTCTTGCCATCTCTCACTCGGATCATCCCAATTATTTGTCATTACTCCTTGCTATTTTTAATGCTTAACATCTGTTTGAAGAATGCATACTCAAGCCTTGAAAAAGAGTGACATAGTAATTCTGCCAGTTTATTGAAGAAAATTATAAGTAGACAATGGTGAAAAAGTAGTGTCAGAATAATATAGAAATGAGGGAACATATATGGCTGGATATATTAAATACTGATATAACTGCTTGGCGGAAGGTCATGTAGGTGGTCAGCTATCATTTCTAAATCCCTGATTTAAATCAGACACAGGCCAGAGTTGACAAAAAATGTAATAATCATTAATGGCCTCGCGCGGTCAGTTCAGGTCTGATTATTAGCAGGTAACTGTCCAGAAGAGGTGCGGGCTCACACACATGCACAGAGCAGCAGGCTGTCTGATTACCTAGTGCTAAACAGGTCAAGACGGGCATAAAATATCTTTCTGATGGCTAAACATCAGCTCAGAATTCAGGACTGAGAGCTGTGCCTGAATGATGTTAAGAGCACTGTAGCTGCATTCACTCTCTAACGTTTCCCTTTGGAAGAGGATTTACCAGGGAGGCTACAAAAGACTCAAAAGCACCTCCTTTTGCCTGCCTGCTGCTGTATGGCTGTATCCTGACATGGAAGTAGAAAAGCAGCTGTGCTTCTTTAGGGTCCCCTGTCTTCATCACAGCTCTCAGTCCCATTTCAGTTTTCCAGTGATATTATCAATCCCCCAGATTTTCTAGCTATAACTAAACCCATCAAAGTGATGCACAGTTATGGCTGCTGTAGGATTTTTTGTCCAAGTTCTTATTTTCATTTTTGCAGAAATATCTGTATCTTGAGTGAAAACTTCTCAAGACTGCTCTACGCCTGAGGGAAAATTTTGTTTTGTCTTTTTGAAGGCTTGATCAAATGCTGTACAGCCAGGGGTTTAGAACATGGAGACAAAAGGAAAAGGATGTGGCTTTTTTATAGCAAAAATAGTTGTGACTTTATTTGAGCTTTCTTTATAGTTTCAGCCACAAAGAGATCAACTGCAAAAATGTTTGACAGGATGGTAGCTTTTACAGAAGACATTATGAGGTTTTGAAAATCATATTTAGTGATGCAGGGAATTTTGTGCTCATGCTCTCTCCTCTCTCAGCTCCAGCACCTCCAATAACACAACTTCCAAATAGCATTCTCTGAGAGGGCTGCTTGCTATTTCAGTCTTTCTGACTTTGCCTTTTTTAAATTTTGAAATGCTTCATTTTAGATTCAGAAGGCTGTTGTGCATTAAAGAAATGCTCATATAAGCTATCTGCATTCAAAACAAAGGAGTGAGAATGGGAAGAAACACAAAAACACCATCTCACAAAATATATTCAAATCCTTCAACAATGTTAAGGTAGCATTATCCCTGTGGGTTACCTATTTACTTTTGACACTTTTTTGGCTTAATCTCTGACTAGATGAAACCAACTTGTGGCCAGTTATAGTTCTAGCCTCTTAGGAATAAAAATAATCAGGCAATGGTTAATCAAAGTAAGCGATAGGTTATTTTTCCATCAACTCAGCTGCAGAATTTCTTCAACCAAAATGCCTGACACAGCAGCTATCAGATTTCTGAGGACTCTCCAAAGATTTACAGCAATTTATTCTCAAAAAAAATTTAAATTAAATCTGATTTTAGGAGCAAAGAGATGGGGGAATTATTGCCTGGAGGATTAAAAGAAAAAAACCACACTGAGAGTCTAGGTAATAAAGTCAGAGACTTTCAGCTTTGGCTATTCACCCAACACATATATTAAAATATATTAATATTTCTACTGGTCTGAGAGAGGTATTACTGACTCTGCCACAGTCTGCCATTCCTGAAGAAGCAGTCTCAGGTGCCAGTGACAGGCTTCAGCAGCTACACAAGGAAGCCTTCCAACTCACCAAGGTGAATTAGAAGCCTAGCAACACTGTGTTTCATATCCCTCTTGGAAAGGTACAATTCTGTTAGCAATACAGCACTCAGGAACCCCTTCCGAGTCCTAGTATGAAAATCCCTAGGCCATTCTATTTCTTCATGCATTTCTGAGCTGGCTGCTCCCTTCCCTCAGATATCCTGAGGCAAAATGCCTGCTCCCCAAAATAGCTCTGACATCTTTACCTGCAATGCTTGCTCAGCCCCATGGTCTCTGATGCACAAACAAACCAGCAGTACTAAAATGAAAGATAAGAACTTTTTAATTGCAGTCGATGAACTACTATGATTTTGAGTCCTTTTTACATCTTCAGCAATTTTTTATTAACATTGCTTTGAGGAACATTAAAAAAAAAAAAAAAAAGTAGTTCATGGATTCTTTTGGGTTTCACTCTGATTTTAGGGTTGAACTAAATGTTAAATCACAAAGGACCTAAAAATATTTCCTACTAGATTTTATTTAAATTTAGAATGGTGAATAATAAGGCAATTAATGCAATTGCACTGCTCTTTAGTAGGCACTGGTCTGGCTACATGATAATTATTCTATCCAGTTTTGTGTCTCCAGACACAAGGATGTTGACCAACAGCACGAACTAAACAGAGGGCCACCAAGATCCTTCTTGCTATGTGAGATAAGGCTGAGGAAACAAGGCTCATTCAAACCAGAGGGAAAAAAAAATACACACCAAAAACCAAAAAACAACCTATCAGCAGCCTGCCAGTACTTACAAAGAGGTTGGGAAGATGGGAGCAGGCTCTTCAGTGAGATATGTGATCACAGAACAAGACAGTGGCCATAAAATGACTAAGGAGGTGTCCAGACAGGATATAAGGAGAAACTTTTCCACCATGAGACAGTGAGACTTTAGTGCAGATTATCCAAAAAGGCTGTCCAGGCTGTACCCTTGAAGGCTTCCAGTGCCTGACTGGGTAAACACAGAGAAGCAAGCTCTGACTTAGCAGGCTCTGCTTGAAGGTGAGATCTTCCTAAAGCCCTTCCCTCCAGACTCCGGGGTTCTCCAGCTCTCCCTATAGGCACTGCATGCTACAAACTGGTCAACGTTGTGGCCACAGCCTGTGGTGACTATATACAGTGATTATCTTGGTGGAGCTCAAGGACTGTGCTGAGGCATTGAAGGCCTCCCTCTTCTTTTGCTGCATATCTAGGGGTTTCAAGAAACACTGCCTTCAAGGCAGTGCCTCCAGAGCATCCCTATATAAAGCCCAGAGTGTTAATGACCCAATGTACTGACGCTGCCTTCAAGCCCATCCTTTAGATACCCTGGAAGAGTCTGAATTATTTTGATTCTCGTATTCTGTTTCATAAGGAAGAAACACACACAAAAAGAATAAGGAAACTTTCAGAGAGATTTTAATCCAGTGCCTTGGTGCAGAAGGCTGCCTTGTCCTGCTTTCCATTTGCACTGCTCCTGGAGGCACACTGTGCCACAGAGAATATGCAGCTGGGGCTTTAGCAGGGGCTCATAAATATGGGTATATCCATAACTGTTTGTTGATGTGCTTTATTGTTCTGTTTGGAACCACTGGTCATTTAAATATACTATTATTAACTGCTTATGCAATAGCAGTGATCCAGTTCTGCAAAAGGTGCTTCTCCAGCTGTAACAACTCTGTATTGAAATGTCTAATGATTTGCCCAAAACCACTTTTATAGTAACTGAGCAGACACACAGCCTCACACCTGTCAGAAACAGCATGCTGAGAAGCAAGATATTTCCCCTCATTTGACTTGTTCCTTTTGTGCCTACTTTCTGAAAGTAAGGGGACACACCAGAGACTTCTCTGTCTAAATTGGGAAAGTTATTTTCAGCATGACTACTCTCTGCCGTACAAGGCAGTGGAGGTGGAGGTGTTCAGGGTTTAGGGACTGAGCTCTTCCATATTCCCACTGCTGGATGGCACTCAAATGTTTTATCATCCTGGCCTCCTTAGCCATCCAAGCAACAGTTTCTCCACATAGCAACACACAAACCTCTGCTAGAAAATTAATGTAAGAGTCCCAGAGCTGTGGAGACAATTCTGAGGACTTCAAATATTGCCCCAGATTATAGGCAGGTCCATGCACATAGTAACATGTTTTAAGCAGGCACTGTCCCCATCCAAGATCATGCTCCTATTTTATCTGTGCATGCAGCCACAGGCTGCCTGCCCAGACAGCCAAGGACAGCGATCTGGGAAGAACACTGCACTCCTCCAACCAAACCCATCCACAAGGAACAGTGCAACAGCAGCGGATGCTCCAGTGCCAGCTCTGGCCCAAATCCATGGCATTTTCTGCTGCAGCTATATCCCTGCCAGAACCCAGTACAGGGCTTGGTTTGGATTACCTTACTGCAGTTTCAGAGCAGAAGGAACTATGACACTGTTTAATGGAACCTCTCATGTATCAAAATTACACCTTTTGTATAAAAGAGAGAGAAGAACCAAATTTGATTAAAGGCACTGCTGGACAGGCATTCGTGGCACAGAAACCCCTGCCTGGAGTGCAGACTTTGGCATCAGGAGCTGCACTGCTGTTTGCCTGGGACAGAAAACCATCTGCAGTATCCGAAGAAGGAGGGAATAATAGCAGCCTTTTCTTTCCCTCTGCTGGCAGAAAGGAGAGGAGCACTATNCCCCCCCTGCATCCCCCCATTATTTAAATTTACCACCTTTATCAGATTGTGTGCAATTTTTTTAGATTAGAACAAGTGTTTACAGCCTGGTTATATGCTCTTGACAATAGCATTTTGTAATGAATGGACTTGACAACCCTCTAACTATTGACTCTCACATTAAAAAAAATGGATTGAGATTTTTAGCAGAATAATTATACACATGTAGAATCAGTGATTAATGAGGTTTTTCTAGAAGAGCGAAAACCACTGAATCATAACATGCAACTTTCATATCAAGGGCAACAATCACAGTGTCAGGAATTTGTAGCTTTACATAAAAACAAAAGCCCAACATCTGTACTCTTTTTACAATCCATGCAAACTATCAATTTCTCTGAAGCAACATGGGATGTGCATCAGGGGGAATTTATGCTACACTGTTTCACATTACTTTTGATACTGATATAACCTCTGCATTGTGAGGCTTCCAGTTGATCCAGAGGCCCCCATACAAATTTGCCTGCTCACATAAAATAATTACTCACCTTCACATACTTCCTCTCCTAACCTCCAAATACACTCTTGTAAAGCTTAAAAAGGACACTTCGGCTGGCTGGGAGTTTTGTTGCTTGCAGGCTGGGCCCTTAAACATGTTGATGACAAAGGACAGAGGATGAGGAGACAGAGACCCTGCCCCCACATACCAAAACCCATCATGTGTTTCTGCCACATCTCATTTGCTGTGAACAGGAAGACAAAATATGGAAAAAGGGCAGGAAAGGTCATTCTCCAGTTACTTCAAAACCAGCTGAAGCTCTGATCTGCCAGATGTCTTACAAGCAAGTAGAGGTTTTCATGAAAATTCCATATCAATTTCCACACCAAAGAGGTTCAGATAAGCTTATACCTCTGCCTGAACCTCTGAACCTTTTGAAGATTGCCATCACTGTCATTTTTCTCCCATACTGCTGTTTTCTCTCACTCTGACTTAGGTCTTATAGAACTACCCAGCCCTGATAACCATGAAGAAAATGACAGGAAAGAGGACTTAAAAATAGAAGGAAAAGTAGTGTTTTCAGAAATTACAGGCTGGCACATGGAGAATTATGGCCAGTGATCCATGGAAATCCTAACACAGGAATATTTGGTAAATATGACTTTGAGCACATGCTGGTCAACCTAACACAGACATTTGCTTGTGTTATTTTATACCTCTGCTCTTGGTGACCTGTTGTGCTCAAGTGTTTAATCTGAGACGACAGAAGGAAGACCCACATGCAGAAAGATGTGGGTCTGGCAGTCAGGAGATGGCATTCAATTTCTGACCTTGTTGCCTGCTGACCTGGGACAGTCACCTCACTTCTTACTGTCCTGTACACAGGACACCGTCCTTACAGTCCTGACTGTACACAGAGGAGTCAGAAGGTCTCTCTCCTTCCTGGGTTACAGTGAGGCTTCACTCATCTTGCACTGAAGACAAATTTCTAGTGAACTGCTAGTATGTTTGACTAATGAAGGTGGGCTAAATTTTGGTGCTGTTACTCATCTTGGAACATGTGAAGCCACATTTTACCCCCTGAAAATCTGGGATCCTTAAAGAAATAAGATCAACGCCTTCTTCTTTGGGACTGTAGATGGCAGAGAAAACTGAGAGGGCATAGGTGAAATTTTGAATAATGAAAATAAATTAGAAAATTGAACTGTTGCCTGCAAACCAGAAGCACAATTCCCTACAGTGCCTTTTGCTGGGGCCAGGAGCACAATGGCTATTTGTTATCAGCAGAGGTGTAGTGCTGCCATGGTAATTGAAACAGACTGCTCCCTCGGGCACACACCAAGCAGCAGTGGTTTACTGTGAGGGAGGGCTCAACAAGTAGGAGAATGGAAGAAAAAATATACAAAACATGGGTAAGAATGCCCATGAATAGCTAAAAGCATGACCTCATTGTGTTCAACATCACACCATGCCCAGCAATGCCACAGATGGCAGATCAGCAGTGCCTATTTACCTGTGGCTTTGCTCCCAGGAGAGCAGTGCTTGCCTTTCACCCACAGAGCTCTCACTCAGGCTGATAGGTTGTCAATTGTTGCTTGATCACTGGAATATTTTATGCAACAGAAATCTCCCACAGGGATGTGGCAATGCAGTCCTGGTGTGTCCCTTGGTTTCTCCAGCTGTTCCACGCCCAGCTATATCTTTGAGCACTGTAAAGTGTTAGCTGTTCGTCATGATCGAAGTATCTATGGCTGGAAGAAAAGAGAGAAATTTGCTTCTCTTCTCTATGGTCAGGACAAAGACAGACAGTATTTTGTTGGTAACAGGGTTTTGTTCTGGTTTATGTTCTTTTAATGTACTCCCTAGACTTATTTTCTGCAATTTCTCACTTTGTAGAAAAATACCTGTGGGTTTCCTTCAGCTATCTGCCAATATCTACATAAAAACTTTGGATACATAAAAATATGTGGACAAAGCACCAAAATAAGCACTCTTGACCTTTTCTTTTATTGTTAGCAATTGGGAGCATTGTTACTACTCAGAATCAGAGAGACATTCAAAATGTGCTGGGTGCTGGTGGTCAAGACTCAAATGCACAGCTCCAGCCCTGGGTAAGCATGGTCTGGCACACTGCAACAGCCAGTGAAGAGACTCAGACCTGGGCATGGATGAATGGTTCTACTCATTGGCTCCTACTCACTAAAGCCTAGAGTCAGATGTAGACCTCATGTCTCAAATTATCCCTCTTAAAATTAATATTCCTCGTGATGTTTGGACCAAAGAAACTGCAGCGAAGAGCTACAATTCTGCAATCATTTTTCTTAATGCACACAATATTTCATGAGATCTCAGAAGGGAACTTGGATGCTGAATTCCTATTTTCTTAACAAAGGCTGTTGCAGGAATGCATTGGTGGAGTGATAATGAAAGCCAGCAGTTCATTTCATCATTTTGACTTCCAGAGTGGCAATAATATAACTCTGGGCTCCTGTTTCATGGTTTTTCCAAAAGAACAGCACTTCTTTTGCTGCCACTAAGCTGGGGACTTGCTGCATCATGCTGTTCTGAAAGCTCACTAAGAGATTGAGAATGACTCTGGATTTTTACTTTCTCTCACATCCTTACTAGAAATAAAAGTTTTAAAGATTCTGGAGTAGAGGCCAGAATTTCTTGCCACCATTCTACCTGTTATTCATGAGCAAGTCCACTTCTTCCATAACAGAATCATGGGCTCTGTGATGCTAAGATAAACAGGAAGCAGCAAAAGCTATTTTAAATACCAAAGACAGAACACATTTGGAGCACAGATCTAAAATCCACTGATCTCATTGGAAGCATTTTTCCACTGAACTAAGCAGACTTTTGATCAGATCCCCAGTTAAGGAAAATTGTGTTGCTGCTATTTAGCTCTTTTTCACTGTGGGCTGATTAACCTCTGTCTTTGTCACTCATCTCAGAGTTGGCCCTCTGAGCAGCCTGGAAAGAAACACCAGCTCCTTGGCTTGGCTGGTTATTCTGCCTTTTACTTCACCTCTCCCTTTTCCTTGCTGCTCTTCCTGGTTGCTCTATGCTCTTTTTGCTGACTCCCAGGAGAAGAGACAAAGTTTTACAGAGGAGCAGTGAAGCTGAAATGGCTGCTACTGAGAAAGAAATCCCTGGATCTTCATAGCCCTGCAGAGCTGCTGAAAAGTACAATAAAGATGAGAGTGGTGAAGAATGTATAAGAATGGAAATTGCTTTAAAGGGCCCACAAGAATGATATTGCTCACAAACCATGAGACACCACCTCTTTAAGTGGCAGGGACGGTTTCTCCACTCTCTAAGAGATCCTTATTCTCCTCAGGACATCTACAGGAGATCATTTCTATAAATTGCAGTTCAAAAGCCTGTCACCTGATGTGACTCCTGGGGGTAAAAGCAGCATCACTTCAATGCAATCCCAGCATGAAAAAGTTAATAAAGTATATGTCACTGAGAAACCAATTGTACCTGCAGGGTAAGAAAAGGTCACACATGAAAATGCATGAAAACTGGACATGCTGCATAAACTGTTGATTGAAATCTCCTTTTCACTCATATGTGAACACGGAGTGCAAACAGGATGAGGACACAAAGAGAAATAAGACTGACAATTTTTAGACTAACGAACTTTGGCTGGATTTTCTTTTATTTTCCTTTTCCCACAGTACACAGGCTACTTAGACATAAGGTGGGT
The DNA here is from genome assembly GCA_013396955.1 of Regulus satrapa. Classification (NCBI taxonomy): domain Eukaryota; kingdom Metazoa; phylum Chordata; class Aves; order Passeriformes; family Regulidae; genus Regulus; species Regulus satrapa. The sequence continues at coordinate 375,901 of VWZN01000694.1, read as the reverse complement.
TGGACATACTTTCTCCTTCCTCTAGTAATTAAAATACTGAGACCAATATTATGTACAGAAGAAATAAAATAACTGGGGATACTGGCTTCTTCTTTCATGATGTGAAGAATTTGATGGCCTCTCTTCTGAATTTCAAAGCAGATGTTACTTGGTGCCAGCAGTTGGATCAGTGTATGGTGTAAATGATTGTGAGCACAGTGACAGTGCTGTTGATTTCATTACAGCAGCTCCTATAGCACTGTGTCATGTGCTTTATGGTCTTAAAAATAACAATTGCATAAGCACAGCCTGCAGTGCCAGCAGTTATATTATCTCCAGGACAAAGAGAGATGCATATGGACTTAATGAAGAGAAAGTGAAGCATTCGTTAAGACGTAAATGAAATAGGAAATTATTTCATCTAGAGGAGCATATTGGGTGCCATTGCTTTGTTATCTGATTTCCTGTTGCACTAGTAGAGACAGTGTGTTTTAATTAAGGTTTTATAAAGACTTCATTGCAAAAAGATTTATGGAACCAGATTCTGTTATTGTGGTTCTATCAAAACCAAAGGGCTCCATGGAATTGCCTAAAATTTTCCAGAGTTTCCTTTTAAAAGCAAGCTGGGGAAAAGCTATGATTAAAATATGCAGACATAGCCTTTCCATGTAGTAATATAACACTTCCGTCATTCTGATTTGAAATAACTTTTGTCCTAACTTTTTAACAAATCTCATGTTGTATAATATCATAGATTGCACATAGCCAGAAGCATATTCATAGCACTCTAATTTGCCCTTTGTATGTTTTGGAGACTATACAGTGCAATATAAAGCAAAACGAGTAGTCAAATCTGTAAGGAAACAGATCTAACTGCTTTAAAAGCACTTGTTTCTGTGGATAATTGAAACATCTTTCAACATAGTTCTTATTTACAGGAGTCATGCTCTCCAGCAAGTCAGATGTTCATCTTCCTTCATAGTTTAGATTCAAATCAGATGAAAAATGAAGAACAGGAAGTCAGAAGAGCCTGACTGATTTAAGAGGACAGGAAAGATAGAAAAGCGTTTTTGCCTTGACACTAACAAAGCTAGAAAGGCACAGGAAAGGTTACTGCAGAGACAGTGTGCACACGAATGCATGCACACACACATCCCCATGCAGTACAGTATAATCTTTGCTCAGTTTCCATATATTTGGCCCCTGGCTCCATTTTGACAATTGATGCAACAACATAGATTGAAAGTGTTTTTTGTCCAAAGCTTGCAATTGCAATACACAGGATATGAAAGAAAAATCATCACCTGGTGGAAACCAGACCCAGAAAGACAAAGCTCACATAGTCAGTGAAGTCCCTTTTAATCCCATGAGAGCTGAATTCCTAAATGTCTTTGAAGATTCGCCCCTAAAAAACAGCTCCAGGGACCCAAAAAATTCCATATAGCTGAGGGACGTACATAAGTCAGATATTTTTAATGTCCTAATTTGAATGCTTTACCAAAAAAAAAAAATCAGTTTCCTCCCCGCCTGCATGAGACTGCTGCTCATGTGGCATTCACTGCCTTATGTTCTTCTGCGATAACGGGTTGTAACCGTATGCACAGTACTCTAAGCAGCTCTCAAGTAAAAAAAAATTATCAAAAACCTAATAATATTCACTAGCACAACTTGCTTCAATAGTCATAATTGTAGAAACAAAAGAAATCCTCTTTCATTTCTTATTAAATGCTTTGATGGTGTTAGAAAGAATGTCCTGAATTTCTTTATGTATTATATTACATTAATAAAGTAAAGAATTCTAGGGAACTGAAAAGCTTTGAAGGAATGTCTTTCAATCCCAAACCAGAAAATATTATCAGGAGTAAGCCTAAACTTTTTACAAAAAATAAAAAGAGTAATTTAAAATGATCAGAGCAGAGTCAATGTCCACTGCTATTGGTTGCATCATTCATACAGCACAAGACAACTGCTGAATAACCCAGAGCTGTTAAAGAGCAGATTTTGCTCAGGGTAAGGTCTTTATCAGAACTGGAAGCAGAGGAAGTGCAAATGCCTGAAAAGCACATAGAGATGGTGCCACGATACCAACAGGCTCTGGAATATTTCTCCTTCTAAGCTACATGCCATTTTATTTGAAGGTCAGACCACTTTCATTTAACAGCAAAAGCTGTAGTTCCTGTAACAGAAGAATTAATTAAAATCCAAATGAGAGGTGAGTTTTTATTAATTACTCTGAAACTACTAACTTTTCCCAAACCATCATACTGGTATGTGAAAATGTTGTTAGCCATTTCTTAAGTCAAACTTGTTTAAATTGCCTTCACATTGGCATTGACAAGACTCAGTCCTAAAATCTCATTTTACTAAAGCACACTGCTCTTTCTCATTGAATTAGTGCCAAGGGTGCATGGAGTCCTGCCCAGACAAATTAAACAGGAAAAGAGGGAAAGCCTTGCCCCCTTCAAAATCAATTGAAACACCCGCACAGGCATCTGGGTGTTCAGGATGGTCTTTTTCTCAAGAAAAATACACCTGCAAGCTATATTTATACTCTATCAAACATGATGGAAAAAAGAGAGCCTTTCCAAAGGCAAATATTTTGCCCTTAAAAACATTATATACGCATAGCTGAATCTCCCCTGGGTCTGAGTGCTGTAGGTCAGATGCAAATCTGCTTCACAGACACAGGGTCACAAAGTTTTAGTTTATTTTTGAAAATTTCAGCATTCCCAAGGAAGAAGAGTTATTGCTGCAGCAGTTGCACAGGTGAGCACCTCACACTTTGTACTTAGGATGCTCTGTGAAGGCTTGTTCCTGGCTTTATGCTGTCTCTGGCCATTGTCCCTGACCTGCCTGAGGAAGAGTCCTCCTCTCTGGACACAGTCTTTCCAGTCTGAACACAATTCCATCACTGGGATTAACTAATCCTATCACTGGAATTAGTTGCAGTTAAACTTTTATTGCAAATGGAACAAATTGTCTTTGTAGGGAAAATGTTTCTGTTTCAGAGACTGGAGTCAAGTCAGAACAGAGGGAGGATACCAAGTGTTACAAAAGTATTCCAGGCATAGGAGCAGTGACCCTCAGGGGGGACATTGCAGTTTATCCCTGTTCTCCAGAGAGTCATGCTACCATTTTCAGCTGTATGGGAATAGGGTACAGCATTATACAGAGGAGTTTCTACTCACATCAATGAAGGAAAGATAGGGAAAAAAAAGGCTAGAATAATTAATTTAGCGTCTAAAAAAGTTCCAATTAAAATTAGATTTTAAAGTAATGACGAGTTATTAATTAATCAAAAATCAATGTAGATAGTAAAAACGCAATCTCATTTCATGCAACCAAAAGGAAGAAAGGAAGCAAGATAAAACCTTAGAAACCTTCATGTTTATTTGTCAGATGCTGATGATCACCATGCAGAAAGCCCTTTGCTTCACTGTCACCCTCTCACTGCCTGCCAACCCTCCACAAGGCCCAGCAAGCAAGCATATATATATATATATGTATAAATTTTAAAAAATATATCTTTTCTTTTGCCACGTGACTCCCTCCTCAGTGGAACATAGCCCAGTAGTGCTATGGGGTATGGCAGGAGACTGAAGGCTGGGAATGTTCCTTACCAGCATGGCTGGTGGCACAGCCGGACTCACCCTACTGTGGGTGACTTCTCCATTGCTGTGAGGGACAGGCTTGAAGAAGGTTTTCCAGTTCAATGAAGGAAGTGAGCAGGGACATCTCTCCAAAAAAAACCCACCACATTGTTCAAAGCAAAACAAAGAGCCTAGTAGACAGATGTGCAGAGACTGGCTTGGGTAAAGTCAGCTTAAACATGGAAAAATACTACTGTGTGCCTTTCCAGAAAAAAACACCATTGACTGATTCAGAAATTACAACTCAAAAAATGAAAGATGAAATCTTTGGAGAGCTGATATATTAAAAAAACCCACCCTTTCTCCATGAATTTTTACTGACAGCAAGAACACCTGCGAGTGTCTTTAGGGCAGAAACTTTCCTTGAAACATTCTAGGATGTTCTTGGGCATTCAGACTTAGAATGTAATTTAATAGTTACATAACAAAATAAACTGGAAGGTTGAAATCATCCAATCAGAGCATAAACAGAAGCTATATATCTTATGAATGCAAATAAAATTCAAGAAAATTTGAATATCAAATGCATCCCATGACTTGTTTTTGAACACCAACTGATAGCTTGAGACCTTCTTACATATTATTTTTCTTATATGTACAAATAGCAATGAAAACAGGAAAAGTCAAAATAGAAATTATTTCAAGCACCTGTGAGTTGCAGATAATATTCTTCTTTTTGCAAGAAGCAGTCCAAAAATATCTACATCCTATGGTACTATAAAAACTCCCTTTCAAATTCTCTATTATAATAACACATTCTGTTAAATTTATTATTTTTTTCCTGATCAGATAATTTACAGAAATTATTAGTAAAATATTTCAAACAACAACTAAATCAGCCACAATGTATTAATAGACAAACTGGCAAAGAGAAAACAGAAGAGAAATTAATTGAATAAATTATTCATTAAAATTTATTCAGTCAGCTTTGATTTAAATGCTTTTTAATCCTTTGAGGGTTAATGCACTACAATGTTACAGTAGCTCTGGTCAGGAATTTCAATAGACAAAGTGTGACTTTTTTTTCTGAAAAGCAGTACTCTCAGATTTTCTATGAAATGCCAAAGCTGAATATAAAATTATTTGAGGGCTCTAAGAACATATTATTTCACTAGTTGTTTTCTCCAGCAAGAAAATAATAATTTGTTTCAATAATGTCAATACATTACAGTATAAAGTACTAATATAAAACAAAAAAAAAATGCAGTATCATAAACCCCAGAAGTATAAAAAATGTGCCAGATTTCCTCCAGAAAAAAAAAATTCTCAAAAGTGAGAGCTGTTCAATGAAAGGTTTGGATAGACTGAACTCTCTCCTGACCTTTCTGGACTTTGCCAAAAATTCATGCTCTCTCTCCATGTCTGTACTGTACAGCAAGAAACCCCTATTCAACACAAATGATAATTCATGAATTATAATCTCTAAATTTAACTATGAATCTTTATCAAGAATCCTCCTCATAGGCACAGTGTTCAACATCCTAGAATATGGTGTGTTGGCTGGATAGGCACAGTCAAATATCTTGTTTTGCTAAGGGCTGCCTCACATCTTGACATGGAGCTCTTAGCTTTGGGTCCATTACAATGACACCATCTCAGAGCAAAAAAACCCAAACAAGTGTTCAAGCAAAAATAAAGGAAGATTCACATGACACAAATTTAAATACAGATCACACATTTTAAAGACTAAAACCAGGTGACAGAAAGAGCACAGACCCAAGTTTACATATCCACCTGGGCTTTTAATGAGCCACAAAAGGGCTCACACTCTCTGCCTTTCCTGCTGTTAACAAGCTGTCTGAACACCTGTAAAGCCTCCCGGGCAGGGATTCAGCTCCGAAGCACAGTGACCTTTCCTGAGGATGCTCCTGAGGTGGAAATACATGGTGACTCTGCATGTAAACATTTCCTCGGCTGCAGTCCATCATACCTCCTGTCTCTAACTTTCCCCAGCCCATAACTTGAGCAAGACATAAGTTTTAACTCTCCTTCCAGAGGCTTATTGACTGCCCTCACCTAAAAATGAGCAATGCTCTCTCCTCTGGGGTCTGTGTGTGTGGAATCACCTCCTGTCAAAATGACGAAGGGCTGAACTAACTACAGGCACACCAGTGTGGGAGGTTAAACACTGCCCCTGACCCATGGAGACTCAGCTCAGCTCCCTCAAACCAGCACATCAAGTAGACATGGAGAAATTAGTCTTGCAGGAGTCCCTAAAGGGCAGTAATGGGTGATGTCCACAACCAGGCTCTGGATGCTCAGCACAATACTCCAGAACACCTGAAGTGGATGTGTGATGCAGCTCCAGGTGGGAGGCTGAAGGGCACTCCAGCAGAAGATTGCCCCATACCCTCCAGAAGAAGAACAAGGTCTCTCTGCTACTCAAAACCTATGGAGAGGGCAAAAGACAAATCTCAGGAGCAGCCAGGATTTTTCTACAAAGCTGTACAGGCTGGAAATTAAATCTGCCTTTCAAAGAAAATTACACTTCCCTCTCCTTCTCCTCTCCTCCTGAGCCTGCCCATGGGGTCCAATGAGGATGGTGCAGGATGGCAATAAAAGAATAGCCTGGGCAAGCTCTCTCATGCATATATAACCTGGCACCAGCTGGGGCTGTGGCACCAAGAGCTGCCTGCTGGGCTGAGATCAGGCAGTGCCCAGTCCCCGGCACAGACAGGCAGAGGTCCTTAAGCTCTTGTGTGTGTGCAGTGTATAATTAGGGCCTAATAAAGTCTGGTGTTTGAAGGCTTGCTCATGCTGTTTAGTTAATTATGATAGGTAATTTATATCTTTTATTGTTCTGTGAATTTGAAACTTCTACTTCAGTAAGACCAGAGCAACAGCTGATGTAAAATTTGCTCTTGTAAATAAACACAGGTTGTGGCAACTGGACGATGTTCAACAGCAACAATCATTCTCGGTTAGAATATTGGGGGAGAAATTGCAGCACAATCAGAAAGCAATAGCACTCAACAGGGTGTGCATTCACCAGGCAATATGTATGCACAGGGAGCATGCAGGAGCACGGAGGGCAGCCAGCCATGCAGGCTTAGGTAACAATTACTCTGGTGAGGTGAGTCAGGCCCTGCTGATCGATGCACAAACCAGCACCGAGAAGAAACATCCACCAGCTCAGCTCTCACAGACTCCAAGTGCCACTAAGGATTTGCTACACCAACTGGGCAAGTCACACGCTGCCTCTGGGGTCCCATTTTCCTTAAGGAATAAATGGATTAAACTGACTGACTTTCCCAGGGGAATAGCTTGTTCTGAACAAGGAAAGAGCGGCAGTACTGCTGCTGCCACTACTGACCATGAAATGAGGATAATGTATCTCTGCAGACCATGGTGAGGAAACTCCTGGCTAGCACAAGTGAGCCATTCACTGTGTAGGGTTGGTAGGAAGGGGGAGCAAGCTACTCCATTCAGCAAGATGGTGTTAATTCCCTGAAGGGTCTTTGCAAAGGTCCGAAGACAGAGCAAGCCATCACTATCTACTCAAGACTCCTGCTGGGTCTGCCCTCTCCTGTAGTTGCCCGGGACCATTCCCCAACTGGTCATCCACAGAGGTTGGCTCCACAATCACATGGCACCCTGGGATGAACTATTCTGCAACTCAAAAGAAGACTTTTGAGACACAGACTACCCTCCCCACATTCATAAACAGTATCAGAATTAGAAACAATTTTGAGGTTCATTCCCCCACATCGCATTTGCAGCTGTGCTTTTTTAGGAAAAAAACCAAAATACTTTTCATATATGCTGGTTTTTTTTGTTTGTTTGTTTTGAGTTTTTTTGAAACCAAAGCAAATAAAAAAAGAAAAATATTATTTCTAAAAGGAGAGCAAAATTTGCAAGGCACACCTCAGGGAATCAGGCAGGCAATCCACAAAACAGCCTTCAAATGCTCCAGCTGATTGTTTCTCACACTCATGATGTATGTGCACATGATACGCATAAATCCACTTGCCTCACACAGAGAAAACAAAAAGGGAGTGAGTTCATGGGCTGCTTTTCATTCACTCACCATACACATGTTTCATTGCTGAGCATATGTATGCACGGCACATCCACAAAGAGCAGCAACAGTTACATATGGTGCCTACTGCTGTTAAGAGCCTGTCACAATGCACTTCCCAGTGTTTGAACCAGGGCAGGCTCATTTAAAAGGATTTTGCAAACCACTCAGACTCACATTTTGGAGGAGATGGATAGGAGAGGGTTATAGGACAACTTTAATTTTATTTTTATGCAAAATCATGAAGCTAAATTCTGTTCCTTTCTCTCTCTCCCCTCTAGTTGACATCTCAGCATCTACTTGAGAGCACAAATTGACCAGAAGTCTGCATCTGCCAAATAACTCTGCTTCTTAAGCTGTATTCATTAGACATCTCTTTTCATTCTCTCCCTCTGCCCTTCAGGACTTAATTCAGTGCATTCCTTACAATATATTCCTTTCCACAAGCTGCATTTCTTTAATCTAAAAGTAAACCAATGTCCTGAATCAGGGACAAGAAATTCCTCCTTCTACTGTCCTACCAATGTCCAGGCACAAGTAAATCAGATATACAGTGTTGTATGTGAATAGAGATACAAGTACTGTAATTAGTGGAGGGCCAGCTCAGAATTTTAGGGTGCAGTTTTCATGTGCACACCCATTTCAATGCTCTATTCCTTCTCCTTCTGACCTATCTTGTCAGTCCATTTTGATCCTGCTTTTTTCCACTGTCCATTTTTCTATCTTTCATTTTGTGGTGACGGACATGACCAGAGCTCATGACAAGGTGAATTTACCTGTGTTACACCAAGGTCCTACACACATCACTAAAGGGCTAACCCAACAGAGAGTGAGCTTATTGCTCCTCAGCCCTGGTGTATCCCCACAGAAAGAGCACCAGCGCACTACAGCAGGCATCAGGATTGGCCCTGAAGTTCCTGTGCAGTTCTCAATTCCAAATGCCATGCAGGCAAATTCCCACCAAATCTATTTGTGCATCAGAAATATGACGCAAATTTGGAGGGATGGAGTACCTCTTCTGTGAAGAAAGGCTTGCGTTTATCCAGTGTGGAGAAGAGAAGGATCTGAGGGGACCATGGAGCAGCCTTCCAGAATGAAAGGGGGGCCTGCAAAAAAGATGGAACCAAATTTAAAATAGAATAAAGGTTTTTAAATTAAAAGAGGGTTTATTTAGATTATGACAATAAAGGTTGTGAGACATTAGTTCAGGTGCCTCAGAGAGATGTCCTATCCTTGGAAATACTCAAGGTCAGGTCAGATGGGGCTCTGAACAACTGGTTCTAGTTGAAGATTTCCCTGTTCATTGCAGGGAGGTTGCAGTAGATGACTTTTTAAAGCCCCTTCCAACCCAAACAATTCTATGAATACAACAAATTAAAAAAAAAACAAACTGTAAACAGATATAGGTATTACCTTTATTAAAATAACGAATGCAAGCAGTTACTCAGCACACATAGAAGGAATCTAATATCACCACAGTTAAGTAGAAAGTATCCTGTGATTATAAACTTGATCTTATCTCCCCATCACTATTTAGCTTTGCAACAGTTAAACCTGTCTTCTTGAATTTTCACAGGCCAGATTTGTTGATAATGTGCAATACTGCTGAAAAATTTGGAGGTAAAGAAGATATTTAGGTGAGGCAGCACTTGCACTACTTCCTCCCTTTTGCTTGGCCATCTTCAGATGTATTAGTATGCTCTGAGAAACCACCATTTTCTCTTTCTCCTGGAACACCTAGTAGCTCTCCCAAGGAAAGGAAAAGAAGCTGGTCTGCTCTGCCAAGAGCTTATTACTTAGCCCATGCTTAGCAGCTTCTGTTCAGGACAAGCACCAGATGAAACAGAAACATTGTTTTGATGCAGGGATAGGCATTCATTAGCTAAGAGGTCAGCCGCCTCTCCAAATTTCAACAGCCCAAATCCACGCACAGCTTCAGAGGATGAGGTTGGTGGGTGGAACCGGAGAGCAAAAGCCACATGCAGAGAGGAAGCAGACCTATGGAGGGGTGCAACTCAGTTCCCTCTCCTGTGTGTTCAGAGCAACAGGATCCCTTTATCTCTTCCAGCTTTGAATAAGCTTGAGCTCAGATTTCTGTTGCTGCAGGTCTTGCCCTTTTTTTCTGCTTCTGAATGCAATACAGCACAATGTTCTACGACTCTGTAAGCATTTTAAATTACTTCACATATGGTTTTGAATGTTTGACAGATTTATATTAAATGTAAATGGTTTTTATGAAATAACTGTGTGAAAGTGTTTCTTTGCAAATCACTGTGTCGGCTGTGAGCAGAACTTAAACCCGGGGCTTAAATATACCAATCATAGCTTCAATTTTGTGTAAGGCTGTCTGAAAAGCCTCTGGGAAATAAAAAAAACCCAAAACCCCACAAACATTTCAGCTTATGGTGCACCAAGGGGTTAAGCTGAAGGACAAGAACAGAAATATAATTTTAATTGTGCATATTTTTCCTAGTTACTCCAGTAGCTTCTGCCTCATAAATTCTCATGATAATTGCATAGTGCTGAACTTATCTGCTGGGAATCCCAAAGGAAAGGCTTAACCCTTTTACTTTCTTGAAGTTTGCTAATTAATTCTCCTTCTTTCAGCGAGAGGAAACAGCTTACCCCAATGACCAGTCCCGAAACAAATACTGACGTAGGTACTGTACTGTACTGTATGTGCTCTGTACTTTCAATTTGCCTGCCTAGGTCACTGAGGAATAGGAAAACTCATTCAGGTAAAATTAGAATTGACACAAACCTTGCTATTTAAAGAGGTTTTTGAAACACGGGGGCCTATTAACCATTGCTTTGTAGGATGGATCCAGGGGCTTGCATTTAAGCAAATGTCCCACTGAAGTCACCATGGGAAGGGTGGAATTAGGCCCTGGGTAGTTTGTTTTCCCCAGCAGCGGCTGCCTGCTAATTGCAACTGTTGAATGTATGCATATTCATTACACCACGGAGCTTAGGAAGCTGCAGCTAATGTGCTGAATCAGACAGTAAATCAGACTGATTAAGATACACTTTGGTTTAAAAGACACACTAATCACACAGCCTTATCTTTGGAACTGACTTTCAAAACACAACACAAGGGATGCTGCGGGGAAGACAGGAACCTGAACAGGTGTTTAATGTCAACCTCCAGGAGCAGTGGGGCTGTGGGGGGGTCCAGGTGTCTCCTGCAAGGCTGACAACCAGCACAGCCACTGCTGTGGAAGGACTGACAGTGCTTCTTGCTGAACCCCAGTGACCTCAGATTTTCCACAGCTCTTCCTGGCTTCTACCACACTCTAACAATGACACAGTTTCCCCCATCCCATATGCAGAAAGTCTTGGGAGACTCCAGCAGAACCCCCAAGTACAATCTTTGTAACCTAGGAGCTAACCCAGACCAGTGTTTGCCACTCCGGTTATTTTTAACATAATTCACCAGGGCTCTGGATGTGATAAATCGTTGCTTTGTGGTAAACTGGAGGGGGTCAGCTGGAAAATGCTTAACCCAATTACAGAATAACAGCCTCAGAATATATTCAAGTAGCTGAGTCTGCAAGCCGTGTCTCATGTTTGGAAGCCCTGGGGACCTTTTGATATGAGATTTTGGGAAGTTTGTGCAGGCACAGGTGTGCTGGGACCTATTTCTGCTCCTCTCATCCTTCTTCTATGCTACAGAAGACAACATGCATGAAAGTGCCCTGCTGTATGCACAGTGGGGCTCCTTTTCACCTTAATACACATTTCTTTACTTGGCTCTCAAATACACTGTGGGAGTAAATGCACTCTCAACAGTTGACTGTGGAGAACAATTGTGGATTTGTTGTAGAGCACCCCTGCAATAATATCTGCTTTCAGTGTTAGCCATCTCATGTCTCTCAGTCCTACAGGAAAGGAGCTCCTCCTTACACAAGTAGTTCTGCATTTGCCTGGAAGCCAAGCGTGGGAGAAGAACGAGACCTCCATAAGTGTGCTCAGTGAATTGAGTTGTTTGTTTTGTGATAAAAAATGCTAGGCTGATACCTGCAAGTCATTAACATTCATGACTCACAATTTAAAGCCTGAAACATGTAGTAGTGTTTTCTTCAGATTTAATCTTAGGAAGCCCCCTTTGCTTTTGCTCCAGACTCATTTAACTTGACAGTTATGTGAGTTCCAGCCATTGGACTGTAATTTCCACTTTGGTTTGAATGAGCAATGCCTCCCCTTCACACAACAACCATGTCTGAAAAGGTGCATACATACAGAAAAAGGCACTCTCTGATTTCAAAGTCTGCCAAGTGTTTGCAAACACATCTCATTTTTGTCTGGTTCACTCTCGGCCTTCTCTATACAGAAGTGAAAGTAGTGGGAGGAATCCTTCTCCCCCACTTGATCTCTCTAGCTATGCCCCTCTCAGCAGCAACATACACAAAGGCACTGCAGTCTATAAGGTGTGATTTGAAGGATGTGTTGGAATTGCCCATTCTGCCACTAATTTTGTCAGATCTGACAGCTCTGTTACCTTCCTCTGGCTCCCCATAACACAGATAGCCAACATAGGAGCATTTCTGCTGTTTGTGCAAAAGACACACATGCTAGTGCAAATGGTGGCAAAAGTAATTTCCAGGAGACTATCACCAAAGTCTCCACAAGTACTATGAATTAAACTCTAGGTCAAAGGATTCTGCTTCTGGGGAGCATTAAGTGTCTTCTTCACCCTAGTTATTTGACACCAAACTCAACCTTTAGCCATCCTTAAAGCCTGCAAGTGTTCAGAGCTGTACCTTAGCACATGAGTCCCGTGTATAGCAAGTACTAATGTTTCTGGAATACACTATCTTCCATCTCCAAATAGCCACCATGCTCACTGCCTCTGCATTACTCACCTTCACTTGAATTATCCATAGAGTAAGGCTGGGAAGACAGCAGAGATGAAAGAAACAGATGCAATATATTAGTCACCACAATAATAATAATATCCAAGGCAAGAAGTGGTGAATTAGGAAGCAGAAGTGAGGAAATATGAGGTTTGAATGCACATGACACAAGTTGGCATAGAGCTGAGAGAAGAGAGATCTCTCACCAGCCAAATTTAGTTGCATGGCAGGTCAGAAGAAGAGCAAGACAGAAAAGTTAGCCTGAAGCAATCCACAGAGAGTTTTGAAAAGGAGAGTAACTTAAAAGCAAAACACAGTCTGAGTGGGCAGTGCTGTTTTGGTCAATCCCAAATCAGCAGAGAACTCAGTATCGAGAAGTGTGACCATGCCTTGAAATAATGCTGGCAAAAATGGCAAAAAATGGAAAACAGCATTGTTTGGCTCATCTTTCAGTAGCTGCAGAGCAGACAGCAGGAACAGTCAGAGATGAATTACTATTGGAAACAATTCCTATGAGATGGAGTAGCACAGTTGTACCCAGGAAGGGAAGGAAATTTGTAACTCAAATTTTCTGTGACCCTGCCTGTGCCAATAAGCAAGCAAGACCCCATGGCATGGGGATAGCATGGGGATAACAATGGTGTGTAAATCTAAAGGATGACTGACTGTTCCAGCTATCTCTTGATCACTGTGGTGCTACAGATTTTAACTCAAGGTACTGACCCAGTTCCTCAAGCTGCCATCTTTACCACCTACCCACCACCAGAGAGGATCACTCTCTTTATCAACCACAAGACATTTTCCTGTGCCCACAGTTTCAACAGCTGTTATTTCTTTAAAAGGCACCTTGAGGCTAATGTCCTGAAGAGCCCCTCTTTCACAGGTCTCACACCTTGAATAGCAGTCAGAGAAACAGGGACAAAAAACACTACAAGAGGAGCATTCAAGAGAGGCAAAACAGATAAAGGGCATATTTTGTGCTTCCAAAGCCTCTCCTATGAAATTCTGCAGCTTTCTAACAGTCACTGACAGAAAAATTCACATGGCAGAGAAACTCCCCTCATCACTTGTTTGGCAGCAGGCTCTGCCTCCAAAGCAGATTCTTGCACTTGCTTGTCTGCCTCCACTTTACAATCAGATGTTGCTGCACAATGGATCAGATTTAGGATACTATTATATTAAACCGTGTAACTTCACTGCCTTGTGCAAAGCATGTTAGGTATCTGTAGGAAGAAAATATAAATCTCTTTAAGGCACCTAAAGAACATGGAATCAAATTGGCAAATGACATTTCCTTTCTGAGATGAAAACAAACAAGTGCTTCAGAGGAAATGACTTGCAATATATTATTTTCAAAAGTAGATTTTATAGGCTGATGTAGCTAGACTGTGTTAGTAAGAAGATATCATCTTAAGCCCGGGGCAAGGGAAGAGGAATCAGCAGCATGCTGCATAGGCAGACCTTTTGCCAACAGCAGAGATTAACTAGCATGCAGATATACTTTATAAGGGTCCAAATGGATGTTGAGCCACTGAGAGAGACTGCAGTTAAGTGGAAATAAGCTTTGCTGAATACATGAAATGCCAAAGGATCTGCAGAGGAACTCTTAGCAGAAAGAGCCATTAATCACTGTAGCCAGCTGCATCCCATATACAGTGCTCACCTTGTGAACCTGAAAAATATTACTGTAATAAGAAAAAAGATGTCCTTCAAAAGCTTCTTCAGGTGCCCTGTGCAGAGACTGCAGTAACTCTTTGGGACAGATTATTTTCTAGCTGTATTTTTTAGTAGGCGGATTCCTCTGCTCCATTTCCAACAGCAGCTGACATAACTAACATCACTTTCATCTGTCGCAGTCACCTTCCCCTATCTTTTCCTTACAAAAAGAACTCAGACAAGTGTGGGAATGGCAAGGGGGGGAGCTGAGGGGGAAAGAAATGAATTGGCTCATCCAGTTGTAAACTATACCATCTCCCTCCTGCCACAGGTAGAGCTAAAATTCCCTAAGGCTTTTCATGAAGGGCAAATACCATGCCTTCTTTTTTCTGATTCTTTTGATGTGGCTGTGATCCTAATCAAACAATGAAAAATAAAACCTCATGCATGGAAACAAGATCACCCCTGGCTTCAATCTGGCTTACATTTCCATCCCCTGGAGTTGAGTCAGCATCGGGCATTCCAGCTGCTTAAAGAAGAAAAAGGTGATCTGCAAATATTACTCACAGGCAGAGGCAGCAGCAGGCAGGGACAAGTGAGTCAATTCCCAGTTGGCCCCAAGAGTTCCCATCATCCTCTCTACATCAGCACATTTTAAAGTAGATCCAATATGACCTTGTAAATTCCCCCCTACGTCACCACAGGGGCTTGAGGACCTCCTCCTTCTTTACAATTCAGCTTTCATCTCTCCCTTTCTCATGCATATTGCATTTTATAAGTCACTTGCCCTAAAAAAGGTACAAAAAGTTGACTGTGTGCGTCAAGTTTCCTACAGAGAAGGGAATTCTCTAAGCAAGGGCTCTCCAGCTGGGACTGTTAACATTAAATTGGAAGCTAACTCCTGAGGACACCAGGACTGCTGCCTTGAACACCCACCTAATTTTCTAAAAATAAATTGCTGTTATTCATAGAATGCCAGGCTAAAAGGGGACCTCAAGGATTATCTGGTCCAACCTTCCTTGGCAAAATGATGGTAGCATCACAATCTAGGTAAGATAGCTCAGCATCCTGTCTGGCCAAATCTTAAAAGTGTCCAATGCTCAGGAATCCACCACTTCCCTGGGGAGGTTATTCTAATGGCTGACTGTTTTCATTGTGAAAAATATTCCTCTTGTGTCTAATCAGAACATACCCATAAGTTACTTATATACATTACCCCCCCAGCTTTTCCATGTGACTCCTTGTAAAAAGAGATTTTCCACCTTCTTATAGCCTTTGTATGTTGAAACATGGTGACAAGGTCCCCATAAGCGTTCTTTTCTTAAGACTGAACAAACCCAGCTCTCTTAGCCTTTTCACATATGTCAGGCTCTCCTCTATCCAGATCATGTTTGTGACTTTTCCTTTCACAACCTGTCTAGGGAATCCAATTGCTTGATCACCACTCTAAAGTGCCTGTACACAAACACACACAGCAAGAGGAATCAACAGAAATAGAAATCTATGTGTGGTCGCAGGACCATGATCTCATAGCAATTACAGAGACACGGTGAGACAGCTCACGTGACTGGAATGGTGCCATGGGTGGCTATGTACATTTTAGAAAGGACAGGTCAACGAGGGGCAGTCGTAGAGTTGCTCTTTATGTGAAAGAGGAATGTATTGACCTCTACCCAGAGCCAGACAAATGAGCTGATGATTTACAGGTAAGAATTAAAAGATAGGCTAATATGGGTGATGCTGCTCTGGGTGTTTACTGTAGGTCACCTGATCAGGAGAAAGAAACTGATAAAGCTTTCTAGGGACAGCTGAAAGTGTCTTCAGGGTCACAGACCCTGGTTCTCCTGGGGGACTTCAGCAACACTGGTATTTGTTGGAGAGACAAAAAGGCCTGGCACAGACAGTTTAGGAAGATCCTGCACATCATTAATGAAAACATTTTGGTGCAAGTGGTGGAGGAGCCAACAGAGAAGGGTGTATTATTGGACCTTGTACTAAAAAAACCAGGGGGAAACTGGCTGAAGATGTGAAGGTTGGAGGCAGCCTTGGTTGTAGTGACCCTGAAATGGTACAAATCAGGATCCTGAACATAGGAAGCCAAGCAATAAGCAGGACTAGAACCCTCTACTTCCAGAAAGCCAACTTCAGCCTTTTCAAAGACCTATTTATAGGAACCCCATGGGTTAGGGCTCTATAAGAGAAGGAGATCCAAGAGGCATGGTCAATATTCAAGCATCACTTCCTCCAGACCAGTGTATCCCTATGTGCAAGAAATCAAGCAAAGGGGGCAGGATACTTGCATGGATGAACAGGAGCTTCTAGTAAATCTCAGCTGGAAGAAAGAAATTTTTGGAACATGGAAATGCCCCATGGGAGGACTAGAAAAACATCAGAGTATGAGAGATGAGATGTGGAAGGCTAAAGCCTGCTTGGAACTGAGCCTGGCAAGGAATATCAAGTGTAACAGAAAGGACTTCTGCAAGTGCATTAACAGCAAAAGGAAGATTGGGGAAATATGAGGAAGACACACATAAGACAGAATTACCAAATGCCTTTTTTTTCATAAGTTTTATTGCTGGTGTCAGCCCTCAAGAATCAAGACCTTTGGAGGAAAAAAAAAGACTGGAGAAAGGAAGACTTACCTTAGGTTGTAGAGGGCTAGAGATTGGCTAGACAGAGTTAACAATCATAAATCCATAGGACCTCATAAGCCACTCTCCATCATCTTTGAAAAATCATGGTGCACAGGAGAGATATCTGATGAATTGAAGACAGTGTTACTCACATCTTCAAAAATATGGATGACCCAGGAAACTGAGTCACACTCGCCCCCACTCTTGGAAAGGTGATGGAACAGATTATTCTGGAGGTTGTCCCCAAGCATGTCAAAGAAAATCATCAGAAGTAGTGCGCATGGATTGACCACAGGGAAATCATTAATGACCAATCTGATAACCCTCTATGACGGCATGGCAGGAAGGGTTAATGAGTGGAGAGCAGAGGATATTATCTACCTCAACGTCAGCAAGGCTTTCAAGACTGTCTCCTATAACACCCCTATAGATAAGCTCAGGAAACCTCTGTTAGATGGATGGACAGTGAGGTAGATGAAGAATAGCTGAGCAGCTCAGAGGGTCATGATCAGCAAAGCGGAATTCAGTTCAAGCCCTGTAGTCAGTAACATTCTCCAGGGATCAATCCTGGATCCAGCCTTATTTATCATTTTTATCAACAACTTGGACAAAGGGTTACCTTTGAGGGTAACCTGAGCACATTTGCTGCTGGTACAAAACTGGGGGGAGTGGCAGATAAACCTGAAGGCTGAGCTTCAATTTACAGGCTGGAGAACTGGGTGGCAAAAAACCCAATGTGGTTCAGCANAGTTCTGGGCTCCTCAGCACAAGACAAGGAGGGAATGGAGAGGGTCCAGTGGAGGCCCCAGAGCTGATGAAGGGTCTGGAGCATCTCTCTTATGAGGTGTTACTGAGAGAGATGGGGATGTTTAGTCTAGAAAAGAAATGACTGAGAGAGGATCTCATCAGTGCATATAAATATCCTAAAGGTGGGTGTCAAGAGGATGGTGACATACTATTTTAAATGGTGCCCAGAGCCAGGATGAGGAACATGGCCATAAATGAAAACTTTATGTTGAGGGCTGCAGAGCACTGAGATGCCCAGGGAGGTTGTAGAATCTTCTTTTCTGGAGTCATTCAAAACTCACCTGGACATATTCCTGTGTAACCTGCTCTATCTGACCCTGCCTTGGCAGAGGGTTGGACTGGATGATTCCAGAGGTCCCTTCCAATCATAAGGATTCTGTGATTTTGTGATTCAGTCCATAACTTTCCCAGAGACTCAAGTAAGATGGATGGACCTGTAAATGCTTGGATCCTCCTTTACAACTATCTAGTAGATGGGGGTGATATCAGCCTTCTTCCTGTCTTCTGGAATAACCCCAGTCTCCAGATTTCTGACAGCAGGCCAATAATTTCCTTCTGCTTCTTCTTGTTTACATACCTGAAGAACTCATTCTTGTAGATTCTAACACCTCTGGCCAATTTCAAGTGAAGCAGAGCTTTTGCTTTTCTAACTGCATCTCTGGATGTCTTGGCAATGCCCTTATAATTATCAACTTACTGCAGTGACTACATCTTGACTGACTTTCATGGGAAGTGTGCCTGGTACACTGCTTCAGACAGACCACACAGGTCTGTCTCACCTGCTTGCGCTGTTGCCTTGGGATAATTTCATTTATGAGATGTCTCTTGTGAAACACCTGGGGCATTAGAAAAGTCAAAAAGTTGGAATACCTCATCCAGGTCACATTCAGGCTAGCCAAAGCAGGTGTCAGTCAGGGTCACCAACACTCTGGTATATTCCACAAACTCACAGTCCTTGCAAGAAGAGGTCTAGACTGCTGACAGTTTTTATTCTTGCCCTCAGAGGTTCTCTGAGGTTGTCTTCTTATTTAAAACTACAGTTCCTCAGCTGTTGTAAATTGCTTGAGAGCCACTGGCTTTTGCAGAACTGCAGTTTATAGTAACTGAAAACTGAGATGACTTTCTATGCTTTTCACAAAAGTAAAAGAAAATAGAGACAATAACTTGCCAAGTGGCCAACACAAGTGATAATGCTTAGGATGTCTTTCTGTAAATGTGTTTACCCATTTATTTCTATGGCTTATGTAATACCTCTCAAATTATGTATCTAGCATTGTCCTCTGTCTCATGCAGTCCTTGAAATGGCTCGTCTCCCTCCCATAGAGAGATTTTGCTCTAAATGTGCTCTACAGATGTACAAGCTCCATAACACAAGACACCAGACCCTATCTAACTCACATGGGTATTGGTAAAATTGCTCGTACTTTCAGAAATGGCATCATATAGTGAACGTAGACACCTGTGTCTTGTTTCCCTTATTGACAGGTAAATTGTCAGTTCATTAATCAGTTGTTAATTTCCCTTCCTCCTACATGTAGTGCTAATCCTTAAGGGCATATACTTAATCATCTTGATAGTTTGTTGACCCTCCTACACCTCTTTATAACAAGCAGCAACACATCAGAAAGATTACCCTGTGTCCACTGAGTTTATGGTGATGCAGTAACACCCAAAGGAAAGTAATTAATGTTTTATACACAAGAATTATTTCTCACCTACCAGTGATAGATTTGCATCCCCTCATTGCTGTACGATTCCCTCAGCCAAATCCTCCCCAGTGACTTAATAACCAAGGTGATTGCCTCAAGCAATTAAAAACTCCAGGATCTATTCCAAACTCATTTTGTTGCCAAGTTAACAGTACAGTAACAAAGGTAATTTAGAAGCATTGAGAGGTCTTCACTTACCATTTTCCTCTCTGGTTTTATGTCACTTTGAAGACACCATGTCAGAAATGGGAGCTAAGGTAACAAGCTGAAGGAAGGTGTGGAAGAGTTCTTCTCTTGTGGAGCCACCAAGGGGCAAACACAGCTGCATGTTTCCCTTTGGCACAGCTGTTGCCTTCCATCCTTCACACCTTTCTGCTGTTTAGGGGTATAATTTTCTGACTTCACATTGCAAGACTAGAAGTAACATAGCCTGACCCAGTCTCTCACATTAAATTAGTCTTTTTCTCTCACACTTAGACATAAACATACTTTTTAGGGAAAAAAAAAACAAACAAAAAACAAACAACCCATGAGTATCTAATGTGCTTCATAGGTCTAAAGAAGAGAAATCTTTGTCCCAGCTTGGAGAAGTTCCTGTTATGCAAATCTGCTGACCAACACACAGAACTGTGGCTTCTGAGATGTTTTCTTACAGCCTTTGAAGCAAAGCTGACTTGCAAATAAATAAACATGTTTTGCACAGAAAAATTGAAAAGGAACTTTTGAAATGGGGTGGAAAAGACTGTTTTTCTTGAAACCTGCCATTTTTGAGGGGAGGTTAATCAGAAACTGGGGAAAGTTCAGGTCTAGAGAAATTTCCATCCTAATTTGAAATAAAACATATCTAGGAAAAGATTAAAAACAATTCAAGCAGGCTTACATTTAACTGCTTGGAAAAAATAATTTCAGGCAGGTAAGTTAACACAGAGACCCACAAGCTGATTAGGAGGGTAAGAATTAGAAATATCCAGACTTATAATTTTCAATTAAATATCCAAATCACATAGACAAAAGAAGGGCATTAATTCATTATATAAACAAATAAACACATCGCCTTCAACCAGGTGTGGAATAGACTGAAAATTCTCAAACTTTTATAAGTATGTTATTAAAAAATCATTTTTAATAAGGAAAAGGGATGCAACTTTTCTAACTCCAAACTGTCCAAGCTTTGTTGAGAAAAAATGCATCCTTTGAAAGACTAAACACACAGCTTTGCCAAATCAGAGGGGAAAAAATTATCTGAAATATCTGCCACATCTTTAAGTTAATTACATTTTTAACACAAGCTATTCCATGGCTTTGTTCTTCTAATTGCTTGAGTCAAAGCAAACAAACACATATATATTCCATCAGTGAGACAAGATATTTGGACCATGCTACAGGAAGAGAGTGAATGGAGTATTAATTGTCATCCCAAACTCCCCTTCCAACCATTTAAAAAAAACACAAGCTGTCTATTGCCCTGCTATAATTGAGATGAGCCTTTACCAAATGTTTCACACACCAATCTAACACACCACAGTGTAATAGTCTTTGACACCTACTTGCTCTGTGGCTTTATGAAGGCTAGATTTACACTAATTTGCAATTAAAGGAAGGATGACTTTATGCCAAATATACACTTTTGAACCCCAGTCATGTCAGTACTACAGCTGTTCAAATAAAGTTAAATATCCCTAATAATTGAGAAAGTGTTTTTAGAAATATTCTAATGGCAAAATGTCTTCACTGTAGGCTTGGGACTACTTGGACTATAAATGAGTTAATTAGTAAAAAAATCCTCCACACAGAGAGTGGAGCTGTGCAGTTGATCACATAGACAATACACTTGGATCAAAATGTGAACAGTATCATCATCAACAGGTTGAATACTCCAAGGCAGAAGCCAGTGCTAGTGGGATACCTGGATTCCCATTAGTTCAGCCAGCCCACTGGATAAGCTCCACTTATCCTGAAAACAAGGAAAATAGCCCGGTGAAGGGGTATCTACAAGAGAGGAGTTATTTCTCTTTCTAAATGGATAAACAAACTCTGTCCAAAGCAAAATGTAAATGCAATGTATTGTTGCATATGTCGGTTGCTCTCCCTGTTTGTAGTACTGTCCAGTAACAGTCAGGTGTTTTATCATTCTTAATGTGCCTCTCACAGAAAGAAGTCCTGGAGCACTTCTGATACAGACACTATCTTCTGGCTAGAGGAATTGGGGTCATAATCTGTTTGAGAGGCTTGCTCTGGAAGGAGAGACAGAATTCACTGTCCCTTCTCAGACTTTCCAAAAGTAAATGTTCCAAAGAACCATAAAATGGTTTGGATTGCAAGGGACCTTAAAGATCATCTAGTTCCAAAACCCCTACTATAGACAGGGACAACTTTCACTAGACCAAGCTACTCAAAGCCCCATACAACCAGACCTTGAACACTTCCAGGGATGGGACATACATAACTTCTCCAGGCAACCTGTTCCAGTGTTTTACCACCCTCTTAGTAAGGAGTTCCTTCCTAATACCAAGTCCAAACATACCTTCTTTCAATCTAGACATTCCCCGGCCCTATGACTACATGCCCTTGTGCAAAGTCCCTCTCCAGCTTTCTTGCAGCTCCCCTTTAGGTTCTGGAAGGTGGCTGTACAGCCTCTCAGAGGCAGTCTGCTCTTCCTCAAGCTGAACAAACCGATCTCTCTCACTCTGGCTTCAAAAGAGAGATTCTCCATCCCTCTGATTGTCTTTGTGCCCTTATTTTGAACTGGATCTAACAGGTCCATGTCCTTCTTATGGTGGTCCCAGAGCTGGACACAGCACTCCAGGTGGATCTCATCAGAGCAGAGCAGAGGGGCAGAATCCCCTCCCTCACCCAGCTGGTCACACTGCTTTGGATGCAGCCCAGGACACTGTTGGCCTTCTGGGCTGCAAATACACATTGCCAGCTCATCTACCAACACCTCCAAGTCTTTCTCCTCAGAGCTCTTCTCAGTCCATTCTCTGGCCAGAATGTACAGAATATCTCTGTTTTTTTACCTGGAATTGCCCTAACCCAGATACAGGATCTATACAGAGTCCAGCTGAGGCACTAATTTTTCACAGAGTCTCCTAATTTGTAGTACAGCTGTTCTTTGCATTAAGTATCTAAAAGATAACTTTTTGGAGTATAGATGTTCAATGTTTTTTATGCAGGTACCTGTGTGAAAAGTCATTAAACATGTTTTAATATCAGGCTATATATATTGACTCTTCCAGACCAAAAACTGAAGTGTTCAGAAATTTTTATCCACATATAAACATGGAACAGTATGAGGACATCAACCTATAAACTCACAGCTGAGAACATGGATGGGGGCAGTTTCCCTTGGTGGCCAAAGAACAGAAATGAGACCAAGTTATTCAGCACCTTGGAGCAATAAATGGCCTTGTGCCAGGGTCCCATATGGGCAATACAAAAACATCAGCCAAAATTTAAATTGTGATGCCTTAGATATAGAAAGCCATTACACAGGCATGCCAGGAGGAGAAAAAATGTAGTAAAAGACAAAGAAAAAGGAAAATCCTGCAGCAGTCCTCCCAATGCTTCTTTCCTGATGATTGAGTTTGTCCCACAGCTGCTCCTTATGGGTGTTCATCTCTCTGCCAAATGCTTCTGAAAAACCTAAAGACTGCAGGTCATGAATAACTAATCTTTCAGTAAGAAAGGCATGAAAATATGCCGGCAGCAGGGGGAGGTAGGAAAGGGCTAAAAGAAAAAGGCAGTTTACAGGCTTTCCAATCAGTCTCTCATACTTTGTCAATCATCTGCTGAGAAGGCATTTGAGAGGGAAAGTATGTGCCCTGTGCCCTCTAATCCACTACTCAAATCAACTATTGACATGAGCTGCAACCAAGGTAAGTATGCACAATAGTTCATTTAAGAAGAAATCAACCCGAATGGCTTTCTCCGGGTACAAGCCCCAGGCAAACAGGAATGGCTGCAAGGCACCTTCCATGAGCTAGAAAGATGCAAATGGAAAATAATCCTGGCTTCAGGAAAATGCTATGGAGACCCGCACAGCGAGCACTGTGTGATGATTCTGTGCAGCACGGAGCCAAAGCTCTGGGTGTGAACACCATCCCTTCCTAACACAGCATGAGCAACATGCAGCAACAGCAGAGCACAGCTGAGATATTTACTCCATCACTTAAGCACATCTGGAGCAAACCCTTACTCCATCACTTACAGAAAGGAATATAATGCATCATACTCATTTCCAGCTCAACTCTACTGACAGCAGTCAACTACACCAGGGTAAGCTACTCTGTGTATTCATTTCTGGCACAATAGATACCTTAGAAACTTCCATGGTACCATGTACATAAACGAAAAGGGATGTAATTGAACACAAAGGAAATGCCATTTCCAATGCCAGTTAATTTGTCTTGAAGCTGAATCTTGGCATAGCTGTGCCTGCTCTCTGAGAATGCAAGAAACAGCTCTAACAACCAGCCTAGGGAGGAGTTCACAATGATACATACCATATCTCAAACAACTTGACATTTTCTATAGTGCCCCAAATATGTCTATAGTTTAAGTATAAGATACCTGTAAGTTAAAAAATATCCCATAGCTAAACACACTAGGACTAGAAGAGCAAATTTGCAGAAAGTGTAGCTTTCCAAAATGGAGTCTGAAGGGTAAGAAAGGCAAGGTGCTGCTTCAACTTCTGCAGTTCAGTGAGGCTCCTACAGAACAAACAACTCAAATGGGAACATTTAAGCAAATTAATTTAACATTTCTAAGTGAAGTGTGTTACAAGGTAGAATTTAGCAAAGTTCCTAGTTTGTCCTGTTTATGGCTTTCAATTTTGTACCACAGAGGTATGCTAAGAAGACAGACAATGATTTTTGACACCAGAATAAAAGGCCTCCACCAGCAGTCATCAAGGAAACCCCCAGACAAGGTACACGAGATAGGCTTTGATGTATTTTGTTCTGTGAAACACACCCGAAAGGTTACATCTGCTCAAGCTGTAATGTGCACAGAGAGGAACACTATTTTCAGAGGTAATTTACAGTTCAAGTATATTTGCTCACTCACAGCTCACTACACACTATACAGGTTCAAAAGCCTTCAAAGTTCAGGACCCAATTCAGAGGTTTGACTGCTCACTGAAATGCTAATACTTGCAAAGAGAGTTTTAGCTGCAATGTAACCCTACACTCCTCCCCTACTGCTTCTCTGCCTCTCATTTCCACCACCTTCCACTTTGTTTACAAAAATTCTGATAACAGCAATTCATTTTGTCACTAGTAATTAACCCTTGCAGAACAAACAGAGAAGGCTGACCCTGAAATAATCATTCTTTCTAACTTTTTTGCTTATACGTCCTGTATTCAACATGTAAACACAGATTTTTTTTCCCTTGCTTATTTTTAATGCTTTATCTTTGTTATGCTACAAATGTAATATTTATACAAACACAAATATAATGTTGATATATGTGAAGAGTCTTCATCACAGAACTTTTTGTTGTCATTCAATTAAAATGAGACATTTGCCTATCCCCATGCAATAAAACGGTTCCTGCTACCATTCACTCAGTACCACAACACAAAACCTGGAATAGTAAGAGTAGGCTGTGTCTTTATATTTTAATTCTGTCTGTAAAAGGTTAATGAGCGCCATGATCTAGTGATCATGAACACTTGGATGGGCCTGAGACACTCAGGCTGTTTTTCAAATTTCTTGAAATCACAAGGGCTACAGTGAGAAAAATACTTAGAAAGGTGTCAGCGGTGTTTGTTGTAAGAGCCCAAGAAGGGTTTCTATGTCCCTGAAAATCTGTCTTTAACTAAGTTCCTGAAGAAACATTAACCATATTTTGGGTGTTACTATTTTCTGTAAGAATAGAAGTTTTTGAAACAGATTACATCAGAGAATACAGATTTCATGCCTCTTAGTGTGAGTTCTTGAGGTTTTCCAGCTCAAACAGCCTTATTCACATTTAGCAGGAAGCAAGAAGAGAAGTGGGGAAAGACTCTTCAGAAGCAGATCAGCAGTGAGTCCTGCAGCACCACCCTGAGGTTCAACCAGTCCCCCTCTCCCTTAGGTGGTGCACAAATGCAACAGAAGAAACTGCTCAAGCCTCAAAGGGAGGAATCCAATTGGTGCTGGGAACCAGTGAGGCCAAAAACCATCTCAGTGAAAATCTCAGCAGGGAATATCTCATATGTAGACAGGTGTTTTACCATCCTAACACAGCTTTCCTAGAGGAGGGAAAAATCCCTGTACCCTCTCACAGCCCTCCACACCCCCCCATCTGTACCCAGCAGGGCTGCATCCCAGTGCAATGACCCATTTGCTTAACCTGACTTAGATTATCTATCCATGTCTTAAGAGAAAAAGCAGCTGCAGTAGGTGGGATCAAAAGTCAATTTAGCCTAGTATTTTATCTCCAACTAGTTTTCAAAAGTTTTCATCAAGAGAAGAGTTTAGGAACTGGCCTCTAAACTTTCCCCAAGCATTCTCCCATACACTATACATGCTTCAGGAATTTCCTGAGCCAAGCACATTTGTAGATTTTTATACATACATTGCATCTTACTTTACACTCATTGCTCTGTGTCTTTTCTGTATTCTTCCCTCTTTGTAGGAGAGAAGTTCTTTCCTGAGGCAGGTTAGCACAGCTGTGCTGACTGACTTCAGTCATTTCCCATAGGCTGAAATAAGAAAGTAGAATAAATGCTTTGCTTGCCCAGTACTGCTCTGAGTTTGCTCATGTTCTAAAAAAGAGGTTCCAGGAGTCTCTAAAATGAAGAGGGGGAAGAGGGAGAAGAGGGAGAAGAGGGGAAAGAGGGGAAAGAGGGGAAGGGATCCTCAATCCCCCTCTGCTTCAAAAGAACTCAAGTGAAGAATAAGGAATTCCTAAGTGAAAAGGTTCGTCCAGAAAGGTAGATGTGCTGCCAGGTAAGATCAAGACAACCATCTTCAGCTGGAGGTTGTAGGAAGGGAACCAACTGCTGGTGCAAATGGGAGTGACTACGATTATCAGATGGAAGCGATTCTGGGTTTGAAGTTCAGCTCTTCCTTGTTTGCCACAAGAAGTACTGAAAAGCCATGTTGTGATGAGCCCGAGGAGAAGACGTGGTACATGAAGTACAGCATTTCAACTTGGAAATAAACTAGCTGAGGGTCTTAACGGGCAGTCTGAAGAAGGTGAACAAGGGACTGTTATTCAATTTCATAATATATCACCATGGAAAGAGTAGGAGGGAACTGGGGAAATTATCAGGTGGCAGGTTTAAAAAGAGACACAAGGAATTGCTCTTTCACACGTATACATAAGTGTGAAACTCAGTGATCTGAGACATTGCTGACACCAAAAATAAAACTAGGTTAAAAATAAAATGGTTAGACAAATAAAAAATTAGGTTCAACATGGGCTCTTAAATATGTGATGAAAATACATGAAGTCTATGAACTACAGACTGCTAGAAGGTAGGACAAGATCAAGGAAAAATCACCCTGATCTCCCTCATTTCTCATGTTTTCCTTAAATCTCTGCCACTAGTCATTATAGAGAGAAAATACTGAGTGAGATTAACTTTTAGACTGACCCTGAATTGCTGTTCTTATTCCCAAAATTCAATAGAGTTTTTCAGCAACTACTTGTAAAAACATTTGCTTCTGCTGTCACTGTTCTAATGGAGTGTGCCAAGATGTATGGAAATTAATTATCCTTTTTTATTTCTGGAATGTAGGCTGTGGGGATCTGACATTTAATGCATCAAATGCTCTGCATACATTCTATATCTGGTAAGTGCACTTCTCACAACTTCATCAACAAGTTATGGTTCACAGTCCTGATATGATTATAACATTAATTCCTACTGTCAGAGTGTGTTTACTGCACCAGCTTCATGAAGATGGCTCAGAGCCACTGAGTGCAGAGAAGTTCTGTTTCC
Source organism: Regulus satrapa (assembly GCA_013396955.1). Taxonomy (NCBI): domain Eukaryota; kingdom Metazoa; phylum Chordata; class Aves; order Passeriformes; family Regulidae; genus Regulus; species Regulus satrapa. Next base: position 348,665 of record VWZN01000694.1, on the reverse strand, counting down.
TCTAATCAGTGACAAACCACAATCTAAACTCGGAAGAGAAAGTCCTACTTTTTCACTATCTCACACGTCAAGAGAAAAAATAACACATTTGTCTGAACCGACTGCATTTAAGAAATCCTCCATCAGGATTTAATAATGGAAGACGATATCATCTTTATCTTGCTGCTGTGCTCTGGTCCCAAATCATTGGACAAATGTTATCTGGCAGTCTGGCAGGCTAGGGGAAAGCCGCACTTTTCTCTAGGCCAGGCTCTTTGCAAAACAAAGTACATTAGTTCTCCTTAGGACACACTTTTTGTCAGTCCTCATGCCCTGCCACTTCAGAGCCCCTCAACCACGTCCCACTGTTACCCGCAGGCCTCACAGCACATATCCCTTTCTGTCCTCAGCCTCACCTCTTGTCTTACCCTCTGCCCATGAACATGGCAATACCTCTTCCCCCACCACCCTGCTGATGGCTGGGTCCTCCTTCCCTCTGCCCTGCACAGGAGTAATTGGGCCACCTTTTCCACACAAAGCCAGCAGGAGAACCGGGACAGAATAGAGGTTGGGATGTTCAGGCCAGGAGGTGCAGGGCATCATCCAGCCATAGCCACTGCCTCGTTAACTGCAAAGTTACTTGGGTTTGAGCTCCAGAGAGAACCAGGCAACTGCAAGACATCTGCCCCTCTGTCTCTGCCAGTTGTGGAAAAATGCCTGCTTGTAAACTCATGTGCCCTCAGTGTATCCCTGAGCCTAGTCTGGACACTTGAATTCAATTAGGTCTCAGAGGTTTTCTAGTCTCCCTCCTTCCTTTCTATTCCATGAGTTTTGCACACCATTTCCCGGCCTCGCCTCCCACTTTCCATTAGCAAAAATTTATTTTTTTTTTACTCACTGAGCTGGCATGTTATGTTATATATTGTTCAATAGATGTTAGATAAGATAGGAGTAACAGTCTGAGAGTGTTCACTAGGCTAGCTTCCCACCTCCTGCCTTGTTTTTTAAACTCTGGAAAATACTCAAGAAGACTGAAGCAGTATGTGTACTGAGGTTTAGTGTCTTTCCTTTTTTCCCCACTTAGTGGCTTATCACCCTGAACATTCTAGTTCTGCCCCTAAGCACCCAGTTTGTCCCTGGAAATCCTGGAGTTAGTCTGGTGCAACATTTGAAGCATATCACCACCACCATGTTTTGTCACTTAACTCTAATGAGCCCTCACTGGAGCATTCCTAGAAGCAAGGGGCAATGAAAATATGTTCAATGGAAATAATTCAGTGTTCTTTGGGGACCCTCATGAAAGATGAGACCTAAACTGTCTTTTCTTTCAAGCCTGTGTTCAACTAACGCCACCTGCTCCATCTATTTTCAAGAGCTGGACCATTTTGCTGATGAAACAGCTACAGACATTTTGTGCCCATTTCATATTTATCAGCAGGTTGCTAACAATGCAGAAATGAGCAGAACAGCAATTTGTAGCTGTGCTGTAATACAGCAGCCCTCCTCCTTTTGATTTATGATCTTTTTTTCTGTATGGATCTGTCTTAATGACACTCATTTATTGACAAAATTTTGCCTTTTATAGACTTGGAATTATTTAGAGGTCAAAAGAATAATTCTTTTAATAATACAGTTTCTGCTTCCTCAGCAATAGTATTTATGAAACCATTTTTCTTTTGGTAGGTTATTTCCCTATCTTTAGAATAGCCCATTTCCCTTTTGCTCCATTAGGCATATTTTAACAGAAGCAAATGGATTATTCTCTCATCACACTTCATCGTTCCTCTTGACCTCCTCTCTGAAAATAACAAAGTGATGAGTAAGAAGCCACTAAGAGTTTAACTGATAATCCTGGATAGAACGTATTTTTTACCTGCTCAGGGTTTGGATAGTTTAGTTAAACCCTCCACAAGCCCTTGAAGACACACGGACTGTGCCCATACTGCAGTAAAGTGCTCCTGTCTCAGCACAGATGCTTGGACTGGCTGTCCCCAGAGCTTTGTGCCAATGAGACTGGTTCCATCCACACTTAGAGGGAGCTCATTTCAGGGCAACTCACACCATTATCTACCAAGACACAATACATTTACAACCCATATTCATCAAAGTGAATGCTATCAGGTGCATGGGATATAACAGAAATTTTATGCTAAAGCATGTATTTCTTAATCCACAGGGAAAAGTACTTTTCCTTCAGTTCAGTCAGTTCAAATTGACTTAATCCCTGGGCTGTTCCTGACTGTGGAGCAAGTCCCATGTGATGACAAATGCTGTGCAAAAATGACACAGCTCCAGATTTATTCAGCTGTTGACACTGACCCACAGCACTGGCTCCAGCCAGGGGCTTCACCTCTCAGGGCTGCCCCTTCTTCTCTCCTGCCTGTCTGGATCATGGATTCTTTGCATAACCACCCCATCCTCTATGCATTCACACTTGCAGGAGTTGAGCTAAGAGACCTCGGACCCAAGTCTTACAGCAGCTAATACCAAGCAAATAATATTGTCATACAAGCATAATATGGATATCTAATAAAAAGCACTACATCACACTAAAGATAATATACTATTGCTAACAGAAATAAAAGGAAGAAAGATTCCAAGGAAAATGAAAGTTGAAAAAATTCCAATAGACTCGATAAAGTCTAATAAACCAAAAAGAGAGAACTAGCCATCAAGCATGCAGCAAACAAAAGACCCTTGAAAAAAGCATTTTTATTCCCATCTTTGGACTAACAAAAACTGTTCCAAGCTGCAGGCTAGAATAGCTAAACTCTTAATATTTTCTAAGATCCTTATGACTTCTACACATACATCATTATTCCATCTCCAAGATTTTAATTTATCAAATGGTAATATGACTTTCCATCCCTATTTCAAGCCTATCATACCAGAAAACAGGCTTATACCAGCAGACTCCATCTTTCAATAAAGGAGCTGATGAAAACTACAGCTTTTGCCAAATGTACATCTTAAAGCAATATAAATTCTTTTTTGTGGAGGTTTAGGGTTTGGCTGGTTTTCAGACTTTTTTTTT
>VWZN01000694.1:320140-345612 GCA_013396955.1 Regulus satrapa | reverse complement strand
TTTTTTTTTTTTTTTTTTTTGGAGAGGAGGTTGTTTTGGTTTTTTCTTTGTGTGTATGTTGGGTTTTGTTGTTTTCGTTTGTTTGGGGGTTTTTTTGGTTTTTTTTGTTTTTTTTTCTTTTTGCCTGGGAAAATAAAACAAAGAAGAATAAGGAAATCAGACAGAAAAAAGTTGTTGACGTTTTTCCTTGAAAACTTGCGAAACTGTGACACAAGACCTAGTCTAGTTCTAACTAGGAGCAGCTGCAGGCAGGGCTGGAGGCAGGACCATACTTGGACCCTAGAGTACTGTGTGTCCAAGACCTATCCACAAGAGAAGGTCCTAGACCAGGCTAGAGACAAGCTGCCCACAGAGAGAGACTGATGTGGGGCAGTTTGGGTTGGGATGCCCTGACCTGAGCTGGAGCCCCAGAGGCGCTGGAGGTGTCCCCAGCAAGGCTGCCTGTGGCCACCATGAACTTAGTGTCCCCAGGGTGCCTGGCAATCACCTGAGATGGTGAAATGATGTCATCCAGCTCATTTCCAGACTCATCACATTTCCTTTCACTGTTTTTTCTGGAGAAAACTGGGGCTGGGGAAAATCCAAACTATCTCTGCTCTGGCCATGAAATGCAAAGTTTGGGCATGGAGCAAGATCTGAACTCCCCAGGGCTTCAGTAAATTAAGATCAGGATTTAGGTTTAGGCCTATTTCTCTCTTATCCATTGACTTTTCCTCAAGTGCTGTCCTGAGTAAGGAATGGGAAAAACCAAAACCCAGGAAACACTGTGAAATTACCTAACCTTGATCTGAATTCAGTTCTAGTTATATAGCTCTGTAATTTTTCTTCTCCATTCTCTGAAAACCTCTTTCTTCCCTCTTAACATGAAACGGTCTAATAAACACATTGTTCATGGATTCTTTTCTGTTATTTTTTTCCTGTTAAACTCCACCACTTCACACCTGACACCTCCTGACTGAATGGCCCTTCTTAGCCGACAAGTTAGAAAAGGAATCAGAGAAAGAAAAGGACAAGGTGGGGGTGGATCTCAAGCACTGCATTTATGCTAATGCAATATGAAGCCACAATCAGGAGCTGCCAGGGAAGGGATGATTAATAATGAGAGGAATATAAGACTTAATTTTGCAAACGCACATTATTTCTCACACAGATTTAAAATTTAGGGCTCAGGGCTGGAGAGCAGCAGTTAAGGGAGCAGAACAATCCATACTGCAGGCAGAGGTTATAGCTAGGTATTGACAGCACAATCATCATATACCATTATAAAGCCACTGAACACAGTCATAAAAACTCCTCTACCATGTACCGAAGGCCACAGACTCTGTGTCAGGATTATATTGAAGGTGAGATATGATGATGCCACAGTGTTTCCAACATCCTGGCCTTGGGAATTAGGAAGTGTCAGAATTCATCTGTGTATTCAGAGGAAGACAATGATAACCCCTGCCCTATCTCAGTTATATGTAACAGCTTACCTGGACTGCAGTGCAGGTGAAAATGAGAAAAAGCAAAGGAATGCCACATCAGAGTAGTGGCAGCCCAAATAAGACCAGGCAGCCCAGAGTCATCTGCCAGAGCATGGACAAGAAAACCAATTGTTAAATACATGACAGTACAGTACAAACTCAATGCACAGTAGCAGGTACTGCACATGGGCGTATCACGAGCTGACTTTGACACAGAGGGTTTGAAATACAAAGATTAGAGGACAAACAACAGGTGAATATAAAAAAGAAGTTACTTAGGTCAAAATGATATGTCTCTGCTAAAAACCATTATCTCCAAGTATTGCTGAATGCATTTGATTTTCAGTATTTTTCAATTCTAGGTTCCCTCAGGAGCTGTCTGCAATATTCAAAGGCTCATCTTCTGCTGTCTTTCACTAGCATACCCTTCCAATAAGGGAGGGAGATATGAGCCCAGTACCCATTTACTCCAGAATCACAACTGTTACATGCCCTTCTCAAAGAGATCAAAATACAGATTTAAATCACTTGCCCGCAGCTAATAGTAGGACCATGCTCTGATCTAGGAGTCCTGCCCACCAGTTCAGAGTTAAATCATTAGACCAAATTGCCTCGTGGAAACTGGAGCTAGCTAATTATTTCCTGCTTGCAATTACTTCAAGCCTCATGCTTCTTTACACACTACCATGGCCCATGTGGGCAGAGCAAGTTGTGACACTTTTCTTGGGGCTCTCATTGCAGAACAGATTTGGGTAACAGTCCTCGTAAGATTTTGTCTGATGTCAGAGCTGATGGATGCCTTTTCCTCTTGGAAAATTGTAATGAGCAGAGAAAGCACAGCAACATAAATCTGCGGCAGTGACAGTGACTGTGGCCAGAATCAGGAGCAGCTCACGCATAATCCAAGTCTGAATGAGCACATGGGATTGCTCCTCTGAAACTCACTGTCTGGTTCTGGTGGGGACCTGTGCACTTCCCAGTTCCCCATCACCATCCTCTGGTTATCCAACAAGATGAAAAATAACCTTATTGACTCCAATGACCTCTTAGCATCAGAAAAGGAAAAAAAAAAAAAACCCAAAACAAAACAGCAAGTTTAACTGTGCATTGGGACATTAATTTTAAAAAGACTACTTCAAAGGCATGCAAGCACACTGCATGACCCAGAGCAGTCAGTTTTCTTCTGTTCTTTGAGGAAATTGCTAACCCAATTTCAATCCTACAGATAAAAGTATTTTATGGTTCCAAAAGTCTCTCTTTCAAGTGGGATTTAAGCACAATTATGGGAAAGGCTGCATCATATGTTTGTGCACATTTAGTGCCTCTTTTATCTCTAGTTTGGGGAGTAAAAAAACTGAAGAAAATTTATTTAATCTTGTCATTAACTTTGTTGTTAATCCCAAAATGGAGGCTGAATTAAGTTAAACCCCAGTGAAACAAGTGCCTGAGATTTGGGTGAAAAAGTCTAACACAGGACAAGGAAGGAGCTGTTTCTGGCTAGAAAGCTGACCGCTGTGGTAACATTTGTATAAGCAACTCTGCTTATCCAAAGCAGCCTTCCCACAGTAATTGTCTAGTGTGCAGTACATGAAACGCTGTGTTACGCATTGGCAGTTTTTGAGGCCAAGTTGCTGCTGTAAGAAATCTTCAGGCAGCTCTGGGGTGGAATAGAGACTAAAAACTACATTTTTGTTCCCTGAGATATTTGGAGCAGTGCCCAGCCCCTGTGCTGGGATAGCATTTGTCCCACTGCAGGGGCATGGGTATGCATCTTCCTCCTTGGAGCTGTTTGCTCCAGGAGGGAAGGTCAGTTTTAGAACCTCAGGGACAACCATGTGCCTGCACAGATGATAGCCCACAACTTTTGCGGTCCAGAGCTGGCTTCAGCCTCTCAGCAAAATGGTTTGTGAGCTGGGGCGTATCCTGTGAATCTGAAAAGGCAGAGTTGCTGGGAAAATCTTAGTGCAGAGCAGCCCCAGAGGCAGCAAGGGGTTATTAGAGCCTTGGGCCATGCTCCTAGCCTAGATCATTTTCTCCTCTGCTCTTGCATAAAGGAAAGCCAAAACTATTTGTCTTCTTGTGGAAAAGAAATCCCTAAGAAAAGCTGTGGAGCAGAGAACAGTGCTGCATAAGCTGCCTTAGCAATGTCGGAACTCTGCTTGTGTTTGCTTTTCCCTTGAGGCAAGAAGCCATTGGGCTCTTGGAAGACCCACACAGTGCCCATCAAGTCACCGGAGATTCCTGTTAGTTGCAAAATGGTGTGTAGGGTTTTAATGTAGCCTATTCACTGGGCATCCTGACAGCTGATCTGGGGTCAGAGAAGATAATTATAGAAAAAGTGAAAGCCAAGCAGCCAGCCTTGCTGCCAACACATCAGTATTTTTACAACAGCTAAGCAGAGGATTCAGAAGGAACCACTTTGCCTTTAAACCCCTTCCCTTCAAACCAGGTCCAGCTCCATTTCCAAAATTACATGCTGCTGTCAAAAGCGGTCCATACAGTTCTGCCAAAGTCCTGTTATTAACCAGTGTCTCATTAGTCACTCTTGATGCATAGCTTTGTGCTGAAAAAATAAAATGATTGCTGCAATGCTGATCACCATATCTGGAATTTTTCTGGGATGTCTGTATTGGAGATCTTGGTTCCCATCAATACCTTCCTTTGCCTCTAAATTTCAATAGCAAAGACTGTAAAGCTGCAACAGACTCTTTTCACTATAGATTACGATCTGAAATTAATACTGGCTTTTACCTATAAACTGACAATGTTTCCCAGGATCTCTCATGCACATATTTTTATGTCTGATAATTACACCAACCATAGCACTTTTTAGTATTTTTCTGAAAATTTGGGAGCAAATGCCATGCCAGCTTGAGATTGATCTTCCAAATTGTTTCATCTCTGAAATGGTTAAGACACCTTCTAGAGCCAAAGGCATCCCTGTCTCTAGCCTACTCAGAGAAAACAGCTGAGATGCCCTTTTTTGAGTGTACAGTTTAAAGGTCATCTGCTCTTATGAAGTGGTTTTGCATTTTCAATTTATCTTTTATAACAGGCTGAATGTTTGTCAAATGGGGAGCTTTATTTTCTGTGGGAAACTCACAGGCAAATCATCCAGGTTTACATGATTCCCTTTAAGCTACTGTGTGCCTCCAGGGCTACTGGTGAGCACCAATCACTTCCATGGTACCCAACCAGAACAGCCTGGCAGGGAGGACAGGCCACCCTCCCTGAGCTCCAAACAGCCATGTGTCAGGGGAGACCCAGACTGAGCTCTGCTAAATCTCTTCTGATACTTCTCCTTTGTGGACTCCCTTTGAAGGCATACTAAGAGAAATGTATCTATAGATCTGGTTTTCACGTCACATTTCCAGAGCAGCCAGCACAAAACTAACTTTAAAAATTCTAGTCCCTTCTAGACCCTTCTGGTCCCTTCGGGAGATGCCACTGCACACCACACACATTATTCCTCAGCCAGCTGTTTCTGTTCTCTCAAAATCAGCCTTTTCACCAGACTACTCTCTGCAAAATGCCCCCCTGCCCTGATTTCCTGCCCCCGTGACAGCACAGCTGCTGACACCATCAAGCGCCTGCTGGCATCCCAGGGCTGGCTGGCTGGCTGTCCACATCCTGCATCCCCCATGAACTTAGCAGGGTGCCACAGCTTGCAGGCGACAGCAGTTATTCACTTCATTTCACTTATCCCCATTTACCTCAATTCTTCCATCTGTAAAACATAGATAACATTTCTCTCGCTCACAGGAGACGATGATCACATTATTTATATCCAGACTCACGTTCAGACTACGCAGCTGTAAACACCCAGTGATATTACATAAATGTCATTAGTGTAACCACTCACAAGAACGTGGGAGGATTTGTGTAAAGGCACAAACAGGAACTTTTAGCAGAGGAGGAATGTGTTTCTATTCTGCGTGAATCTGAACACAAACATATACGACAAAAATTAATACTACTGTGTCTTTTTTAGGTCCCTCCTGGCAACTATTGCAAGAAATTATTTCTGTTGGAAAGTTTAACATTTGCATTAGTCTTTGATTTAGATGAAAGACAGAAAAAAGGCAGTGAGGAAGGCAAACACTTCTCTGGTATTTGCCACTTCTTGCTCCTAATGTCTGCTCTTGCTTGCAATAAGAAAATAAGCACAATTTTTTCCCCTCCTTCTGAAACTCTCTTCAATCCTCTGAAACTGTAGTGGTGACCGGTGAACGTTTGAGTCATGGACTGATGCTCATCCCAAATCTCTGGGCTTTTGAAGCTGCTCAGCCATAGCCAGGTCAATAGACACACTAGGTTGCGCCAAATTGACTCCAAAGGCTTTCTGCACATACTCCAGAAAGATGGGAGTTGCTTTATTGGATCAGACTAAAGGGGCATGCAGTCCAGGATCCTGTTTCAAATCCTGGACAATACCAGATGCTTCAGAGGTTAGATGCCATTTAAGCCCCAGCGACTTCTTTGTACAATAAATTTGAACGGTGTGGAGTTATATTGCAACCCGCAGAGAAGAAAATTGAAGATATGGAAATTACATTTTGTGGCTGAAATGCAATTCAGACCAAAGATATTGTGAACTAGAGGGCTGAGAGAAATGGTCTGAAGGTTTGGAAAAGCAGAACTATGAAATCCTGTGCGGTAGTGTAGCCATCTAGTGCTCATTTCAAGAAGTCACTCTTTTTTATTGGGGAAATGTGATGCAGCACATTGAGAGACAGGGAGGATGATGCTGTTTGAAATTAAGAAGTAAGGGCGAAGATCTGAGAGTAACAAGATGCTGTATTTGTTGGGGGTAACATTTACAAAGCTGGAAAACATGATTACAAGAGATTGGTGATTCTGAAGGATCAAAAGTTTTATCTGCAGCATGCCTGCCACCTGCAAGAGTATTTGCACAATACAAGGATTAAAAAAACCCCATCATCCAGAGAAGAGAGAGCTCACATGCCAGAAGATATTCAGAAGTGCTTGCAAATTGCCAGCAAGCATCTGAAGTGTCAGACTTGCACAGCAGGACCAAAATTCTCTGCCTCATTGCTCACAGGATACCTATTCAATTTCAGTTGAAAAACAGAAATCCAACTAAAAAGAAACACTTTTTTCCTAGACATCAGGTGAAAGATTTTATTTTCTTTTCAGATAGAAAAAGAAAGAGAGATTCTCTCTAAGTGAAAACTCTCTCAGGGTGTCAGCAAACAGGATTGTATGTTTGACCGATGCAGCAGGGATAATTACTATATTGATGCATTTATGTCTAGGCTATGCATGGTGTCAATCAGCAGCATACCGCTGAAACCAAAAGTCCTGTGCCACTTTGCACCACACAAGGAATCAGAAATCAGCAAAGCAGGTCCAAAACTAAGAACTGAAGTCACTAAACCACAACCAAGATGAAATGGTCCCATATCTTGGCTCCTTCAGCCATGGCCTGCACATTATCGCACCCCAGTTTTTCTGTGAGCTATGTTCTGTCCCACGCCATCTCTGGTAGTTGAAGACTAGTTTCAGCTCTGAAGCAGGAGGCTTGAGAGATCTGTCCACTCCTCACACTCCTCAGTGTTTTTAACAATGGTCATTATGATTTCTCTGGGTGTTTTTGATAGGCAGACATAAGGATATAATGAGAATGTGGCACAAATTACAGTAATTAGCATAATAATTCAAACTAAAGGCTTAATAAAGTATTTCAGTATTCATACTATGGCAATCTGCTCTGTAGTTCACTTACAAGCAGGCAGAGAAAGCATTTCATTTTTCCAGTACTGAATTCCACCTCCTTAGCCTTATCATTCTCACTTCACAAAATAGGGAAAATAGAAGTGCTATCCTGTCTTATATCTCTGCTATTCTTCATTATATTATTTTTATTCTTCATTACACTTAATGAAAACCATTTTTAATAATCTTCTTTCTTAGGGACATACCCTGTCCCATTTGTGCCACTTCCCCCATGCCCTTAAATGGCCACAGCAGCCCCTCTTTCTCTTGCTCTGCACTTGGGCATAGCATACGGACCAAATTCCTGGGACTTAGGATCCCCATCTATACTGGTGCTACACTGGGTGCACTGCTGCTGTACCAGACCTCTCCTCATCAAGACAGCATCACAAGTCACCAGTGAGTTGTAAGGGCACTCAGGTCTAGCTGCAGCCCTGATTTTTCTTGCTTATTCCTAGACTGTTCAGGGTTCAGGCCATATATAACAAAAGCACCGAAGTGACAATAATTGTGTAGTTTCCACTGCACTGTCACAACATTCAGAAGGGAGCTGCACCGTGGAGGTCTCTGCAACTCAGCTGGATGTTCCATCTAGTCTCTTTTTGTCCTGTCTCTAGTTCTTATGATCCAGCAGACTTTGTGAAGCAAACCTCCTCAGCTGGTTATGACAAGCATTGAAACTCCTGCTGGTTGCTTGGGAGGGTTTGGACTTTCAGCTACTCTATAGCAGAAAGAAACGCCTGGCCCAGTCTTAGAAAAGAGGGGAGAAGCAGGTGTTACAGAGAGAGGCTGGAGATAAAAAAAATAATCGTGTGTACAGTCAAGGAGACTTAGAATTAGATATAGGAATTGTATTTATCCATTGGTGAACAACAAAAAAAAGCTAACAATGTTAAACCCGAGATTAATTTCCTCCTCTCCTCTGCCCAACAGGTACATTAAATAAGCTGGGCAAAAATATGAGCTAACAAAAGAAAAACAATAACTGAGTATAATTCAAGTTTTAAACAAGTCCTTGTCCTTTTCTTTATAAATCACTCCTGAATTTTCCAGGAATTGTTTGCAGATTTCCACCAGCTGTCTTGCTTGTCCTGCATATGACACTATAAATAGGTCTCTTAATTTTCTCAGTCAAAGCAGCTTTCAGCAGGAGGATCCCAACAGGGATGGGTGGGTTATCATGTGTCTTCTTCACACTTGCTATCTATCAGGAAGCAGCCTCTACTCCTGTAAGCATGATCTAAATTCTCCAGTTCTGGATGCATGACCTTGAATCTGGAGGTATTTAAAAGGATTTAGTTCAGCAAAGTTCAGTCTTATCTAGTAGTTTAGTTCAGTTCATAGAACTAGACTGTCCTTATTTTTCACCTTTATGTCATCCATAAACTTTATTAACAATGACTTCATATATTCTTATGAAAAAACTGGGGGAATATAAAAGGAACTGGACCGAGAAGTGACCTCTGGGGAGCCCTTGGGGCTTAATACTTGAGATTTCTTGGTGAGATGGCTTAATTCATTTAAAATGTGCTACTTTTAGTTTATCCACTGTTAACCTTTAATTAGAATCTTCCATGACACTGAGTCTGATTGATGCTCGACACATGATGAGAAGCACATAATGTGGGCATCATTAATGAAATTACAATCACATCAAAAAGCTAAGTTCCACAGGACATGTTGTCCACAAAAACAATATTGAAGGGCATAAATTGCCTTCCTGTTTCTCTTCTCTAATTCTTTTTAGACCATATTTATTGCTAGGAAAATCAAACTTTATTCACCTGTGGTTTCAGAGTGTCTTTTAAAAAAATTGGTACAATCTTATGCAATCAAGTTCATGTCTGAGCACACCCTTCTCTGATGTGCTCTTCACAGTTTGCTCACAAACAATGTGTGATCTTCTTTTGTAAATATTTTCTGAACTCCTGGGTGAAACTTATTTGGTCATGTAAATTGTAAGATGTTCACTGTTAGCAATGGCTCTCTAGCATTTTCATTAGCTACTTTCAAAACAGAATTTCATTCTCACTGTGACTCCCAAATGTATGACAAAGCACCTTCCCTTATCCATAATGAATATTCATTTAGCAGTTCATTTTTTTTTCTGCAGCAGTGCCAATTGTACCAAATAATGAACCTATGTTTTCTTAAGGGATGACTTTCATTTCAGTATCTGAATTCTTATTGTCCTCAACCACCTTGGCATATGTACATAGAAATGTTAATTACTCTCCAACAGTTTTAACTGAAGTGGCTGTATAAAATCCAGACAATTCCAAAACTGGAATAGAATTCAAAGTCAAAAGGTACATGTTTCTTTTCATCCTTCATAGTAGTTTTTTTCATTGCACTCAAAATACCTTATATTCTCTGTATTTTCATTTCAAAGCACCATATGCACTATAAATATTTTGCTAGCATCTCCAGATAAATGATGTCATCCTAGCAGGAAAATTAAGTGTACCTTTTCTATTTTATGGCAAGCAGCAAATTTATTTATTTGATTTGACCCACTCATGGGGAATATTTTTCATGGATAATATCCCCTAAGCATTTATTCTACTCAAATCACCATAAAGAACATCTAACACATGGCCCTATAAATAGCTGAAAGTAAATATTCATAGGATCATGTCATTACTCTAGCTAACCTGACAGCCATGCTTGCTGGCATGCCACCCCCAGACATTTCCCTTCCCAGCCCCCCAAAATCCTAACTTCACAACGGCCTTGCAGCCAACAGCACTCTGAGCTCTCAGGAACAGAGCTGGCTTCAGGGCTAGATCCCATATGTGCCACTTTGCCCAGGGTGCTGGGACAACCTCCTGGCTGGCAGGGCCAGAGGCATGAACTTCCCCAGTAGCAAGCCCTCTTCTTGCTGTTGTTTTCCTTCTACCTTTCACACTTCTACCCCTTTTTCTTCACTATTTCACTGCGCACAAAATCAGGTAAGGATGGCTTATTCCACAGTGGTCTCAGCGCACCTGCTTCGTGGTGGCAGAGGGCACCATGAAGATTGAACCTAAACAGTAGCATGCATAACCCCAAGTTATAGAGATGGTGAATATGGATTTCCAACACCCCAGAGCAGAGAAGTGAAAACACAAGTAGATGCAGGAGTGCAATGCAAGCTGGAGCCACCAAAACCGCATTGAACAAACATGGCACAGTTCCAGTGTAACTGACAGTCGACTGAGGCTACTTTTGGATTAACACTTTGGCTATGGACAGCACTTTTGTTTCTCAGGGTGCACCAGGGAATGATAAGGCAACAAAGATTGCATAGGGTCACATCATTGCCAGCAACACTCAGAGAGAATTATTAGATGTGGAAATTTGCTAAATGCTGACAATAAATAAACACTTCCAGTGAGGATCACTTCTTTTCCACTATTTCCTACACCCTCTAAGGGACATCTTACAGTCTGCAGAAAGGAAGGTTAAGTTTCTACGTTTCCTGATCTGCTAGCAGATCCCACCATATTGAAAGTTAACTAAGGCAAATCCACTTAAACTCCTTGCCACCAGCCTCCCATCTAAGCCACGCTTCTCCAGAGAGAAATGGCACTTTCTGGTCCACAAACCCATTTGTCAATGGTGAGTGGCTCAAGGTAATGTTTGTCATGGGTACAACTCTCCCTTTTCATCTCCAGCTTCTGGGAAGAAATATTAATCTCTTCTCTCTTCCCTTGACTGCTTAAAACCCTTTTCTCCACACTTCACCTTTAATAGCTCTTTCTTGGCAGAGCAGGGCATGAAAACCAAAGCGGTGCTGAACAAAAAATGTTACTTCTATATTCCCACTGCAATGATAGCTGCAAAAACAATCAGTTCTGTTACATTGACCATGATCCCATCAATCACTGAATACATCAAGTTATGATATTCCTTGTCTTGGGCTGTGATATATACAGTCCTGGGAAACTGGTATTCATTTTTTTTATTCCTGTATTGGGGAGTAGAAATGGTCCTGAATAGCAAATTCGGATGCAGACCCTCAGCTGCCCTGCAGTTTAAGATATTTGGTTTCTAAGTTCTGGTTCAAGTGCCTCTCCTGCACAGTGGATACTAAACTCAGCAGGTTGTTAACAGCCACTCTGCTTTCTATATAATACACAGAAATCTTTCCCGTTGCCCCCTCTGGCCACCCCCCACCAGAAAAAAAGGTGAGAAAGAAAAATCAATGTGATAATTTATCTACACTACCTGAAAATTCACTACAAACACACACCACAAATAACCAAGTGAAATAGAAAGAGAGAACTTAATAGTGACAAAGAAACTCATGTGCAATTTAGTACAGTCTACACTCCAGTTTCCCTCTGCAGCCCAAAGTGACATGCCACCTCAGTCTGGCCATATTTCCTCATGAAGAATGCTTTATTTTAAAAAACTCAAACCTTTCTCCACTCTTCCTTCTCTCTCTACTGCATTTGCCTTTCCCTTGATTTTCTGTGTGCTCATCTGCATTCATTTCTCTTCCTGATTTGCCTTTAAAAAAACCAAAAACCTGAACCTCTGAGCCAAGGCATATAAGTTAATCTAACCCATATATCAACAGTTTCTGAGCCACCTTTTCAACCTATGCAGCCGGGGATTTTGGCCAGGCTTTTATCATTTTTATGTGCGCTGCTGCCACCCGCTGTCACAAGGTCACCCTTGGAAATGATACTATGCCTCAGTGGGCACTTTTTCACCTAATAAAATATACAGCACACTGTATATCAATCAGATCATCTAGGGACCAAATACTGAACAGTCAAAGGGGGGGTAAATGCTTCCCTCTGGATCAATTTTTGACTGCATAGCAAGGGTAACCTCTTTGCCAATGAGAGAGACAGAAAATCCAACATTTGACTATGGGGAGCCTCTTCAGTAATTTTGGAAGCACGGTATTTCTTTGCTCTCACACATTCAAGGGTTTGAACTCAAAGAGGTTACGAACAAGGTGTGTGACAGACCCAACCATCCCAGCAAATTTCACCCTCAGCACTTAGGCACTGTTTGCTCCATCAGCCCCCCTTGCACATGGGGCAGCATTTGGACTGACCTCGGCAGGGTTTAGAGCCCATTCAGGCTGAAAGCAGGAGTGAAAACTCACTGAATAGCACATACCTGGAGAGAGAGCCCACTTCAAGAAAATGCTTTTTGAGTCTCTTGCTGCAGTTCTGGAGTAGGCTCCTGGTTTTACAAGCAAATGAGTGACAATTAAGGGTGAATTTGCTTTAGCCATTCTGTTTGTTGCAGAAATTCCCTGGACGCTGTAAAAGCACCCACTAGATGTACAGTCAGGTTTCTTGTGGCCTCTTTTTCCTGTAAATTAATGTCTGCCTCTCCTTCTCTTTCTTTTTGGCTGTAATGTATCTCTAAAAGCCCCAATGACAGAAAAGAAAGAACACCAGGAAGATATACCTCCCAATTTATATAAATCACAGTGATATAAAATCTTTTAGAGCAACAGAATTTTAAAAAAAAAAAAAAAAGTCTATGTCTTTAAAGAAGTTTTGGTTCAAACTCAAGGGCCACCACACCAGGAGGAGAAGACAAGAATGGAACATTTGTTGCTGCTGCTGCTCATAGCACCATGTCTCAGCTCACACCAGCATCAAGACCTGCAAACCTGGTAACACAGTGCATCAGATGGACAGGCACAAGTCCAGCCCAGGGGGCCCACAGAGCTCACCCACTTCTGGACTATTATTTCTGCTAACTGGGCAGACACTGGGCTAGAGGTGTCTTCGGAGCATCAGGTCTGGACACAGAGCTCAAATGCTGGCCTCAAATGCTGGGTGGTGGTGACTATAAATTGCTGTTTGTGCCCAGCCCCAGCCTGCATGTACCCCAATCCTCCCATCCCTGCAACCCAAGAGGACCTATGAGTTCACATTTTGTCTCTGTCTAGCTGCCAATTCCCTTCCCCTGTTACTTCCCTACTCCAGAAAAACAATGAACTCCCTGCCTCCCAGAGCCAGCAGAATGAATCCCTCCCAGCAGGACCAGTGTCTGCTAACAGCATGAGATGTTTCTCGCAAGCATTTCTAGCCAGTTCCATGCTGTTTTAAATGAAACACTTCCATTAATGCTACACATGGGCTCCAAATACAAAGTTAGCTGCTGGATCAGAATGTGACCCAAATTTGGGGGCAGCTTGCTACAAAGGCAGGCCCAAGCAAATATGCCTTTCCCCTAAGTGGACACAAATCCCTTTCTCCCTCTGTAAGGTAGAGGAAAGGTCTCTGTAAGCAGGGAAGCTAAATCCAGGTTTGTTACAACATGACTGCTCTGGGGTCACATCTGGGGGTCTTGCTAGCTTAATGCTGCTGAGGACCTTAGTATTCAGCCACGATCTCCGAGCAGTAGACAGGGAAAGACCCTTCAGTGGCACAGTCCAAGCAGGAGGTGGCCTAGGGCAACAACCTTACAAAAGCTAAAGAAATCACTGCTTAAAGTTCAGTGCCAGGTCTTTGCTGTTCTGTGTTCTTGAGGATGACAAAATTGAATCCTGTACAGTACGTCTGCTAGGTCGTCTCCTCCCTGCTTGGCCCCAGCAAGGGTTTGTCATGGTGCTTAGCCAAAACTTGCACTCCAGCACTGCTGGCAAGCAGGGAGGAGAGAGAATGAGCAGCCCTTTCCCATCGCTGGAAGGCAAGGCCACACAGCAGAACAGCAGGTGGGAAGGGCAAAGAATGAAGGCTGGTCACTGGACAAGTTCCTATATGCCAAATTTCCCATCCAGCAGCCTCTACATCCCAGGGGAGACACATACAGAACTGCCACAGGGAAAAGGTGAGGCCCACTTCACATCCCCATCTTCACTCTACCACCTTCAAATCCACAAGCAGGCAACATCCAGGGGCTGGGCACACAGATGTGTTGGAGATGTTTCTCTTAATCTGAGTCAGAAAAAGAAGGAGATCCAAGTCCGAGCAGGAAACTGAGCAAGCAGCTGATGTTTCTCTCAGATGAGGTACTAAAAGAAGCATGCAGACAAGAAAAGGCATTTTTATGTGCAGAAAAAAAAATTAATTACTTGATCTACTGGTCAGACAAAGCAGGGGTCAGTTCCCAACAACAGCACAATTTCTAGCACAAAAAAATTCATGACAAAGGTAAGAAAGCAAACAAAAAACCTCAGGTTTTTAGGCATGCAAGCAAATAAGTAAAATGCTTCAAATTCACCTCATGTACCTGTAAAATCACTTCTAAGGACAGGGTTAGATGGTTCCCATCTCACCGCTGTTCCACTCCAAATAATTAATTGAGTTTATTCAATGGATTTTCTATGAAAGACTTAGAAGGTAAGGAACACAGCTAAGTTTGCAAAGCAGTGTGTAAATCCACAGTACTATAATAAGCTTTTATTAATACAAACAAATAATTTGTCCCTCTCCCTCTGGACCTCCTAAGATGCAAACTAAAGAAATGACATAGGACAATGCAGGTCAGCTCCCTGGAATTTTATCAGTGTGAACCGAACACCATTGTCTGTCCTGTTCAGCCCCTTATGCCAGTCATTAACCATCAGCCTCAGTCCAGTGAGCAACTCCCCTCCATCACTGGCACCAGCACCATGACTCTTCATCCCTCGGATACAACTCTCCTCTCCACTTTCTCTTCTCATGTCTCAAAATGAGGGGGGCTGGGACATTAAATCAGCACTTACCTGTTTTTCTTTCTGGCATGAAATCTTATTTTATCATCCTCTTCATCATGTCACTTAAAGAGACTGCAGACATTGGTTTATCCAGGCAGCAGCCAAGGCACAAATGTAGAAGGACAGGGTCTAGGACTGGTGCACCATGATGGAGTTCCACTGTGGCTCTGCCTCCGAGGGAAGAAGAAACCCCGGTGGACTGCATATAGACCAAATACTTGCCAGCACTGCAATATTTTTGATCTCCTGCTCCTCCCTTAAAAATATCAGGGAGTCCTTTTCATCCCTCCCATACTGTCCCTATGAATCAAAAAAAGTGAAATTGAATAACTACATAACCTCAAACCTGGCTTCAGGACTCCCAGAGTAGAGGAGGGGACCTGGACCTGAGCTTTTCAAGAGAGCAATGTTACCAGCACAGCTCTGGGCACTAAGGGGTAAATTTACTCCATTTTCTCCTCCTGCTAGAATTGATATAATTTCCACAAAGACTAAAACATTCAATGAGCCAGATCAGTTGTCATCTGGTGAGGGCACTCAGCTCAGAGGAGAAACCCTTATGTTCCCGACTTTGTTCCAATAAACATTAAACTGCTTTACAGATCCTGGAAACCATTAGCTGGAGTGATGGCATTTCTCCATCCCAGGATACAATCTGAGTCATGGTGTGTGCTAGGGGAATCTCCAGGGACCTTAGGGTGCAAATTATCTCCCGCGAAAGATGAGCTTAAACTCATGAGGGCTTTTCCAAGTGGTCTAAGCAGCAGAAGAGGTGACTTGACATTCAGTTAAACAGGTGAAGACACAATCATAGCCCACAACAACCTGCAAGTTTTGTCTAAACCCAGCATTTGCTGCATTTGTCTTGTTTTTGCCAGGGGATGCTCAGAACAGAAATAAAATTAAATTACTTGAAAGAGCACTTCTTTTGTTCCAAGCTGCAATCAATGGTTTTCAGTTCATTAGGAGTAAAATAAACTTTGTCATTTTGGTCTGGATCAAACTGGTTTTAATTTTCTACCCATTCCAAAGAAAAAGTTTCCTTACTCACTCATGAGAAGGAATGTCTCCTACAGAGGCAGGATCTTCACCAGTTTCTGCAATGATGAAATGTATAGTACAGTGTAATATGAATACTTAAGCAAACCAGACAAAATTTCTCAAAAAAAAAGTTTTTGGTTTTGTTTTGGTTTTTTTTTAATATAATTTTTTATTTAATGAAGGCATTTTCGCAGGAACATTTCCTTCAAATAAGTTTGAGAAAAAGGAAACTTGGATGGGGGGCTAGAGTGCAGTTTCAATCCTACAGTTTGTTTAGGGAATATTTAAATATATAATTTAAGTTCATCAGATTATTGGGCTACATTTTGCCTGCTGTCATATTTTAAAATTGTGCATACCCATTTTTAAAACATTATGTCATTTATTATTTGGACATGACCAAAAAAGGAAGAAAAATTGACAACTTGATATTGTCAAAACTCAGGGGTATTTCCAAACTGCTTTTTCTTTAATTTGCATTCCGCAGAAATAGTCACAATTTTCTACTTTTCTGTCCATTTTGAACGAAAATAAATTTTGAACTATTTCCTAAGGGACAGGATTGTTATAATCCATAATGCTGCAGTAGAAATGTGGCAGTAATGCTTCTCATCTTTGTGGATTATGATAGGTTCTAACTGCTGGAGCGATGAGGAATGCTCTTGGGGTAGGTAGACTGACGGCCGGCAGTGATGTTTGTTTACATAGCACCCTGCAAGCGCTGATCTGTGGCCATGACAAGGAGGATGCCACTCCAGGCAGACACAAACCATGTCCCTGAATTCCTGTGATGCCTACTGTCCTGGTGGCTCAGGGGGGGACCTTCCTATGCCCACAGTAGTGACAAGCAAGCCCCATTGCTGACCCTCCAAGAATGTAGAAACCCACATCACTCATGGGAAAGAGGAAACCTCACTTTAAGAGGTTATCTTTATTTTTAAAAGGAGCCATATGGCAGGGTGGTCTTTTGGTTGCTATTTCATCATCCCCCAACAAATTTCAGTTGGTTCACCACAGTAGTCTCAGGTCTAGGTGCCTTGACCAAGCTTTTCTGTGCAGTTATAATTTCTCCTTTCACAAAAGAGCTAGGACTTCATGCTATGGCAACACTGAATGCAGCCTAAATGCTTTTCAAGGGCTTGTTTTTAAAGCACATTAACTGTTGTTGTTGCCCAGTGCTTTCCAGCAGAGATTCCTCCTGAAGGCTAGACTGAGATCCTCTGGGATCTGCCTTCAGTCATCAGGAGTTCCCTGATAGCATTTTCACTTGAAAAAACCCCAAAATCTACTATGTTGACATGCAACAGAAGAATCTCCAGTTTGATATGATTGTCATCTGAAGCTCAGGCAGTCTCCCCATCCCATACAGTATTTGTGCATTTGTGCAGGTGAGGGAAACCCAGTTAGCTCCCAGACTACCCAACTCCAGAAGGGACCCCCAGTTGACAGAGAGACTCTGGAGACACTATCCAGAGAGGCTTTTGGCACCCAGCAGAACTTCAGACACAGCACAGCCCCTCCTTGATTTCAAGGCAGACATTATTTCAATATAAAATCCACCACAACAGATTTTGTGTTGGGACTGGAGGTATAGCAGGAGGGTGGGTTGTTCTGCTTTGTTGGTTCTTTTTTCCCTGAAGACAAGTTCAGTCTCTAAAATAATCTGCAAATGCCAATAATTATAACAATGTACATAGGAAATAATAACACATACCATTTTCTGTGTTCAGTGATGAGACATGAAGTGAGAATGCAGCTGTATTTGCCTCAAATTTATATTATTTTCTATTTCCCTCTTGGCTGCTACTATGGTACTGCTTGTGAAAACACAAATACAAGCATGAGTTGGTGCCTAAAAGGTTGGGATACAATCTGGGAAAGGGGTAGTGTGCAGCTGAGAAATCTGGCAGAGTAAGAAGCATTCTAAATAGGGGAGGAAAAAAAAAAGGAAAGGAAAAAGGTAATTGTTGGTAAGAAAACCTCTTCATTTTAAGTAGCCAGCAAACAAAACAAGGTGGAAACAAACAATCTAATATGACAGGGGAATTCTAGAGAACTCAAAGTTTTAAAATATTCATCGAGAAGAAAATTAATTTTATAAGGTGAGCCAGGGATTGTTCTCTACCTAAACTGGATAGGGGTGTACAAAGGGCTTCCTGTTTCATCTAAAAATGAATTTTATGCCCCATTTACATTTTCATTATTTATGGAGTTTTTTCTGATAATCCCTCCTGCTGGGAAGGAGATGACCACAGTCCCACATCTGTTTACCTTTGTTTACAGCTGGGAACACAGCCATGGATTTGTTCTGCTTCAGCGAGAAGGCAGGCTGATTTGATTATTGCTTTCTAACACACCAAAAGGTTGTTGCTAAGAGTCTCACTTAGGAGAGAAATGACAGAAGGCTGGTTTTAGCAAGTTATGGGAAAGCTGGAGATGAGAAAGCTAACGGTTAGGATGGCTCTTTCATCTTTCGGTCCCCACTGAGCCAGCACCACCACTGAGCTTCTTCAGACAAGGTGAAACCAGGGCCCACCTAATTGCTCTGAACAAGACTCAAGATTCCACTACCCCATGAGCGTTTGCTCTGATTTCTCAGCACAGCTGAGACCTGCACACACCACTCACCTCTTCCTGAGGTGTCATGCCGGTTTTGGGGATGATCCAGACATACAGAGGTAGGTAATGCTCTTACTTGATGTAGCCAAAGAAGTTATGGACAAGACCCTCCAAAGAAGAGAATCCCCTTCAAAGCTGCACAGACAGGTGTAGGCAACCTCCAAATGCAGGCCTTTCAGCTTGTCCTCATCCTTAAACAGACAATTCCTCTCTAAATTGTTCTGTAAGTCTCCATCAGTCTTTTTTCTGTCATCTCTATATCTATGGGGTGGTTTCTATTTCTAAAGGAAGCCCAGTGGCTCACTCAGGAGCGATCCTAAATCATGGCTGAGATATGCTAGGATTTCTTTACCCTTAAGAACAGAATAAGGTCTTTCCAAAGACATCTGGGAAGTGACTCCACTTTGCTGGTGAAGGCTTCTTTCAATAATCAAGAGAGAAAAGAGAAAGAAACTTTAAGCACTCCCAGTTCAGCTACATCCACTACTCACATTTCCAGGACAAGCTGTAGATCAAAACCTGCTGAAGGGTTTCTGATGAACTGACAGGACTTTTCATAAAAACTCCTGATTACCCTGAGAAGTGGAGGCACTGATCCACATCCTGCAGCTGGAGCTGATCCTCCTCTGTTCCCCCTCCTCCTTGCCCTATCCGCGTTCCACCCAGCTGTCTCTGCTGCAGAGCCCTGTGAAGGTCACGCGTGCAGCAGCAACCTGCCTGAGGATGAAACGCTGTACCAGGAAAGGGCAGGTTCCAGCAGACCAGAGCCATTCGGAAACAGCTCAGTGCATCAAGCACCCTCAAAGCTCAGTTCATCTGTAACTGCAGTTTCTCTGGTGATAATTTGCCTTACTTCTGTTTACCTTGGCATAATACAAGAGTAGTTATAGATAGATCACAGCAACAAGCAGTTTTTCTATAAAGAACGAGATATGTACCACTCTAAGGCAAAGATGCACTAGAGAGGACAGAGGCCTGGAGAGAGATACACACTGGAGGGGCTGTAGAGGAGTGCTGGCACTGGGTGATGACACAAGGGACACAGACTGGGCCTGGAGATCCCACAGCTATCAACAACTTAGCAATAACCAGTTAAAGAAGTGAAGACCAGGAGCTGGAGACAACTCATTCTAGGGTTAAGGAAGAGAACAAGAAACAGGATCTAACAGACATAAAAGGTAACATATATAGTAAATTTTATCATAATACAAAACTGCAGACAATGAGAAATGAGTGAGGTCTAAAAGCATGTTAGAGTCAAAATGGCAAATCAAATGCAATGGAGGGAGAAAAAAAGGAATGGAAAAGGAGGGAGGAAGAAACCATTGACACCACTTTCTTCACTGCAAAGGGCACTGGGCAAACAAAGGTTTTCTTTCTTTCATGATTTTCAGCATCAAAACTTGGTGTCCAAATATTATGCAAGCTAAAAACATTGAGATTTTCCTGAAAAAACCCAAATATAGACTTTTGAAAATACTCAAATTTTGCCAAATTTGACCTGAAATCATCAATCAGCTTTGGCTGAAATGAGCCAAAAAGTTGAAAATAAATACTCAGTGAAAAACCCCTCAAATTTTAGTCAAAACCAGGGATAAGACAACAGGAGAGATACTAGGCAAGAGTTAAAATGTATACAGGATTTTGGGGGTTTGGGATTGGGAGGGAAGTTGATGAAGACTTTTTTATTTGTTTTGAGAAGGTAGTGCCTGGTTTTTTTACTATTTGAGGAAGCTTATGAGTTTTTCTAGAGCATTTACTATTCTACAGCTTTACACAGACCCCTCTAAACACCAAATGTCTGCAGGACATACTTCAAGAAAGGAATGGATGAAAAAAAAATCACTGATAAATGCATGGATTAATGACCTAGTCATATCAATACATTATTAAACACATAGGAAGCATATCTGACTCTCCAAAATAAATATTTGGAGAGTGTTTGGGGGAAATAACATGCACAGACTTGTCCTTCATAATTTCCTAGTCATCCCCCAGAGACTATTGCCAGAGGTCATCACCAACAGTGGGGCTCTGTGGACCTTTGGCCTGGCAGAGGACATCCACTCCTACATGGATGTGACATCTTGGGCAGACTGAAGTGTTTCCCTACCTCATTGGGATGGGGTGCAGGAAATAAAGCCACACAGCAGGTCTGTAGTAACACTGGATTATAAAGGTCCTATCAGAAGTCCAGGCAAGGAGGGTCTCCAGAAACACTTAGCCTTGGAAGGCACTGAAATCCTTAATGAGAGTGCGCCAAGCATCACTCTTGGAGCAATGCCACTGCAGTTTGTTTACTCAGAGGTATTTACCGCCAGCCCCAGGTCTTTGCACACCAGTTGCTGCTGCTCCTTCAGGCAGTTAGTCACTTGCCTGCTCTCCAAATACTATTTATTACCAACTCGTTCCCAAGGTGATTCAATTAAGAAGTCAGAGAAACAGCCACATTACTCACAGAGCAGTAAAGAATTTCTTTTACGGTATAGTTTGTCATGTGTTCTTCTCTCCTGTATGTAAAGGGAATAATAGGATGCAATAAACTGCTCTAAGCAATAAACATCTGTTACAATTATTTAAATGCCTCATACTGGCTTCATTGTTTAATTGCCTGCAAAGAAAGCAATTTAATGCCCTTATATATTTTTCCCCCTGCCAGAAACACTGTCCTTTAAGCATAAGATAAAACACTTTAAAATGCAAACATTTCTTATGATTCTGCATTTCAAGTGCCATGCTGTAAAACATACCCTGGCTTCAGGTTTCCTGCATTTAGTACCTTTCCCTTTTGCAGGATCACACAACTCCATGGCCTTGAAATGTACAGTAGTGGTGTGGTGGTGAGTGGCCAGCATTGTTTCTTCATCACCCCTTCTTCCCTGCAAAGGAAATAAGGAGAGATCATGCATCATTGTAACAAACCACAGCTGGACGAAGGCAGTGCATGCCAAGAAAACTACACAAAAGAAGCACAAGCTCCAGTCAAGTGGGATTAAATGGGAGAATTCAGGAGCACTTGATGCAAACCAAAAATAAAATAATAAAATAATCAATGCCAGTACTCAGTACTCATTTGCTGGACATCAAGTTCAGCAAAGACATGCCAGTGCAATTCTTGGATGCTATGGAGGCTTTAAAAGCTGGGGAGAGAGCAACTGAAGGCTGGCAACTGAAGCACAAGCTCTGAAACTGCCAGCTGACATTTGTTGTGAGGGGCTGTGCAGATCCAAAGGCAGTGAGGGGAGGCTCACGTGCCAGCTGGATAAAGTGGTGTTGGATAAATCTGCAGGAAACCCATGACACTGGCTCACATGTCCTGTCCCAGAGAGCACAGGGATGACAGAGAGATGAATGTAGGAAGGAGATGAGTGTCAGTAAGAGAAGTAGATTATTTTGTTTACTGAGCTGCATAAACTGTGTGCTTTTAATACAATGCAAAGCTTATGTTATGGAAGTTATTACCATGCCATCACAAACAAAACTACATCTGAAATGCTACCTGTTAAAGCAGAAACTCAGTGACTAAGAATTGTAAGAGCTAAAACCACCCACGCAGCTTCCTTACTTCAGCTTCGAGCTAAAATACCGTCTTTAATTAAGTGATTGTAGATGATATTTTTATACAAAGGCCCTGTCTTCCTCAGTGAGCAGCTAAATATTTTTATTTATTTCTGCTCTGCTACTATAATACACATCCCTTATCTTTATTTGCTTTACATCATCTAAATCCTGCCTCAGAAAAAATATTATGCTTTCCTTCCAATTATTCCCACTGCAACATCTTGTACTCCACAAGTACTAAGAATTCCTTGTAACTTGTTTAGGTTATCTAAGAATTACTTTCCTCATTTTACTAAAAGAGGACTTAGAGATGGGAAAGTTTAAGTATAGGCCTAGAATTAGCACCTTCAAATTTTCAATAATGAGAATGAGATCCCCCTTTTCTAGAGTACTGAGCTTTATTATAGCTCAGCAGCCAGACAGAGGTCCCACCAACTGCCTCTGCAGTTACCTCTTCTTAAAAAAAAACCAAAAAACAAATTCCTGTATATCTTACCTTAGACATAGAGAAAATGAGACTCATGCATTTTGTGGTCAATTTTTCTGTTTATGAGAGAGAGAAAAAGTTTGTGGCTGAGCAAGCTGTAGAACCTAGTTCTCCACAAAGGCATCAAGCATCCCCTCTGAGACCATTTTATGTCTTTCTGCAGCATCCTGCCTCATTCATTATGCATTTGCCGCCTTCTCCAGTAAGCAAAGTCAAAGTTCTCCAGACAGAAAGTGCTTTCACTACACAGTCCTGTTCCTTTTCATTAATTTTTTCTGCTCTTCTCTTGGGCACCTACTGAGGCAGCCGTCTGCAGAAAAAATAACAGAACATGATCTTTTAATTAAAGCCTAATTATTGTGCATACAAAGGGCCAAGTTACAGTTATATTATATTTCTCTGACCTAACTCCCAGGAAGTCATGTCTGAGCCCAAAACATTCTTCCTATCCTCATTTTTGCACAGGTAGGAGAAGTTCTTTGAGTTTTTAAAAAGAGTCACCCAGAGTGTGGATATGCAGAAAAGAATTGGGACGTGCATGACCCTTCTGCCTGCATGAAGCTGCAGTGAACAGAAAGCTGTTTGTGCTGGAGCTAAGGGGGTGCTTCCCACACTTGACAGTGAGTACCTGATGCTCCTGGTACCAGCCATATGTTGGCAGAGGATTTCAGATGCTTTTGCCATCAAGCACACGAGTCCAGGCAATAAATGCCCTCATGTTCAGAAAACAAGGCATATGCTCGCATACATGTGTAAATATATGCAAATATATGCAAGGTTGGTTTTCAAGTGAATTAAAAAACTGCAGTGTAGGCAGGATGGCTGTGTCTGAAGCTACTAAATGAGCAAGATATTGTTGTGGGGCTGCTATGACCTTCTCCCCAGGTTCAGCACTGTTGTAGCTCTCACTGTTCACACATGTGGCTCCAATCCATGCAGAAAACCTGTTCTTCAGGCAGCAACCTGTTGCCTTGGTTTCCATATTGGGAGAGAGGAGAAGGGGCCTATCTGGAGTATGCAGAGGGGAAAAACCATTTGGCAAAAATTCTGCTTTGCTTGACTTTTCTAACAACTTTAAACCTTAAATAAATTAAACAGAAAACTAAAAAACAAACTATTCAGAATTTTTGCAAAAGCAAGATGCAATCAAATACCCTAGCTGATCTCTGAACAGCAGAAATCACCAAAATTTCTTCCCCATGGATTCGTGGCATATCCCATAAAGTTTCCTCTCCTTTTAGGAGCAATAACTGCTTCTGTCTGCTCTCATTTGCCTTTGATAGGACTAAGAAAGTGAAAATTCTGTGACAGCCATTTTAAAAACACCTGTTGGCCAGCAATCAAACACCCTGAGGCACTACTAAAACCTTCTTGAATTTTTTTTCATTGTTTGGTCCCAGACAATCAACAGGGACTTTGCTATCTGAGGCCTGAGATGTCCATTTCAGAAGGGACTGAAACCAGCCAAGAGAAAGGACAGACACTTAGGGACATGGGTCACACAAGGCTTAGGAGAATTGGCCAGACAGGTTCCCAAAACCATTCCTTTGGTTCAACATTCCATAAGGGTATCTACTCCACATAGCTGAGAAGATGTTGATATTCTGACTTGATATTGGATCATTAATGTAACATAAAATTGATAAGACCAGGTTATTTCCCCTGTCTTCTCCCCCATAAGCTTAGCTCAGCACAACATGCTCAAAAGAGAAGACCCCTGATGCTGGATTTGGGCTATAATTGGAACTCCTATTTAAGACAACAGAGCATTTTTAGTAAGGCCATCCTCAAACATTCAGATGGACTTGGGCACGAGCCCTTTTATGGTGCCACACTTTAATATGCACAAAGGACATAGCATTGTTGTCTAGCCTGACTGCCTTTGCATCTCTCCTAGGCATCACAATCAGCTTCTCTGCTTAATGGACCTAGAGCTTTTTATTCCATCCTTAGGAAGTCTTGAGCTTTCAAGGGGAACAGACTAAATCAGCTCTCTGCTCATTGCAGGACCTTGGCAGACCTGCAAGAGCTGTAATCAGAGCTTGTCTGTTCGTGTAGTCAATACCCCAACAGAACACATTAAAGACAGATTCAAATCAGAGGGAAAATAACTTGTCAACTGAAGCAAACTCTGTGAAAGATATTGTTTTCAAAAACACAAAGGAATTACTGCTGTGCTCCCCATCTGGTAGAAAGAATGAATCAATAGATTTTCAATTTTCCCTAAAAAAAGGGAAGAGAGAGGTTTCCAGCATGGACGTGTGTATTATTTCGTCAGCTATTCTGTTTGCACATTTCAGACAGAAACTTGGCCAGAGAAATCTGGGAGGTCTGGGTACTGTCAGTTTTGCGAAAGTGCATTTCGGCACAAAAAAAAAAAAAAATCAACAAGAAAAAAATCAACAAAACAACAATAACAAAAGAAACACTGACAAAGCTGGATCCTAGTAAGCTAATTAAATCAAGTTGCCATGTTTAGGATAGCTGCAGCCCCCAAAATGAGCAAAACCTCAGTCAGACAGACAGAGGCTCTAGACCAAATGTTGTTTTTCTCTCCCATCTGTTAAAATAAAACCTGCAGAATGGCATGCTAGTTTATCAAAGTTCATCCCACTGCAATATTAATCAGTGCACTGTATTGGGTATTTATCTGCCTATAAAAATTCCTTAATATTGTTTCTGCTTTTGTGAATTTCTGCTATTGGAAATACTCTTTTTCTGCGGTCTCACCACCTACTTGCAAAAAATTATCTTTGCTATGCTAAGTAAACACAGAGCTTTATAGCTTTAAGCAATATGGTCTCTGCTCCTAGATGGAATAGAGTTGAAGTTTCATTGATGTTGTTTAACTGACCGTGAAGAGAGGGAAGGAAAGGTAAAAAAAAAAAAAAAAAAAAGGAAGAGG
>VWZN01000694.1:304315-316911 GCA_013396955.1 Regulus satrapa | reverse complement strand
CCCCCTTTCCCCCCAAAACAGAACAAACAAACAAAAAAAACCCCACAATGGGAATGATGAGAAGTAACTACAATAAGGAGACAGAAAAGCAAGCTGGGGGACACTGTGATGACTCTGCTATGCGTTAAGCCCCCTTCCCTTACCCCCTGACTCAGACTAGGACCCCTTGAGCTTAGGAAACCCCAGCATCAGGGAAGGTTAGGAACAGGGCTTATTCATGGTCAAGTCAGAAAAAGGGGTTTTTGCAGGAATGAGCTGAGGCACAACATCAGTGCCCTCATGGTCAGTTTGTAACTGCTACATGGTGCAGGCAGGGTGGAAGGGGGAAGCTCTCCATCCACACCACAATGGTTCCCACAGTGAAATGAAAGCCAAATCATCCTCGAAGGAAGGACAGAGCATAATTCTGCCTCTGCACCTTCATTTCTGGTGCCTGGAGCCATGTGGGTGCCAAGGTTGGAGCCCTGAGGTACTCCAGGTTGTTGGGAGTATTCAGGTCATGGAAGGTTACTCCTTCTTCCCTACTTGCTGCCTTTGCTCCTGCTCCTTCCTCTCTCCGTCTGAACATTCCCATCATTAATCTCCTTCTCTTTGCTTGCATTTCTCTTTCCCTCTTGCAACGTGTCTCTTTTCCTGTAATTTATCCTCTGCAGTATAAGCCTTTGGCTGGCCTGACAGTGCCATGGTTCCTGAAGAGGACATTACACCACACTCCAGCACAGAAGCCCAACAAATTATTTGATCCACACTCGCCTACAGCTCTGCATCTGCAGCACTGAGAGTGTTGCCTCCCTTTCTCTGTGCTGAAATAAAAAAAGAGCCTGCTTCACGTGAAAGCTAGCAGCTGCTTTATCAACAGTTCCTGTAGGATTGATAGCAAATACCATGTCCAACACCCACTGAAGGGCAGTTTTGCTGCACAGGTTTTCCTACTCTCACAGGTAAGCAACAGGCACAACAAGCAGAGAGTAATCTGTCATTGAGAGGCAACATTGGACTAAGGAGTTTGGGGGGAGGAGTACAACAATAACTCGCAGGAGATGGAATTACAACAACCGTAAGTAAATAAACCTTCAACATCAAAATTACATATATCAAACAGGACCAATCTGGTTTTATTTAATTGGGACCAGCCTTTCCCAAAGACAAGGGCTAATAGGTGATTCTCACTTTGTTCACTCAAAGTCCAGTTGTACTCCATTGGTATTAACTATTTAATTAATTTCTCTGCGCATAAATGATGGGACATACTAGCACAAAACAGTGATGCTAAAAGCTATATCCATTAATCAATATTTTGCATGGAGAGCAAAAACACTACCATGAATCTTGCATTATTATGTAACGTAGGAAACAGAGAGGAATTGGCCTTTTCAGTTCTCCAAAGCATGCAATTTGACAATTCTCAGCAGTCTTATCTTGTGCAGAGATTAGAACAAGGCAAATAAATTAAAGCAGTGTAATCAATGAAAGCATTCCTTTTTCCTGTCTGTGAAGAGGGGAGGAAAGCTGGGGTAACATCAGGCAGTCAGGTTAATGAATGCGTTCACAGGCCAGAATTACTAAATGAGTATTTGTGCACACACACATACACTGAGCTATTGATTACTCATAACCCTATTTGCAAAGAAAACTCCTCTGAATAGTTTGCAGTTCTGATTAGACATTGAAACTGTGAGGCTGTCTGTAGGGAGTACAATTAAAAATATCTGTACCAGCCTAACTTACCAAGTTTATTGATTTAACTGCACCAGCATAAAAATCTCTCAGCTGCAGGATATTGCATTCATTACAGGTTAGAGCTTGTATCATTACACCAGGTTAGCTGAACACAGGCAACACTGTTCTACCTGTGATCTGCCTGAATGACCCAGCTCCAAGGGTGACTTGAGAGCCTAACAAAAACAACCAGATTGGTTTCAGCTACAAGATCAAATATTGCAGTCAAAAAAAAAATTAATGTGCAAATGTTATTTCAAAAATAAGGTGATAGAAAGCATTTCTAGATCAGAGCATCAGAGCTTAACATTTTCTGCACTGCTCCAGGCTCCCTCAGGGTCACTCTACAGTAGTTTTTCATCAGGAAGCTGAGAGAAGCACACAGAGCTGCCCCACCTCCAAGCACATTGTAAAGCAGGGGTGTTCAAGGGTCAGACTGCTCCAGAAGCAAAGGCAGTACCTATCCCAAAAACTCACACAGTAATCCAGATAGACAGCAAACAGATTTATTGTGATAGCTGAACCATCTCATCTGGCTAGCCTGTGTGCTATCCCTTAGGGAGGGTAGATTATCTCCTCTCTAATCTCCTCTCCCCTTTCTCTAACCTGCAGTCTGCTACCTGCAAACATGCAGTGTTTGGTCTAGCCTTAAACTGTTAGCTGTTCGCCTCAGGACCCCACCTTCTATTTGCTCACAAAGCCCCTGGCACATTTTGTCATGGCATGAAGAAGAGGAGAACCCATTTGATTTGCTCCTCCTTGACAGCTGCATCTTCCTCAGGTTACCTCTTTGTTTGGGAATAATAGTGCTTTTCATACCTTGGATAAATACAGTCAATCTTCTTATAATATTACCCCCATGTCTGCACATTCACTGTATCTGTTTGTCCTGGGATGCTTCCAGCTATTTTCACTGTATTTCTACAGGCATTCAAAGGGAGGTCTTTGTCTCCTACAGCAAGATGCCCGGTGTAATGCTGAGTGGTGTCCAACAGCACTGTCTGGGAAGTGGCAGCTTTTTGGATTGCCAGACAGAGTAGGGGGCAGGAGGAGTCACTGTGAGATAACTACAGGCCGACTTCCCTCCTTCTAAGTGCTCCACTGCAGAAGATAAGAAACAAGCTGCTAAAAGATCCACCCTTTCCGTCCCTATTTTCAGGTCTCCTTCTCCAAGGTACCAGCTGAGTGCAGCCACCCAGATGAAAAAGGCAGCCTGCTGCATTCACCATCAGTCCCTTGCTGCTCCCCACCACCCCCATGGCCCAGATCCCCTCCCCTGATTTCCCCAAAAACTGTCTCCTTACACTCCTCTGCAGGTGAAATCTGCTGACTTGGGCTTCCCCACCACCACATCAGGCTTTTCAACCAGAGCATGAAGTAGCTGAATTTGCTACCAGGGCTGCGCAAAGCTTCAGTTCATAAGTGCCATTGCTGACATTCAATCTGTAATAACGTCCTATGCATTTACTAGAGGGAGCCATCATAGTAGCACTGAAAACTGAACAGTTTCTGCCCCCAGCTCATATGATGCACAAGAACAAAACTATCAGGAACTGTTTGGTCATACTCCAGTATTACTTTTTTACTTTGCATTGCAGTTAAACATAGCTGAAAAGCATTTTATCCTGATACAAGCTTTTCAGAACATTGTGGTAACATCAAGAGTTACTTGCTGGTATTTGTCAAGCCCTCAATTGCACTGCCATGCAGTCAGCTAGAAAAGAGTCCCACAGAAGGGTAATATATGAAGGTATAACTTTGTATAGCATAACAGAGGGAAAAAAAACCACAGTGCTTTTCAAGTGAATTAATAGTGTTTTATAATGTTTTTTTAAATGGGAAAAAATGCAGAAATAAAGTAAGAAAGGAAATCAAAAGCACACCACAGTGTGCAAACCTCCTCCATTCAATCACTCCAAAGCAGCAAGAACAGCTCATATTTGTATGAGTCGGAAAGTAAAGTCTGCCAAACCCTTCCCCAGGAAATTATTTCAGGGAATGCTACTGAATTCAGAATAGCAGCAGCACTGTTATTTAACTTAAACACAAAGCTCATATTTTAGTTTGATTTTGCTCTTTGCATCTCAGATCCACCAAAAAGAAGCCATCCCAGCAAGGGAAGGGGCAGTGCTTGACAACACACTAGAGAGCCCTGGGGGAACCTTTGGATAACGATTCACAGTCAAAGCTCTGCCCTTGGAAGAAGAGCTTTAAAATACCATTAGACCTTTACTAGAGCAGACAGTCTTTGATTAATAAGGTCTCATCCAAAAGAATGTTAGCTATTAGACCCGCTAATAACAGAGACCAAAGATAAAAGCACAAGTACACCTGAAGTGTGCCTCTGTGAGATCCTTAAGTGAGGGGAGAAAAACAACTGAGAGCTGTATAGCTAAGGGAGATACAGACCTGCTCCTGCACAGACTTGAAAATAATACTTATTCTCTGTAGCAGGGATAAGAATAGGACACAAATCATCTTCATTGCTTCATGAATGCTTCTTGAATGGGAGAAAAAGCAGGGAGAAACATGTAAATACCAAAACCTGCTGAGATGTTGAATGAGGCTGGCTCTTAGTCTTGAGCTGCCCTATTGCTTTCTTTTTGCAGTAACAGCTTCCCCAAATAAATTATGGCTCTGGGCCTTTTAAACTTGAATTGGTTCTTCAGCACCATTTGACTGGACCTCTCTCTTTGGGAGTAAAGTGCCCACAGTGATGACTGCCCAAATCGCCTCCTGTCAGCTCTCCACCTTCCCTCTGGGCTTGAGTGGCACATGATGGGGTGCAGGGGCCCCTGCCCAGCCACCCTCTGACATGGCAGCTGGTGACTACTGCTTGGGCTCAACCAAGTGCTCTCTACCAGCCTTGCCTCAAGGCTATGTAGACACTCGCTTGTTTGTGGACCTGTGCTTGCACGTGTATTTTATTTTAACTCTTCCCCTGACTTAAAGCCTGACAGGGGAAGGGGTGGGGGGTGGATGCTTTTAGAGATGGTGGTTCACTGACTAGAAACAACACCAGACACAAAAGCATCCAAAAACACCCCAACCAAACTTCAAAAAACCCAAATATGCATTCAAAGACAGAATAAGATTATATTGACCAGAAACTTAAAATCTTACAATCAGACCTCATTTTCTGATACTCACAGCAAAAGAATGAATCTACTTTTTTCCTCCTTTTGAAGCTGGCAAGTGTCTCCCAGCTCTATAGTGAAGACATGGAGGTGAGGAAAAAATACAACAGGGATTAGCATTTTGTTGTTTTTCTGTGATGCTCCAAGGCAGGATTTTTCTTATGCTTACTGTACATGAAGGATTATTTTAAAAAAACAAGTCAGGAAATTTCCATCAAAATCACCACAATTTACAGATAGAAGTCAGCATATCTGTTTCATCAGACCATTAAGAATATTTGCCTGAAGGGTTTCCTATGAAATCATGGCAGATACATAACAACATTACTAAAAATGTAGTATCTATTACTAATGCATTTCATGTATATAACATTATGTGCACAATATTATATTGTATCTATTATGGGACAGCTGTCTTACTGCAGTGTCTTGTACCAGACCTGTTTCTCCATATAGCCCCAGCAAGTAAAGCAGGCAAAACCCATGTTAACCTCTTTTTAAAGCTCCTGGTTGCAGAGGATCTGAGATGGGAAGGAGCACCATGAGGTCACTGAGAAATTCCATTTAATCAAAATAAGAGTGCTCTTCTTGTCTTCTTGATGGGTAAGTTCTTCACAGTGCTGCCATCTTCTTCTTTCAGGAGAAAGGAGGATTTTTTCACTCGGGTAAGCCTCAAAGCAAACCTTGTCCTAGTCCTTCTCCTCTCTCCAGTCATGCAGTGGGGTCAACGGCCCACGGGGTCCTTAGGTTTCTACATGCAGCAGGTGGTTTCTTGGTGTTTCCAGAGAAAAACTTTCACTAAAGAGACGGGAGCTGCAGGTCATCTAAAGGACAATTCTTCTGTGAGCACTGAGGAGAACATCAAGGGACCCAGAAGACCCAACCCAGTGGTGCTCTCCGCCTGTAAAGAATAAGGATGAGGAAGAAGAAAGGACCAAAGTGCTTTCAAGATGACTTATTCCTAGAGAAGAATGGCAGACAAGGAATTTAGAAGGAAAAGGTGAATATTAGTTAACAAGAGCAGAAATGGTAGTAAACAATCTTGATATTGCTACACACATTTCAAATTTTAGAAAAAAATTCCTCTGACATTAAAACTGAAAATCATTATTGGCAGCTGGGAGAGTTCAGACTTGTGGACAATCTGGTCTGCAGGTCACCAGCAAGCAGCATGCAGAAGAAATTCAAGCCTACTTCTGAACCCTGCCAGGATACAGAGCATGTTTCCCTGTGCATGGCTGCTATTTTCCGGGGACAGGATCCAAGCTGGTTGCTACACTCATTTCCTCATGTAGTTATTTTCTTGGAAATTCAGCATAGCACTTCTTCCTTTTTTTTCCCTCCCCAATAGAAAAAACATGTGATGTTATTTAACTTGACATGCCAGCTTTCCCATAATTTAAATTTTTTCAAGGAGAAGCGCCCCACACAGAAGTACACAATGCTACACAATAACATGCCAAAAGGTCTGAGTGGAGAGCAGGGAACTCTTTCACAGTGTGTCTAAGAGGGTGACATGCAATGCAGGTTTTTTTCCCTAGTTTTCTTTTATTTCCCCCTCTTTTCAAGGCTTCCAGTCAAGTGACATTTTATTTGATATTCACATCATTTCCCAATTACAGTTCTTCTAAAATTCTTGTGAACAGCTGAATAACTCCTGGTGTGGCTTTGTTACAGCTCATTTCACTGCATTAGCTTCCACTACCTCTCCTCTTCAGAGGCTGAACCTGGAAATGCGGTTCAGATCTTCCCCCTTGCATCACTCGCTCTTGACTTTCACTTTTACTGAAGCACATCTCTCTTATCTCGACTTCCATTTCACAACATTTCTATTATGACCTGGCCTAGTGTAATTCTCCCAGTGTATGGTAGCTAAAAGAAAGGTCAAAAGGTATCCCAGAGATGTAATTGCCCCAGCAGCTCAGCACTACTTACCTGAAGCATCCCTGAGCAGCCAGGGAACTCACGGATGAGAAGGATCAAGAGCTGTAACATGACTCCTATGTTCAAGACGTTCCAGCACACTTTCACAGTTGAAGGAAAGCAGTACATTCAGGGTAGGGTATTCAAAAGCAATGAAATAAAGGAGCAATCCACTTTTTATGCCTTTGAAAAGATGGATGCTTGTTGAACCTCTGTCCTGCAAATATTTGTATTCACCGGCAACTTCAGATATAACACAGCCCACTGACCACCACTGACAGGGCTCTCTCAGGTTAGACTGTTCACACAGGGAAGAATTTTTCTCCAGGCACAGCAGTATAAAGTCTGTCCCAGAGTCCATCCTAAATGGATAGAGCAGTCCTGGCCCTGCAGACCAAGTGCTTAGCAATCTGGTTTCTCTGATTTCCCTCTCCCCATATAAAATAGCTGTGCAAAACCAGAGTGGAAAATTACGCACTCAGGGAGAGGGTCATGATTGTTACTGAGTTCAGCAGCACTTATAACATGCATTCCGGTGGTAGCCAGCCACAAGTCTGAGGGATTTTTCTGCTGCACATGCCGATCACTCAGACCTAGGGCTAAACTAAGGTACTTTTGCTCTGGGTAGACAGAAAGGAGAAAAGTCCAACCAAATATTCTCATGAGTTAAAAACACGAAAATAGCTTTTTTTATGGCAAACTATATGGCAAATGATATAAAATTAAAGAAAATTGGCAAAAGAATAAACACAACATAATATAATTTATCACAGCATAGACTTGGCCCATTGAACACAGAAAACCTTTAAAGCTATATGACGCTATGTTCCATGAGAAGAAAGTTAAAAGAAGAAAGGGAGAAAAACAAAGATAGGAAATATATAAAAAACCAGACACATAGCTACCAGCTCCTGGATTACAGTGATGAAGGTAGGGTTAAAGAACAATGTGCTTATCTTGTGATCAGGCTTTTAAAAGCCTTGGTCAACCCTGGGCCTTCTTCCCAGGACAGATTTCTCATCACTCAACCTCTTGGAGGCCGAGGTAGGTAACACTGGGGCTGCCTCCAGTGTGCCATGATTGACAGACACTGTGGGGCTGGAGGTCTGGGTCAGGGCACCACTTCCCCAGAACAAGGCCTGACCCTCATTCCAAGCCCCCAGGATGTCTCAAAACAGATCACCTTTTCCAGTCTCTGACAACATGCAGGTCACTTTTGTGTGCTGCAACATAATGCACACTCAGTGGGGCTGGAGGGGTGCTTCCCAAAGCACAGGAGATCTATTTAAAATGGCTTAATGCCTAGAAAGAGACTGAAGAAATACTTCAGTGCAGCTACCATTGCATGCACTTGGGGGATTTATTCTTTTTCCTGAAGAGGTTACAGGTAGAGTTTAAGCTGCTGCCAGAGCTCAATAGAAAAGGCACCAGGGTGGGGAAATCAGGAGCCTTCCACTGGTATCTCAGCTACACTAGTGATGTTATGCAATGAAGAGTATTACAGTGACCCTGTGCAAAGAGAATCCTGCATTGACAGGCTAGTCTCAGCACTGAAGTTAACATCCTTTTTTCACCCTTCCCTTCTTCCCTCCTTATGCTTAGGGAACAAATTCCTCCTCCACCCAGAACCCATTCCCAGCTCACACCTGTGTTGAGAGGTTGAGAAGTCCTTCCTTTCCCAGCCCAGAAGGCAAACAAAGATTATTTTGAGGTCACCTTTTCAGCAAGAGGCGTATTTCTGAGAACATTCCTGACCACAGAGCTCCCACCGTGCTCTGCTTCTGCTGCACCAAGCCAAGAGTCTATAGATTTCCTGCTATTAAAATACATTAATGTAATAAAAGTCAGGATTACACAACCTGGTGTTTGTGATTTACAGTTCTGGGCCAAACACAACAAGAAATAGGAACATCCTGTGGCAACTCCAACAATCCAGGACTATTATTCAGGAAGGTGAACTTTTTACCTGCAATGAGTTATCCTGCCAAGCCAAAACAAAAGTGACAGAGAAACATCTGCAATACCTTTTCTCTGGTTTTCAAGTGAGTAGATCAACACTGCTAATGACTGGCCTTGGCAGCTGTCCTGTCTAATTACCAGCTGCACTCCAACATTATCATCTAATATTAATACCACTGGAAACCCTTGCTACATTCAGTTTATCATGATGTCATGTCTGGCTTCCTGTCTGTCTTCTCCAAGTCTGCATGGTTAACCTAGACCTATATCCCTCCCTGCTTCTAGACTGAGTGGTCATTCTCAGATTCTCTTTCTTGAAGATGGTTTTTAACAAAAACATCACATGACAAGGCAATCACTGTGTTAGACATTCCATTTTTGCTCTACAACCAGCTTTAATCTGTCCAGAGGCTCTATTTTTTCCATATCCACATCAGTAGTTAGTCTTTGTGCACAAGCACAATGCCAGTGATCAGCTAATGAGGCTGAATTTTAATTTTAAAATGTGTTCTCATCTGAAGAAAAGTGCTATTCCTGGAAATGACTGAAAAACTTCTGTGAAGGGCACCACTTCAGCACTCTATCTGTAGCACCCAAGAGGGGTAACCCTCAGACAAGACCTTTGCCTTCCAAGGCTCTATATCAATATTAAAGACATGCTTTTCTGATAGCTCCAACAAGCAAAAAGGGAGAATGGTCATTTAAAATGCATTTAAATTAATTGCCTTAATGACATTTCTGAAGGGAGACCAAGGACCAGTCCATTTCAGGAGAAAACTCAGGTTGAGTATACACTGTACTATGTGTTTGAGGCTCTACAAAAACACCAGGAAAAGATGCATTGAATGCTCTAGCTCAGGGTGTGCATGCTCTACTGAGGGTAGGTTCAGAATGTCACTTTGAGAGCACAGAAAATCAAGGTATTTTATTGATCTCTGGGTTAAATTTGTAGCAAGAAACAGAAGTTTGTTTTTTTCTTGCTAGCATACTTCATCAGCAAGACCCTCAGAGGAACATGTCTGGAGGGATGGCATTGGNCGAATTCCTTCAGCTTTGTCACCTCAGCCCCCCTTCATCCTGCTGGTGACAGCTGCAGTGACACTGCTTCAGAAACCAGGTGCTGCCAGGAGGTACAAACTGCATGACCCCAGTCTGTATAAAAGGGTCACATTAGTCATGGAAAGTGCTTCCAGGAAGGCTAATGAAAGGAAATGGACTCAGGCAACGATGCTCTGCATACTAAGTGTCGCACTGCAAGATCTTCTCTGCTATTCAATTAAATAATATTCAAAGGAAGTATGGGTCATGAACCTTTTCCACTATCATCCTTAATAGCTGATAAAACAGTTACTTTGACCCCTTGATGATGTTACATGACCACGAAAGCAGTGGAAAAGGGAATGCTGTCAGAAAGGACTGCGCACATGAGGTGGAAGTTTCCTCACACACATCTGCTTTGAGGCTCTTAGCTCCCATCCACCCCCAGCTGCCTTCTGGTACCTCTGTGATATTCACCTGCCAGAAAACCAGCAGTAGCTTTAATAAAGAGAACATAACTTGGGAGCCAAAATTATGATCATGCCACTAATTGATACAGGTCTCCTCTTCACAGGACAGCAAACCCAAGTTCTGAGCTGTTGCACGCTAATTTGGACAGAAGTCTAATATAAATTAAAAACTCACCCTTTTAGCATGTTATTAAACACAACAGCAAATCTGAATCTAGATTTAACTACCCCAGCCTTAAAAGAGAATAAATTACAAGGGACCATTGAATGATTCTATACTGACAGTCCTTCAAAAATCACAAATAGAGTTAATGTATCTGGAATATACATATGTATATATACAATGCCTAGCTCATCATCAACAGAAAGACCTTTTCCAGCTCTTCTCCTTCTTCAGGTATAGGGGCTTTTAAATTAGTATTTTGTTTTCCTTTTTCTCTTTAGTCAAATGACAAAAAATAGGGCAATTACATTTTTTAGTATTTACACTATTTTGGTTGGAATTTTTAAAGTGGATTAAGGAATATCAGAATGTACTTGCCATAGGCAAGGAACAGTTGAGCAATAGGGCTAAATATGATCNGGGTAACCCTCAGACAAGACCTTTGCCTTCCAAGACTCTATATCAATATTAGAGACATGCTTTTCTGATAGCTCCAACAAGCAAAAAGGGAGAATGGTCATTTAAAATGCATTTAAATTAATTGCCTTAATGACATTTCTGAAGGGAGACCAAGGACCAGTCCAATTCAGGAGAAAACTCAGGTTGAGGATACACTGTACTATGTGTTTGAGGCTCTACAAAAACACCAGGAAAAGATGCATTGAATGCTCTAGCTCAGGGTGTGCATGCTCTACTGAGGGTAGGTTCAGAATGTCACTTTGAGAGCACAGAAAATCAAGGTATTTTATTGATCTCTGGGTTAAATTTGTAGCAAGAAACAGAAGTTTGTTTTTTTCTTGCTAGCATACTTCATCAGCAAGACCCTCAGAGGAACATGTCTGGAGGGATGGCATTGGGGGAGTCAGATCTTGCCTTTGAAGCAAGGATCTTTTGGCTTCTTCTTGGTACCACCTTCTAGAAAATGGGCCCTTTTCCCACAAAGATGGATTTAAACAGGACATTTTCCCAAGCTAGTCANCATCTGCTTTGAGGCTCTTAGCTCCCATCCACCCCCAGCTGCCTTCTGGTACCTCTGTGATATTCACCTGCCAGAAAACCAGCAGTAGCTTTAATAAAGAGAACATAACTTGGGAGCCAAAATTATGATCATGCCACTAATTGATACAGGTCTCCTCTTCACAGGACAGCAAACCCAAGTTCTGAGCTGTTGCACGCTAATTTGGACAGAAGTCTAATATAAATTAAAAACTCACCCTTTTAGCATGTTATTAAACACAACAGCAAATCTGAATCTAGATTTAACTACCCCAGCCTTAAAAGAGAATAAATTACAAGGGACCATTGAATGATTCTATACTGACAGTCCTTCAAAAATCACAAATAGAGTTAATGTATCTGGAATATACATATGTATATATACAATGCCTAGCTCATCATCAACAGAAAGACCTTTTCCAGCTCTTCTCCTTCTGCAGGTTTAGGGGCTTTTAAATTAGTATTTTGTTTTCCTTTTTCTCTTTAGTCAAATGACAAAAAATAGGGCAATTACATTTTTTAGTATTTACACTATTTTGGTTGGAATTTTTAAAGTGGATTAAGGAATATCAGAATGTACTTGCCATAGGCAAGGAACAGTTGAGCAATAGGGCTAAATATGATCAAAGGGCATTTATGCATCTGGATGTGCTTCTTCTGTTTTTTGCTTGCACAGTAAGTACTGGGATCTGTCCCCATAATATAAACAATACAGAGCATGAGAATTATAGAGAGAAAAGACAGGAAGGCAAAGAGAAATTTTTTGATATAGAACCCCACATTTGAGCTTGTCTTCGAGAACATAATAATGCTTCAAAAAACAAAAGTTAAAGGGTTTCCATAGCATTAAACACTATTTGCTGAAGTGTGGTATCTATCTATATATAGACAAAAAATCTCTGCCTCATAGCAAAAGAGAACCAAAACATGGTAGAATCTGGGAAATTGAAGCCAGGTAAGGGTGTCAGTTGTGTAAAACTCCAGTGGACTTAAAAAAACACAAGTCTGTCGGGTCTCCAGCCAGTGCATGGCAGCATCTTGGAATTCCAGCACTTCCCCACCTGTGTAACAGGACAGTCCGGGTTCCTGCCACCGTTCTCTCTCTTTCTCAAGATGGCTGGTGATCTTCCATGCATCTGTGAGAGCATATAAAAATGTTTTTAACATTGCCTGCTGAAGTAACTTCAGGAG
>VWZN01000694.1:271462-304277 GCA_013396955.1 Regulus satrapa | reverse complement strand
AAAAGAAAAAAAAAAAAAGAAAGAGAAATTATTTTTCTACTTCCAGTGAGCTATGATTTTCTTTAAGCTTCTGAGTTCAGGAGAGCAGATGTTGTGCAAGGTGAGGATGATTGATTATTTTCTTGCAGAGCAAGCAAGAGCCCTAAACCTCTCTGGAATTACTTTAGACCCCATCACTGGTATTTCCCATTAATTTCATTCAAGAAGATTTTTTTTGGGGTGAATGTTTTTATTGCCTCTGGGTACATTTTCTCAGGACTGGCAAATCCAGACCTTTGTGAGAAAACTTGCAAAATCAAAGCACTCACTCCCAGCTGGTTGCTTGCTCCCTTAGGATACACATGTACACCTCCTGTCATGAAAGCCATTCTCAGTCCACTGGCAAAGAGGAATTGTTATTTTCTCATTTGAATGCTGAAGAGACACCAGGTGAGACAACAATCCATGCCAGATGGAGAGGTCAAGACAGCCCAGTCTCATTTACAGGACTCTAAACCCTGTCAGGTTTTTTGTCTCTTTCAGCATATGAGCCCCAGCTGTGAATCATTTGTTGGTGACAGAATATACCAGGTGATCAGCCATTTCACCCCCTCCCCAAGCCCAGGGGACTCTGACCAAGACCAAGGTGGTCCCAGCATGTCTCAGGGGGGAGAGAGAGTAGATTCAGGGTAGATTTCCCTCTGAAGCTTGGGCCTCTTTCTGTTCCACTTCCCCATCTCCAAACCAGCACGGTGAAGGAAGCATCTCTCCCCCTAACCCAGCATTGCAGGCATCTCTTCTGTTGCTACGATGACCACCAGTCCCTCATATTAGCCCAAGACATGAAACATCAAATTTGGAGATCATAAAAAGCAGCGGTGTGTGTGGAGCACAGCTAAAGGTCACTGCTGCATGTGAATTCACTTTTAAAAATAATTAATTGAACAACAGCCTGACATTTACCCTGCAAAGGGATTTTTCAAAGTTTGCTTGCTGAACCCTGATGTTCACAGGCTGCAATGTTTACTGTTGGGGGAGCAGAGAATCATTGTTATTCTACAGCAAATAAAAGAAAATGGATCAAATTCAACTCTGAATAAAAGAGGGGAAAAAAACCCTATAGGCAAAACTTGTGTTGCATTCACTCAGCTTTGCTCTTTCTCCCTGCTTTGTTTCATGGGATCAGTGAATACCATTAAGGCTGAGAAAACATTTCCAATGCAAAAAGTAATTTCCACTTGCACATAACATCTTTCCTCAGGGCTGAAGTTTCATACACACCTTTTCCTACCTCAGAAATATTTGTATTAATGTTATTTGGAGGAATGAGAGTCTGAATAATGGCCAGGAAGGGGTTTCTTTTAGGATATAGTGGAAGGAGAAATAAAAGAAAGGAAATTGTGTTCTCCATACATCTTTTGAACTGATAGCTCAGTCACAGTGTCTACTCCCTCTATTCCACAGATGGGCCGGGTGGCATGATCATAATCAGTTGTGAGGGGTCAACAGCCTAAATCCATTTCTTTTTTGTTCTTGGCTTCTGCCTTTCTGTGGGCCATCAATTTCCTTCTGACTACATATGTCCTTAAGTCCTGGAGGGAACAGGCCACAGACTCACCACTGACGACATTGCACACAGTGACTGTTCCCTCAAAAGCCTGTCCCACACAACGTTCATTAAGCATTTTGTCTCACAGGGAAACTAAAATGTGAATTTTCATTGGACTAGACTCCATTTTCAAAGCATCCAAAATTTGAATGGAGAGCATCTCATCCTCCAAAGAGCTTCATGTTTATTTAGGAAAAAAAAAAAAAAGACCAAGTCTTTGCTCCAGTCCCACAGCAACTTATTTTTTATTAGCCTCTGGTGTGAAACCTTGCCTAATGCTGTTTGAAAATCCACATACAACCCCCTCCTGGGGCCCTACTTGCTGACACACTTAGTGACACCAGTACCTGGAGGTTGCAATATATGACCCAGGAGGTTACACTGGTAGAGCTACCCTTGAAAATGGCTGTGCTGCTTCTCACAGACTGTGGGATTATATCTACCTTATAAAGGTAGCTATAATCTAATCACACCTATGTATTATAACTACCTGATAAAGGTAGATATAATCTAATCACTCCTATGTATTATACCTACCTGATAGAGGTAGATAAAATCTAATCACCCCTATGTGAGTTTATATCTACCTGTCCAGTGCTCATATGCCTTATATCAGCTCTATCATCCTGCTGCTGCTGGGACCCAGTGCCCTGCAGTTCCTAGGTTGCCCTCTAAAGCTTCATTTAGAAAGGGAGTTTGTAACCTTGTTGTTACGGATTTCAACATGTATTTAAAGAAATGAGCTCTTTATGGGCAGCGATACTGGGTTTAGGTTTCAGCAATGCAAATCTGAGTCTGGTGTCTGTATGTTCTTCTGTGCAGAGCCAAGCCTTTGATTCTCAGTATTACAGAAACTGCAAATAAAAGTTTGATTCCTCTTTACATATCACAAGTCTTGCCTAATCACCTGCTATTTATTAAGACACAATTTAAATTAAATCTCATACACATACTAGCACATTGTAGTGCCTGGCATTAGAATGTGTAGAGGCAGCATGTAGTTCTCCAAAATCCCCCAACACTGGTCTGCTATATCAACCAAACATTTTTATTTAAACGGTAGATGTTTTCT
Source organism: Regulus satrapa (assembly GCA_013396955.1). Taxonomy (NCBI): domain Eukaryota; kingdom Metazoa; phylum Chordata; class Aves; order Passeriformes; family Regulidae; genus Regulus; species Regulus satrapa. Next base: position 301,617 of record VWZN01000694.1, on the reverse strand, counting down.
AACATATTTTCAATAGCTAGATTTTTTTTGATTTATCCCAATCACAACCAGCTTTCTGAGGACTCTTAATACACACAGCACCACACTGCAGACTGTGCAATGTAGAGATACTGAAGTCAGACTTTCAGCTCTGCTATTGTATAGACACTAGGGAAAGTAAAAAAGCTGGCTGCTATGTCAGGGTGGTCCCTGCAGGCAACTGGGTAATTTGCCTCATTAGTTTACTGCTAGCTCTGAAATTAATGGCATGACCATAACAGCCCAAGCTTAAGAAGCAGGTAGATTTGCAGATTTACTACGAGTGCATTTAGGTCAATTATTTTTAAAACAATTTTAATTTCCAGAAGGTACGTTATGAAGCAAATTAATTTTAGAGCTGGCATCTAGATGTGGCTGGGGACCTCTTGTACTTCTTGGCTCTGGATTCCAGCTCTCCCTATCAACTGGACAGGGTTATTTATGTTTGGCCCCTGTGAAAAACCCAGGTGTGGTACTCAACCCTCAGTGCTTCTCAAGCACAGCTGATGCACAGACTCAATTGGCATGCTTGTCAATGTTCAGAACTGACATTCTGAAATTCCTCTACCTACACACTTCATTGGCAGTTCATCCTGCTTACAGACCCTGATCCCCATGCCATTCTGAACTATATCAGCTCAGGAGAGCTGAGCAGGCAGAAAGATGGCAGGTCAGATGTGGTGTCAAGGAGGGCAAGGAAATTCACCTAAAGAAAAATAGAGAAAAAGAAAAACCTGTGTTTACAGGATGTGAAGTTTGGAAAAAGCAGTTAAAATTGAAAAAAGAGATCTTGGGGTGATCATTGAGATCTCAGATTCCAAATCAGCAGCTTCTCATCAGAGAGAAGGAAAACATGCTGGGCATCATCAGTTAGGATAACAAGAACAAGACAGACAGGAACATTTTACTATCACATAAGAAGTTGTAACCCTATATCCTGAAAATGGTGTGTGGCTTGGGTCTCTGCATCTCAAGAAGGACATACTAAAATTAAAGAAAGAAGGGTAACTAATGTGATTAAGGGGACAGTGCAATTGCCAAAAAGAAGAAATTGTAAGAGACTGTGACTCTTCCATTTGCAAAGGAGAAAGCTGGAGGATATCGTATCATATCAATATCATGACATAATTGGACAGCTGGTGGCCATGCTGACTGCCAAACCATTGTTCACCAAATCCATACTGTATGAACTAGATGACACTCAAAGAAACTGTCTGGAAACTAGCTTTGAAAAGCTGAAAGATTATTCCTTACACAGAAGGTAGTGAGCTTCTATGACTTGCTGCCACAGGAGAATGTGGATGTCAAAAGAATCAGCCAGCTAAAAAAAAAATAATTAAATAAATCCACAGACAATATAAAAATCACTTCTAAAGGGATTGAACTGTGTTCTGCCTAATTTTTACCATGAAGATTTTGGATAACTGAGAACTATGAAGAGCACGAACCAACACCAGAGGGAGACCTTACAAAGTCTCCTTTAAAAGTCCTTCCTGTTACCATTAAAATCAATGAGTTTTGCAACTATCTTCAAATAAGGCCGCTATGCCACAGAAACAGCATAAGCTTCCATATGTTATGAATGCAGTGTGTTGGCAATGCAGCAGCTAAAGGCTGTGATGAATTAAAATCTGCTTGGTAAGCAGGTTCACTCTCAGGCCTCAAAGACTTCAGAGAATTTCAACAAATTTGACTGGATAATCTAGTTCCATCACACATGGCACAGAGTGGAATTAATCAGATCTTGAGAAAAACCTGAATGCAAACCTTACCACATGCTGCTTGTCAACATACAAGGAATATGCTGTTAATACCCCACAGTGCATTTCATCCTAACTGAATCATGTGACACATGCCACATTTGTTTCTGTCAACATCCTAGAAATGCAGCATCTTGACCTTCACATTTTAGGACAGAGACAAAGAAAACAATACATCATTTGGGAAAGAACTATCAACAAACTGGGATTCAATTCATTGGGCCATATCAAGGTTTAACTGAATTTTTTCTTTTCTTGATTTAGAGAACTGTTTGGGAGAGCAGGATAGAGATACTCTCAAGAACAATATTTCCTCTTACAAGTATCTGTAAAATGTTTTCTAAGCTCCCTGCCTCTATATAACATATTTTTAAACAGCAGGAAATCTAGAGTACAACAAAACCCCCTGCATATTCAACTCTTTCAGCAAAATGCCAAAACGACGTGGTAACTTGTTTATCTGGTTTACATTGAGTCTGTAACAGAGAATGAACAAAACTGAATGGAAGGTCTATTTGCAATAGTTTATTCAATCTCTCCTATGCAGGTTCTTATTTGGAAGGGTAATTCTAGTCACAGTAAAGAACTTAAACCATGCCTTGTGTGTCTGCCGATAACTTCAAAGATAACAGTGAGGGAAACATTGACCCTTGTGAGTAATGGAAGGCAGAAGTCCCAGGTTACTGATGAGAGAAGGAATGTCTGGCACTAAGAAAACACTAACACTGCTGGTAAAACCTTCAAGAGTGTATTGGTAACTCCATACCTAAGGATCATGCTATATTGCACTGTATTCACTAAGGTGTGTCATTCTCAGACACCAGGTAGGCAGCTTAGTCTTCTGTAATTCAGATAGATGAACTGAAAAGTAGTGGCTTTTCTTTTGTTGTCCCAGAGACTTTGAGGGTTGCAGAAATTTTCTAGGTGTAATTTATGTATGCCAACCTATAATTTGCTATCAACATACATCAGTAAGGAATTTTGAGGAGAGGTTGGCAAGAAAGCACATAAGCATTAAACCTCAAGAGTCAGAGCTAGAATTACACACATTCACAAAGCCTATTACTTATTGCAGCACAAGTAATCACCCCTGTGATTCTGTTAAATTGACTGGTGTGTCCCAGTTAATGTCTTGCACCATCAGGTCTGTTTAGATTCCTATAGATTAACTTCAGTATGGAGAGTCAGAGATAGCAAGGGTTACTCCTCAGCCATATGAAATAGTAATCTTAGGTACTGCCGACACATAAAATCATATTGGTGCTTAGTTCCAGAAGCACTAACCTTTCACCAAGACGCAGACACATCTTACTCCATATGAACTTGTGACTTCTGGGGGGCGGGGAGGTGGAGGTGGGAGGAGAACACACATGAAACAGCAAAAAAACCCCACAAACAAACAAACCCCCACCAAGTCTGTTTGTTTCATTCCAACAACAACTTTTTTCATAAGCTAATGATTATCTAAAACCCACTGCACCTCCTTACCACAATGATATATTTGTGTGGAAGCAATATCATCATTCCCCTTTAAGGAATTACACACACTCCCCTTTACTCAGAAGCCAAGATACTTTCTGAGGAATTTCTTAGGAGATGAATGAAGGAACAGGTCTAAACAGGGCGGTGCCCAGTGCCATCCTAGATAAACCTTGGAAAATACTTACCTAGAAACCTAGATAGAAAGGATTTGTTAATATCATCACAGCTTTTTGATGTGGTTGTGCACTGCAACATCCTGACAGCTCGTTTGCTCTTTCAAAGCCTCAGCAGCAGTGAGGCTGAGCCACAACTTTCTGCTCCTTTGATCCATGGATTTTCTTGGGGCTGAGGGGTGGGGGTGAAAGAGTGTGAATTGCTAAATTAAAAATGAGAGTTATATCTATGATAACAGACATTTTCCATCCACAAGCCAAGGGTATTTTTGTCATTTTACTTCCTCAAACAGATTAGCTCTGATTAATAACTACTTTTAGAAGCTGTGTTGTAATACCAGCTCCTCCCAGATTTTTTGGTGACTCCTCTCCAGTTCATCTACGGGAGTTCTAAAATATGAGCTTGCTTCTAACCTTTGTTCCTTTCTTGATGAGAGAATAGATCCCATATGCACTTCATACCCTTGGAGGTGCCCAGCTAAAACTGTGGAGCACATCTCCTTCTATCATGAAACTGGACAAACTTCAAACCTTATGAAGCTTTCTGTTTATCCGTCACACCACACCAGAGTAGTTAGGTGTAAGAAATTCTCTTAATGCAATTCTGGCCACATGAGCTAAAGGTATTATTTCTTCCTGATACCTGTGTTTCCACAGACAATGTATCCCCATTAGACACCACTTACAAGACAGGGTGATAAATGGAGAAAGAAGGAGGATGTTCTTCTGATCCACAAAAAGATGAAGGCAGGAAGCAAAAGACTTACACATACACACAAGTCAACACTGTTCCTGATCTCTGGACCTTTTTTGTTTTGGTTTGTTTTTAGCAACAGCTATTCAGTAGAATACAAACATGGAGGATGCACAGTGTGTCACAGCTTCTCTGTGATCTTCTGTGCTCTGGCACCACCCACAACTGCTGGAGAAATGTGATTTCTCCAAAATAAGTTCTGAATCACTTCAAGAAAAAAGAAAAAGAAAAATAAAGCCTCTGTGGACTAAATCCACCTATATATGACAACTGTCAATTTTATCCATAAACATGAGTACAATATTGGCTGCTGCAGAAATCTACGTATTATGGATCTGTGTGACACAGATATTATGTTACTTCCAGTGTGCTGCGCATTACTGGTTCAGAATAAATGAACTTAAAATCTGTCTGTTTAAACAAAACTGAACTAAATCTATGTCACAATACCTGCTCCTGATATGTCCGCCTTTTTTTTTTCTATTCCTACATGTACATTTTCCCAGTTTGCTTAGCTTCCTTTCCTCTTTCCTCTGAAGAACTTGTGCTAATACTTGCCGGTTATATGAGCATGCACTTCTAGCCAAGTAAAGGGACACCCAGGCAGGATGAAGAATTTGCAAACTGCAGATAAAGGTCTGAGAGAGAAGAACATCAAGTAAAATGGACAAAGAAATTGCTATTTTTGTTTTTCCACCTATGAATTATTGTTGCAAACATTCAAGGAAAAAAATCAGATTCGTGGAGTTTATGTGGGGAGGAGGAAAGGAAGGGAAATATGGGGACAGCACAATAGCTAAACAGAAATGTAACCTGATGAGCACATCCATCCATCCATCCATCCATCCATCCATCCATCCATCCATCCATCCATCCATCCATCCATCCATCCATCCATCCATCCATCCATCCATCCATCCCTGCACAAAGCAGACAAATGTGCATTTCAGACAACCTGCTGTCAGGTTTTGACATCTAAATCTGGACCTTGCATTGTTAGATAGAGGCAATATAATCCAAACTGTGTTTTCATAATACAACTGCACTTTCAAAAAACTATGGCTATTTTTGAATGTTGTTATTATTCAAACCCCTTTCAATCTCTGGAGACTTTCATTAAATATGAAACCAGAGCTGATTTTCAACTGAGTTCCTTTTCATGTGAGGCCAGTATGCCTTATCTAGTCAAAAGCAGTTCTACCTCCAGGATTAGACATCTGATTTCATTAAGACTTCTGAAAACTTTTAATTAAGGATCTTTCCTCTTTACACATCCCTGCAATCACACAGTACTGAAGACACCAGGTGATTGTCTCATTTTAATTTTGTCCCCAATGGGTTTCAGTAACTGCTCCTTCAGCTGCAAATCTTTCTGTTGAGCCCTGGCAACAACCCCTCAATCAGAGCAGTGTGATGTATGGCACATGCATTCGCCTCTGGCATGAAGCCAGAAGGAACTGGAGCTCCAGGGCTTCAGGGCACAATAAGGAGGAGAACACCATTCAGGTCCAGTGCCTACCTCCTGGAGACAGTGTGTCTTCTGCAGTTGTGATCCTGATGTAATCAGGCAAGAAGGGCAGCAAAGGGAAGGTGTGATTCCAGTTCAAACCAGTGAACATATGAATTTAAGCATATAGAAAAAGAGAACAAGCACTGGGAAGCTGTTATCAAAACAAACCTGATTTAAGCCAGGATTTTGCTTTTCTGATTTTATTTTAAGAAACATTTATAATCCAGAGAAAGTTATAACACCCTTCCTGACTCCCCATCTTTCCTGTAGAAACAGAGAAAGCAAAAAGTATTCTGAGGTCCAAGACAAGCAAATTATTGCCCTGTTAACCATCCCTCTGCCTTCCCTTCAGGGTATTCTTACTTCCTGACTCCTTTTATCCCACCAACAAATCAGTTGCATGGTAGCAGCTGCAAATGCCAGAGTGTGGAGAAGCAGAGCAAGGCAAAAAGAAGGTGGAGCATGAAGGTACCTTGAAACCTTTAGTGACAGAGACTACCTAGAGAGATTGCCAAGAGACCATATTTATCCCTTGGTAAAGCAATTCCTTTACTGCAAGTTGCACACAACCTGAAATGAAGCTCAGGGTACACAAACAGGGCTTCAACACTGCAAATAATCTGTTCATCTAGAGTGTCCTTTATTGTTGCTAGTCCCCAGAGAACCAAAAATGTTCCTTCATCTTTTTGTCCCCTCAGTGTCTCTATGCAAAATACAGGAGAATCTTTCCTCTCCAAAGTCTGATGAGCTTTCACAGCTCCTCACTGATATCACACTGTCCTAAATCAAACTCTAGGAAATGAAGATCCTGCCTTGTATTCCTCAGGTGTGATAAGCCAAAATTTATAAATCTCTTATCTTCTTGAACAAACTCAGATCTGCCTGGACAGACCAAAAAATCCTATCAAGTTTGGTTGATAAAGACACTTCTAGAGAAAAAGGTCTGTGATGCATGAGTTTCAGCTGCTGAAAGACAGGTTGATGGGCAAAAGATTCCACCCCCCAAGAGGAGGCTGTTTTCTGCCTGTCCTGACTATTACCTTGATGCCCAGCTGGACCCTGCATCACCCAGTGGGGGTCACAGCTGGGCCAGCAAGCCACAGAAGACAGCTGGCTCTTCAAAACAATGCACCTCACTTTGCCAAACTCATAAAATGTCACTGCTAAACTCCACAGATGAACCAAATACACAGAGAGTGTTGATTAACAGCCAATTAGCAAAGTAAATGACAAAGAGATTATACTCAATCTGCTCCTATGCTTGTGTGTGCAACTGAACACAAAGGTGCCCATTTAATGTCACCCACACACACACAAGTGGACTAGCAAAGACTGCATCTAAACACATCTATAGACACCAGTTTGCCTATTGGGATATACCTCATTTTGCAGGCCATTTATCAATACCCTAAAAATAACTTCACCTACCAGCATACTATTTTTGTCAATAAGTATGGGCAGTGCCTTAATTGTCTTTTTCTATCTGCAAAATATCATCCACAGACCATAACCCCTCTGTAAAATACCACACCAAAAGTACTATGTAGACTATTTTTAGTCTACATAGTACTTTTGGTGTGGTATTTTACAGAGGGGTTATGGTCACTATTTTTACATGTATATAGACATATTTAATATGTATACAGAGGCTTATGCTAAAAAAAGGGTTCTAGAGCTATTTTCTGCTGTAACTACTTTTTGCACTTTACTGCACACAGAAATGGTTTTGGTGCTTGAATAAATACTGTTCCCACCATATTCCTCTCAAAGGGCAGCAGCTGAATCCATGCATGTACAATATCCAGAAGGCAGGGGTGACTCCACAAGCAGGTGGTTTGGCTTGCCAAATCTGTGCACCCTGGGTCCAGCTCTCCAGACACTAAAGCCTTGTGTCCAAGCACTCTCTGCCCTGCGTAGTTCTCAAACACCAGGCTCTAAGAAGAACTGATGGAAAGAATAGTTTGGGCTTACACACACCTGGAAGACTGAAGGAGTTGAATGTTATGGTATTGAGTGCATAGAGACCCACTGGAATGCAAATATTTAAGCAGCAAATGAGGTGACAACTTGCTAGCAGCAAGGAAGAGGAGCTTGGTCCTTTGGCAAAGTGAAGTATGTGGTACCCTTGGCAACTGCCAGATGAGGCAGGCAGAGGAAGGTAATAAGAAGGGTCTGTGATGACATAAAAAAACAACGCAGTTTTGAGTTTTGACAGATCCAGGGATGATCTTGACCAGCCTCTCTGACACTGTCAGTGCCTGAAAAGGAATCAGACTGCAGTGGGAGCCCAGAGCAGCAGCCCTAGGGGAGACCTGTACTTATCCCTGGATAAATCAATTTAGTTTCTGAAGATTGCACACAACCTGGAGCACAGACTCTGATGCTGTAGTCAGGACCGTTTGTCTCCAAAATCCTGCAGCAGGGAAGCCATGCTGAGCTTGAAACCAGTCAAGCAAGCTGTGCTAATCTCCACAGGTCAAGACAATATTACTACATAGAGGGGAACAAAAGAAAAAGAAAAAAGGTGTGCAATGGATTGCTTCATTTTTGGCAAACACACAGTGGACAGAAATTATCACCTCAAGCACTGCTAGCTAAGGGGAACTGACAATCTGTACACAGCCTGCTGCAAAGCACTCTGAAAAGTAAATGAGATTATTAACTTTCAACTGGACACCATTACACAGATACAAGTCAGTTGTCAGAAACAACAATATTAGAAGGAAAAAGGAGTTCCCAGCTCTGAAAATTTGTCAGGGAGTCAGGGTTTATTGTCAAGAGTCTGTCCTGTTATTAATAGGAAAAAGGAAACTTGATACTGATGATTGAGTCAATATTAATGGAGAATATTTGTACCAGTGCTCAGGAAAACTGCACTTTACAGGATAAAGATGTCATCTGGTTATGACATTACAAAATTACATCTTACAAAGCTTCACCCTCCAAATGCTTTCCTTCTAGAATGAACTTCATTTGGTTAAAATAAAAGAGCGAACCAAAAATTCCCCCCCCCCCCCAAAAAAAAAACCAAAAACAACAAAACAGAACAAACCAAACAAAAACAAACAGGAAAAATCCCAGCGAAAACACAAACCCAAACCAAGGCAAGTTTCATAACATGGGAACTGTGTTAAATAATGAAGCAGTGACTGATAACGGATGTTAGGCTAAAGCATGTTTAGGACAGATGTAAATTTAGAGCAGATCTACAATATAACACATTTCTGGTAAAAAAAGGTGTTTTAATGTCAAGAAGAGGGTGGCTGTGATGCTGAAAGCTGGTATCAGAGCAGTTGGCTTTTTATGGATACATAAGAGACAGCTAAATCTTCATAGAAAGTTCTACAAAAATTTTTGGTTCTAGGTCCCACCTCTACTTTCTGCAACACAAGCCTACATCCTCTGGGGACACCAGGGACTTCAGACAGCAGTCATCCCACCAGCTTGCCACTCCAAGGAGTGTGCATTTAGAGATAACAGCCACCCTCAGTTTCAGGACAGGAGGATGCCAAGAGGGAATGAGGACAGAACTCCTGCTCCCCTAAAAAGGCCTCTGGCAACAACCAAAGCAAATTTTAAAAGTGCCTTGAGAGTGCTACAATAAACAGATAAGGCTGTTTCAGTTGCAAGCCCAGGCATCCACCTGAAGCAATTTGCAAATTATGTGAACACCAATAGTAAAACCAGGTGCAATCCTGGGAGCTCATTTTGTATTGTGGCAGCCTGCAAAGTTGGCTTTAGCTGGGAAAAGATGGATGTGGTGTGAGGTCCACCTCCCTCAGGAGCCTACCTACCCATCCTTCAAAGCCCCAAGATGACAATTTGGTTTGCATTTCACCTTCATATTGTTCAATGTTTTCTTCCTTGTAAGAAAAGACAGGAGATAGGGCAAGGAGGGAGAAAAGAGCTGGCTAATACATCCTACCTACTCAGAGACAGCACTGACATACTCACTTGCCTAACCCCTCCCGCAAAACCATCTGCAGTGTGATGGAAACATTGCCTGACAGAGCTCAGGAGGCTCACAGGGAGCAAACTGCTGCTATCAGCACAATGCAGATAAATGAAGGAAAAGTCCACAGGAAGTTCTGCTCAAACAGAGGAACAATAATTCAAGTTTATTTGGTAGCTGGTGGTCAGGCTTTCACTGAAGTTAACTATGCTGTGGGTGGCTTCTGAGAATGAAATAACCCAAATACTAGTGTAACTAGTACTCTCTTACTTTTTTGACAGAATTAGATGCATGAAAAATAACAGAAACACATCCAAATTAGAACACAGCTATTGCAGTCTGAATTATTTCCATATGAAGCCTGAATTTCAAATAGATGATGACCATTGTGTGACATGAACAAGAGTAAAATATACTGAGTAATGGGCTCTGAAATGTAACTACTTAAAACAACCTACTTAAACCGTAGCTAGCACACTAAATCCACGTGTCCACAGTTAAGAAAGTGAAAGCACAAGGAAGAAACACTTGTGCTACTTGTGTGGCCCTGAATGCACTAGAAACTGATGGCACAGCCACATGCTCAGCGCCTTCCCCCTCACTTTTCTGTTTTGAACTCTGCTGTGATCCAATCTCAGCTCAGGAACTTCCTGCATACGCCTGATCTAACTTTAAAAAAAAGTCAAACTTGCCGTCTGAAACAGTTTCTCCATCTTAAGTCTTCAGCACATGGCACAGTTGCAGAGGACGACATTTATAGCCCAGAGAAGCTTTTCTGGTCGAGCTGTGCATCAGGAAACAGGTCCTGTTGTGTCACAGTAGAAAACCAAAGTCCTTTCCAGAGGTTTTTCTTTAACCTTCACTTACAGGATCAGAGCAGGACTATTATTTTTAAGTTAAAAGCAGTCCATTTTATTTTATTCAAATCCTCTCCTTTCTCTTTGCAGCGTTCTCAGTTTATTGGAAATAATTGAAAACTCACTTGCCTACTTCAACTGACTGATATTAAAGTTAACTCTAGGCCCATTCTTGAAGCACAGTACACTATAAGAAAATAAAGGAAAATTCCCAGGAACCACCATTATTTTCATCCTTAAAATCAGGGTGAAAATGACATAAGATTCTGCAAATCTTTGATTTGGCTTTAAAACAAACTGGACTGGGAGGTAAAGCACAATACTTGTACTCAGCCTGATCTCCAGGATGGAAATTCACTGCTATATAGCTAAGCTGAAAAAAAATCAAAGAAGCAGATTAAGGTTTTTTTTAAGTCACAGGGAAATTCTTGTGTTCCTAACCCTCAACTGAAAAGCAGAAAGCATAAAAGGAGGAGAAAAAAAAAAAAAAGAGAGAGAAAAATTATCACAGATACTTTCAATTTACTTACCCAGTCAAGCGCAGGAGAGATCATTTATTAGGAGTGCAAATTAAAAACTGAAGCCACCTCTGCTCCTTAAATCAGGGCATTTGCTGTCTGTCAAAGCAAAATCTACAAACTAAGCAAAAATCATGCATAACAGTAGTGAAAATTGTAACCATTGTGCACTGAATCAAAATGTGGTGCCAGTGGCAGGTTGGTTTTACATGAGCAGCTGCAAGTATTTCAGTGACAGCTAGAAAGCTGTTTGATATAAGCATGCAAGATTTGCTTTCCCATTATTTGTATCCCCCAGGTTTTGGAAAGGCCCCAAAGCAGACTGCTCTGGACATGTGTAATTCCATGCTACCCCCTGAATTTCGAGCCAGCTACGCCGAAGTTTGGCAGGACTGTTGATTACTACTGTTAGCCCGACAAGTTCCTAAAATTTCAGATCACAGAATTTCCAGCACTATTAGGCCAATAAAAGAGGCTTTCATTTCTTTCATATGATTTTGCAGGTTCCTGTGGCCTTGCAGAATTGTACTCATAGTAACTGATGCTCCTGGCTTTAGGAAGAAATAAAGAGGGTGCCAAAGAGCAGTCCAATACAAACACTTCAAATCTGTTTAAAACAATTCTTTAATGGTTTTCTCTAAGACTTAATCCCATGCTACTACACAAAAGATTTTGCTTGTAGTGCCCAGAAGTTTTCTGAAAGGTTTTCATTACACACAGGGGAAAAAAAAAAAAAAAAAAAAAAAAAAAAAAAAAGACTGAACATTCTGGGAGGAACTCAAAATTCAGCTCAAGAGTGAGGAGGTCGCTATAGGAAGGGGTGTCATTTTGGCTGGTCAGTGTTCCCTGCTGTTAAATCAGCTTTTCATGAGTACTTCTAGCTCAACAAAAGCCTTGCTGATGGTTGACAGCTTCTGTCCAGATCCCTGGTACCCTTCATAGCACAAAACCAAAGAAGCCGTTGTTGGGGTTTTTTGGTTTTACACCTTTAAAACATTGTCCGAAAACAATGTGGAATTTATATGCCATGTGGAATCCTGGTACCAACCAGTTTTGCCTTTGCCATGGCTTTAACCGGTTGCTTTGGAAAGGGTTGCACCTTACAGATAGCTGCAACAAAATCCATTCGTGCCAAAAGCAGTCAAGTGATCCAAAGCAATGTGTGTCACTTGAGGAAGGTGGCCAGGAGAGCAGGAACTGGGTGGCCAGTGGCAGCCACAGCAGCCCACACTTTAGCTGTGCCTGCCACAGTGACTCAGTCAGAAAGGAAGTCAAATGAGGCCATGGGTATTGATTGGCAGGGCTCAGACTCTAGACACAAAATACTTTTGCAACAGGAAGGGAAAGCAGAGAGGAAATAAAGTCAGTGAGATACACACTGTGTAGAGAAGGTTCTAAAATTTGATTGCAGTCTTTTGTACCTAGTTTGAGTTCAGAAAGACAAGGGTGGGTGGTTGCTCTGATTTGGTGAGGGAAAAGCCACACAAAGTGACTGTAACAGTGGAAATGACAGGAGGCACAATTGTAAGAATAATCACAACCCAGGAAAGCACAGAGCAACCTAAGAGCAGCAAGACACCACAACTGTCTGTCTCCTGCTCTGCTTCAGCATTATACCTCAGACATAACCACAGAGTCACATTTTTGGCATTAAGGACAAGGGGAAAGGGAAAAAACAAAGTGAAAATACACGGTGCAGTGTTAACAACAGAAGAATTGACCCCCCCAAAAGGCAAAACTAAGCTAATTTAGCTGTTGTCATCAAAATACTTCGCCAATTCTTTTGCAAAATTGTGTTATGTATTCTTCCTTAAGGGTAGAGATTTCAAAATACTCAGCCATCTCAACACCAGAAGTGTTAGCTTGTTTGTTGGATTTTTCCCTTTAAAAATTGCTTTAGTATTATTTTCTTTTTGTGAACTAGATACTCATGCTGACACAGTTGCAGAATCCTGACTAGCAGGGCTTTCCACGTGATTCACCAGAGACATTTAAGTCTGAACATATTACCTTAAGACTTTCTGCTTCCCCATACCTGCACCCTCCCTTTTCACGAAAAGGGAATCTAACAACATCCTTTGAATGTTGTTAAGGCTCCCTTTTCTTTAAAAATAGCCCTATTCTGCACATGCACAGGAAAAGGGAGAGAAACACAATCTTTTCAATGAGATGAGAAGGATGGCATTTGTGGGCTACCCCTTTTGTGAATGAAAACTGAACAGGGCAGAGAGCAACTACACTGCTGTGCTTCACAGCTGTGCTCTGACACCAAAAGTCCAGTCCTGAAGCTGGTGCTGTTTTGACCCTTAGAAATACACTGTCCCACCCTCAGCATGCCCACCTCTTTCAGGATATCCAGAAATCCCTACTATGAAGCAGACACAAGTGATGCCATGCGAGTGACAAGGAGTCAGGATGAGAAAATCTTCAGAGGGAGCCTCTTCAGTTCACAATGTTTCATGCTCGTTTCCAGTTGTCATCACATTTTAACAGACCTCTTATCTTGTCTCTTAATAACCTGTCTCTGTGGCTACCAGAAACCTGGGGAGTCCAGGTCTCTGGGCTGTGCTCTGCAGCCCAAAGCAAAATTTCCCTGTGTATCTGCTATAGAACATATCACTGAGCTGGTAGTTCCTCATAGAGGTGACAGGCATTCGTAACCTGTCTGTAAGAAGCACGTGAGCATGAGCCCTGTCACTCGTTTCAGAGAAAGGACTGTAAAATAATGATTTAAAAGTTTGGCTCAAAATTGAGCCTTTTTTTCCACTAGGTATCAGATACTCTTTTTGGCTCTCCTAACTTTAAGAAAAAATAATTTGGTTTTTTCCTAGGACTCAGCTATATGTATCTATTGTAAGTTACTTAAACCAACAGAATGACTGCTGGGAAAGCACATATTGCCCCTTTGCTGACCCAAAGCATTTCTCATTTGCAGGGGTTGCAGCGACAGCAAAAACTGGTTAAGGAGATACAGCAGCTTGGAGTTTATAAGAGAAAATTCCTGCTTTCAGTAAGTAGGAAAGAGCTACACATTATTCTTTCAGGAAATCAGAAAAACAATTGTTCATTGAGTTTCTTCTTTATTATCCCCATAACTGCCAAAACTTGAAATGTAGTATTGCAAACTAGCAAGGGTGCCACTTTTTTGTGTTGTTTTTTCCTTTCATTTTTATGTGCCAGCGAGCAACTAATCTGTTCCAAGTCACATTTACCCCATTACCTTTTAATCTGAACACTATCAGGTAGAATATGAGCTTCTACTTATACTCTCCTTGATTATATACAGATGTATTAAATCTATTTTATCTAGTTAGCGTTCCTAGTCTAGGCACGTCCTAAAAAATTGAGCTGAACTTTACAGTCATCAAGCTACATCCACAGGATGCAGGAACAATCACTTCATTAGCCTTTTGCAACAGCTTAGCTTTCAAATAAGCTTCATGCTCTGAATAATCAAGACAGTCAGAAGTCAAAGCCCACTTCATCAGTTTAAAAAAAAAAAAACATACAAAAGTTTGCATACAGTGAGATTACCTCTAACTGGGTTTCTTCAAGCTGAAGTTTGCATCTTGGTTGCACATTATGCCACAATTATTTATTTCTAGCATCTATGGTGGGAAAAGTAACTCTTCCTCTCCTCATATTTGGGGTACAATTGTGCCTGGCACCATCTAAGTTCCTTCTTAGCCACGAATTGTAAGGATTCTCTTGGAATGGAGAAGGAAAATGAGCAAAGATATGGATTAATCCCACTTGTGGATTTTAAAACTGCTCTATCTTCAAAAAAAATATGTATGGCACCAGCTGTGGTGCTAATGTGACGTGCCCAACACATCGATAGCTGCTTGTCAGGGGTCGCTTGTCACAAACACCTCACTGACACGTCAGCCCTACATCCTCACACCACCTGCTTGAGAAGGGGCAGGAAGACCACAGTAGAAAGCCAGTGATAATATAAATGCAGTGAAGAACTCCACAAGGGTGGAGGGCACTGAGGTGGCTGGTTTCTAGCTTTGACAGTAAATACTACAGACATTAGGCGGACTAATGAAACTGAAGAACTTCGCACCATTAACTAAAGTAAAACTCTCTATGGTAATACTTTAGAAGTATGGCTTTTGTGGTGCAGGGTTTAATGAAAAAAGTAGGTATCTTTATGTAACAATTCCAGTGGGTGGACCTCAGATGAGTACAGGAAGAAATTTACAATTAACTAGTTCACTGCACATCTCAGACAAAGCTCTGGTAAAGGTTGGTGCAGGGCAGGGGAATTGTTATCTCTAAGTGCTATTGCCTTCTCAGTGTTTCTGGTAGAATTTGACCTTCTGACATCTCCAGACAAGTTCCATCAGAAGATGCATAGTAACTTCCTTATGGAGAAGTAATATCATGGAATGTTAACACATCAAAAGGTAACAATTTAAAAAAAACCCAAAATACAAAAACCCACAAAATAAAACCAAAACTCCTTACATTAATGATGTCGACAAAACAGGACAAACCAGAGCCTCCTCCAGTTCCTACTTCTCAGCAATATTAAAGGCTTCTAGAGCAACCCACTAAAAATCATAAATATCTATAGGCAGTACAGTTTCTGACATTGAGGGAGTATTTTGCAGGGCAGAAGGGATGTTTGATCCAAAGAGTTGCCTCCCATCCATGCCCAGGATAAAGTAATGCAGAATTCTTTAGCACAGTGGTCTACAGCTCCCCAAAAAGAGTTCTGGGAGAAGGGACAGGAGCACTGAACAGCTTTGGGAGAGCGATAAAGACATTCCCACTATCACCAGATTCCCCAGCAAACCACATTGCCATAATTACTATGGCTCTAGTTTTGTCATCTCTTTCAAAAATGCATGAACCTTTACATCAGCCTTTCCAGTCCTACAGCCAGAATCACATCTAATGGATGTCTTTTTAAATTTCCTATGCATCACTAACAGGATGAGAACAATTATTGTGTCTTGATGTCTAAGTCAAACACACAATTAATGGGAACACTCAACCCCACATCTGGAGGAAAGTCCATTACATATTCCTTTGATATTTCCCACACAAGGCACAATAACTTAAACCAGAATATTCAGAGTATGCAGTAAATGAGCCAGAAGCAAATCTGAGACTCAGAGCACAAAGACAGCAATGGTCAACTGCTTCTACACCAAAACACAAGGGCTTGTTGTGTTGTGGATATTACACCAGCTGGTTATGTTGTGGATATTACACCATCAGCTGCACCATGCCAAAGGCCTGGCCTGTTTAATGTCCAGAATTATCTGAACAGTCCATGATGTCTACATTGCACAGTGGTAGCACCACACTGGTAGAGGCAGAGAGGTGCTCTCAGGCTGGTGGCTTCCAAAACCAACCACAGAGCAGACCAGGTGTGCTGAACTGCAGGGAAGTGGGAGTTCTACAATGTCAGTGCCTGAGCATTATTGAAGAGTCATCTCCCATTATCGGCCTGTCAAAGGCAAAAAAACTCTTCTCTGGTGACCATGTGCTGAGGGGTGGGAGTGGGAATTTTGGGAACTTGAAGAAAACAATTTAACAATATCAGTGCTCATTTAAGATCAGTCTGGATTTGTCATAAATCTGACTTCAGGAACCAACAGAGTTAATGGATTATACTTAAAAATGTAAGCAGTCTGAAGCCTGCATAAGGCTTGAAGAGCATTGATCCAATCGGACTGAAGGGTCCAAAAACAAAGCATATCTTAGGAGACTGATCTCTACCTATTCTACCACTCTATCCAGGAGACCCAGCCCTGGCCAGTCCATAGCCAGAAAAAACCCAGACCTTATGGATCTGGTTTCTACAAAAGCCATGACTCAGAAAGTACAATTTCCTCCAAGTTACATTCCAGCACTGTAGCATAGGGATGAAATGCATTTCTGCAAGGCAAAAGTACAAGGCAGAAAAGGGGAAATGGCACATGATGCCTCCTGGCAGCCCAGACCTGTGGAAAGGAATGAGAACAGTTAAGTGTTTCCTCACACCAGGGACCTGACTGAGCAGGGTTGAGGTGGCAATGACTAATTTCTGTGCCAAACAAGACAGGCAGTGCTAAGCATGCCTATAACATTTAACAAAGGTGTACAACAGCCTCTTGATGTAGATGGGGTGTACATGCTCCTGCTGCTGGGTTCAACTTCAGTTCTAATTGAAGTAGTTTAGTGTTCTTTGTCTTAACTACTTCACATAAATACACACATATACAAAACCTGTAATTTAATAATTCTATGTTTTCATTCAGTAATTCACATTCACTTCCACAAGAAACCAAGCCAGATCAGAATAATGGTTGGCTTTGACTACAAAGGGTAATTTTGAGAGCTACTACATTCAAGCATGCCCTAAATATGGGTAATACAGTTGATTTCTGTGGTTTTCAGCATCTGGGAATGTGAGAGAGGATTTTGGGGTTTGAGATTTGTTTCCAGTTCATCCACCATATAAGTACAGCCACATTTAAATGGAACTATATGTGCAACTTGATCTCACTGCCTCGAGCATACATTTCTTTCATCATTTCACACAGGGAGTTTTTTACTCTGGGTAATGGACATTACACTTTCCACTCACAGAACTTCCCTGACTCAAAAGAGTACAGGAGAAAGCCCAAGCAAAGGGGCATTGCCATTCAACAAGCCATCACTTACCATATTACAGCGATCATCTATAGTGACAGCTGTTATATCCCAGGATCCTGGAATACTTACCACCAGAACTGGTCATTTGAGCCATTAAGGTCTATCTAAGTGGTCTAGACTGAAAATGGTATTTTACTAATCTGGTTAGCTACCTGAAAACATTTTCAGACCAAAAAGATCCACTAGAGATACAGATACCCTGATTAATAAATTCATGAACATCAAAACCAGGAGAGAAAACAGAAACTAGAAAAATCTTCCTGTTTTCACTGAACTTGAAACAAGGTTTTTGTTCTGAAACAATCCAATTCTCCTCATCGGGCAGCCAAGGCAACTACAAAACTTACTCTCAAGTTCTTTGGTCTGAATATTTCCAATGCTGAAATTGCCACAGCAATAAAGCCTGGGCTTCTTTCCCATTTCCTGTGGACTGGACATGGACCCAACCGTTTTCCTTGGACCACTTCACATGATAGGTGCCTTTCTTTGCCAAAGTTAAGTGTGTAGGAACGGCATATTTCTAGAATTCAGAGGAAGTAGTGGTGAAGTCTCTTGAAACACTGGTTTAACCTTTGTTCTATTGCAGTTCACTCTCAGTATGTGAACTATACACAGCCAACTGGTTATAGTCCCAGAAGAAGGAAAATGACAGAGCAGATAGTATCTGCAAAGTAAAGACTCATGATTAACTTTGAAATGCACAGTGAAAGGTACAGAAAAGTTCCAGAAAAGGAAATTTTGACTAGGTATTAGTGGAGAGGTGGGGGATTCTTCACCACGAGAGATGTCAGACACAGACAGAAAGACCAGAAGGTTGTATCCTTCAAGATATGGAGAAGCTGACTGGGTGAGGTCTTGAGCAATTTGATCTAAATTTGAAGTCAGCCCTGCTTTTGCAAAGGTTTAGACCAGATGATCTGCCAAGGTCTGTTCCAGCCCAAGAGAAAAGCAAAAGTGGAAGCATTTGAAATGTGCGACTGAATCAGTATCATTAAGTACTGAGGAAAAAGTCCCAAATCATTTAATGCAGCAAAATAACCAACCCTAAGTAAGCAGGGTGAGTAAACAGCATACATAGAAAGAAATCAAAGATCTTTAAATTTTACTAAATGCAAAATGGAAAAAGAATTACTTCTATAGTCCTGTATAATAAAATAAATATTCAGAAGACTAAAATGCCACTGAGGATCACTTCCTGAAAACATTTACTTAATGCATTATTGGAATGCCTTCGAATAACACAGAAATAACGTACATCTCTAAGGCAATATATATGTCCTCATCACTGTCCTAAAAACCACCATCCAACCTTTGATAACAAAAAACAAACAAACAAACAAGCAAAAAAAAGAAGACTCAGAGAAAGGTGATGAAAATGAGACAGGACTTAACAAGAGGCGAGGCAATGAAAAACAGCGATGAAAAACATCAGTTAGCAGAACTCCTAATGACATCCATCCAGGGAAAGAAAGAAAATGCATTTCACAATCATCAGTGGTTAGAGGAAGAGGCAAACCTGAGAACCATCTACTTTAAAATGACCATAAGAAATGCTACTATAGAACTGAGAGCAAACAGCACTCTGACAATGTGAAAGTTGTAAACTTTGCACACTCCTCTCTTACCCCAAGTCTCTATTGTTTACAATTTAGTTCAAATCAGATAGGCTCCTAAAGCTACCAAAATTTATTCTGTAGCAGTTGCTTTCCTACATTTCTTCATTTGAAAGCATGAAGGAAGAGTTAACGTAGTGAAGGAAAGCTTTAAGTTACTATTTCTTAGTTAATCTTCTGAAGCACATTTGCATCTCCTTACTTACCTTGAAGGGGAAATACAGCAGAATAAATCTGCCAGTGTTTTGCTCATCTCTCTGAATGTACTAAATTACTTCAACAAATACAAGAAAGAATTAAAAAGCATCATAATTTTAACTTGTAAAACAGATTCTCTCTTTTGTTTACAGTACATATCTCAGATGAGAACCATTGCTGTGATAAAATGAAAAATGACTGCCAAGTCCATTTGAATGGAATTACCATAAAAATAACGCTACTAAAATACAACTTAATACTGATAAAACAAACAGACAGTTTGAGACAACAGTCATAGTCATATGTACACACATAACTTTTGTGACTTTCAGTATCTGAAGAGACTCAAGATGACCTAATCAGACCTGTCACAGTGTAGTTATCTAAAGTTTGTATCATAATGTGTAATTTACTTCAACTCAGTTAAAAGGCACTGGCGTTTCTCAGTAAATGTCTTCAGACAGGCAAATGAAAAGAGATGGAAAACTGAACACTGCCTTTAGAGCATGCATATGAAATTTATGCTAAATATACTGAGCACAGGACAAAGGACAAGAGAGCTGACCAATTCTCTTCAAAATATACCTAGCTACTGATTTTTCAAAATCAAGGTCAAATAAGATAGCAGTGGTCTTGGTTTTTTGGTTTGTTTTTTTTTCCCCCCTCCTACATCTGATCTGAACAGCAATAAATGCTGAAGAACTAAAGTGGGATTTCTACTGGAAACAATTCATATATCTCATAAGGTGTATTACAAAATAAGGAAAAGGCAATACTTTGCTTTTTTTAGAATGGGTTAAATAAAAATACAGAGGTTCTTAAAATGCTATCTGAAGACTCAAGTACAAGAAGACAGATTAGACAGAAAGACATTAAGTATGTCTGTAACTGATAGAGCCAAGTAATATTCCTGCTCAAAGCTGGTATATAGAAGCACTATGCCTCTAAGTGGAGGACCATTGCTGGGTGGTTGCAGCGGAGCAGAGTTCTAAGGAAGATCACTTTCAGCAGGGAGTTCTGGTGACATGAGCTTCCATGGCAAGGAAAGCTCTAAGATAGCTCTGTGTGGGAAGCTGATCTGTGGCCGTGTTTGAAAAGTGCTTAATACAGCAGAACACTTGAAATGCACATTGGTGCAGGGATGTTTTGCAGCAGTCCTGTGCTCTCCACCAACACAGCACAGCTGCTGGGCACATGCCGGGGAGACATGGACAGGCTAAGCACAACCCACTGCCCCTAACCAGCCCCAGCTACCCACCATGGGACTGGCTGAGCTGAAGGGTTTGGAGCCAAACACTTTGGGGCTGCAGCCACTCTTGGGGCTGCTGCTTCCCCCAGCCCCCATACTCAGCAGGTAAGAACTGGCAACACATGGGGTGGAAATCTGATTGCGCCTTCAGCTTGCGGACAACTTGATACATGCATTTCAAGTTGTGCAATTATTTGCACTATAGCTTTATGTGGCCAACATGTAAAATGAGTCGTCAAAATAAGAAGGGTAGAATCACAGTAACGCTGAGGCCTGCCTACAAGTTTGTTTACCTCCCAGGCCATGGCACTTCAGTTGTTTTAACAGGATACCACAGCAGGGATCATAACAGTTGAAAATACAAAGTGAAAATGTGTTTTGTATGTTCAAAAGTGATGTGCTGTGTGCATATGTAATCTGAAACAAATTAAACAATTTTTTAAACTTACAGGACTTTTGCAATCCATTTCTGATTGTCCTATTTCTCATTCCATGAAAGCTTACCCAACTCCCATTTAGAGCCTCTTTGCTGAAAATGTTTTTTAAAAGGATGTTTTGAGTTTGGGAAATTGCTTCTGAAGTAAAAGATACCACATTCTTAGGCACCACCACACACGCATGTCCTAAAAATTGCTAGTTTGCTAAGATTAAAAATATAAAAAAAATTATACTGTCACCCACCTGGTCCTCTTCATTTCACATAAGAAAGGAATAAGTCCAACATTTCTCATTTCTCACATAACCATTAAAACAGATTTTTACCTTTTTTTTTTTTTTTTTTAAAGTTATCTTGGCACACTAATGTATTTTTCATAATATTACTTTCATAAATCCACTTCAATTGCAGGACTATCCAAACGAAGATGTTAATAAAAGATAAATAAATAAATAAATGAAGATATTTGGATGTTTTATCTAATATGAAACCCACATTGTCTCATCCTATGTATTTTTAAAGTAGCAATGTAATAGTAAAATTTGTCAACCTTTCCCCTGCTTTCTGTATGAAAACTCTTGTGTACTGTTGCAGAACTGATGGAGATAACACTGACAACAGCAACATGGGATAACAAATCTAAAATGGCCTTAACAGCCAAATATAATTTCACACAACTTTTGCATGAGTCTAGGTTTAATTTACTTTACAGGACAGTTGGCCAAACAATGACATTTATCATAAAAAATATCCTCTCCATTAAGCAAATCTCATTTTTCTTTCCAAAAGAAAATTCAATGTATACTCTGAGCATTCAGTGGCTCATTTTCAAGACCAGCCCACACAGATTTTTCTTAACAAAACAAAGCAATTCAGTTAAAAAATGCAGACCAATGTAATGACATAGTCATATTGCTTTTGGCTATGTTAACTTTAAAAACCATGCCAATTTCACTATTTTTCTTTAGGTTTTATTAGAAAAAAGCAGCAGATCAACATTACAATTCAGAGTCTAATCTAAATATGCACTTGACAATGAAGCACATCTGAATATGAAGTGAGAAAGGATTCCAGAAAACCTTCAGTTTTGCCAATCTTCTTCTACCCAAATAATGTATCTTTTCTTCTGGCTTTCTGATGTGAAATCAAACAAGGAACAAAAGATTTATTGCTATGAAAACAAAATTGTAGTACAGTAGTACAAGTCTTGGGCGCTAAAGCATACTGAAGTTAACCTAATTTCAAAGTGTAATTAAATCTTTAGTTTGGCCATGAAAGTCCATAAGCTGACTGACCCAAGTATAAATTGAAATGGCAGGTCTGGAAAAAAAAAAGTTAGACAGCATGTTAACCTCCAGTTTTCAGACAGTAATAAGATACAATTCCAACAGCCAAGAACTTAAAATTAAAAGAAAAGTGGATCTGACATTCAAGAGCTCAGTTTATTCTTATGCTCATTTTGTTTGCACCCAAAATAATTTTAGACTCACCAGGAAAAAAAAAAGTATTCATGGACTATCACACAATTGAAAAAGAGAATAAATTGCCTTTTGACTTGGTAATTTTCCCCCACTGAGGTATAAAATCTACATATAAATTTGATACTTCACTATAACAAATTGTACTTTTCATAGTTCTGATTTAGTTTCATTAAACCCTGTTTACTTTTTGCTTTTAAACCACAGAATTCTTATGTCATGATTCTGAATCTGGTTTCCAGCTCTCTCATTTATTTGTGGATCTATATTTAGTAGTCTGGTTACCACTGTTAACCAGGAAAAAAAAAAGAATTCTTGAAACTTTCTTCATTACAACAGCACTTTCAGCAGAGGTTACTGATGTGCAAGCAAACTAAAACGATATGCAGCTCTTCAGAGAGACTATTTCATTGACTATGTTTTCCACTGTCCAAAGGTTCTCTAAATTGGTTGCTGGAAGAAACTCTTTCGATCTTGTAAACATCAGTGGGCACAGTTTCACTGCCATGTGTGGTAGTTTCACATCCTTATACAGGAAGGCTGGTTCACAGATACTGAGAAGCTGCAGGAGTTCTAACAGCTGAGGAACTGTGGATTCTGCTGAGCAGAAGTTTCTTCTGTTGCTACTTAACAGCGTAGCCAAAGTATCAGCCGAGGTAGCCCAGTCAATCTTTGCTTTTCTTCAGAACCTCTCAGAATATTTCTGGAAGGGTGACGTTGCGGAGCAGCCACTGCTGGGAGCGGCTGCCGGTGCAGTCTCTGATGCTGGGTACCTGGCTGTCCTCTTCAGTGGCTTTGTCCAGGCACTGGTTACTGTTCACATGCAACAGGGTTAATTTCTTGAAGACAAAAAAAAAAAAAAAAAGAATCAGCTTTATAAAAATCACCAGGCATAAGGTAACCAAAAAACTTCTAGTTGGCATCAAAACTTATCCACACGTAAGTAGAAACTAGACAATACACTGTGGTTATTGACTGCAGATCCCAATCCTAAAAAACACTTCAATATGCCATATGACATTGTAGACAGTAAGAGCAGTGCTTTATGAAAAACAAAACAGTCGTAACTTGTAAATGATGTTCTTTGTCAAGCAACATCCACCATTCTTTAAATAGTGCTATACAGCTAAGGATCTTTGAAGAGTTAGAAATTACAGGTTGGGAAGATATACAACTTCAGTTATTAGTTATAATAGTAGCTTTTATGAGATCAGAATGAACACATTGAATATGTGTTCAGAAGTACTTTGGTTTTTTCTTCAGCTGGGGACACAATACTGACCTTGCACTATGTTCTTTCAGCACCTTTGGGGCTCTTTTTAAAAAGTATGCTCTTTTATGAAAAGTATATGCAGCTTCATATAAGTGTCTTGTAAGTGTCTTGTATCTTTTGCAGTACCCACTAATCTCGCTTATGCAATCTTTGGCAAACCACTGCATCTACACCTCAGCACCATCCTTATGGAGAAAAGATCCTCAAAAGCTGCATTTCCTGCCACTGCACTATGGATACTGCTCAGTGCACCAGCTTGCCTATGGTACCACAGGCTCTAGTATTTCTTCTCTCATTCAGCAGCTCAGCCAGGACACTGGAATGATTCAAAAGTCGTGGCTCTATGTGTACAAGCAGCAAAGGGTCATAAAAAGAAAATCAAATTCTAAAACCTGAGCACGTCAAGCTCCTGCACTCTTAGAGGTGCTGAAGAATGACAGAGGGAGTTTAACAGAGGCAGAAAGAAAAAAAATTTAAAAAAAAATCACTCAACAATGTGGGCAGGAGTTCTTTTTAAGTGCTCTGTAACTTTTTTTGGTGCTTTATCAGCCAGCTTTTAGTTATGTTCTGAAGAGTATGCCTAGATTTTCTACTGACAAAATAAAGAGAAAAAACACATATAACCAAATTTATGGCTGAAGATTAACATAAGGGAAGTCTGTGACAACCACTGCAGAACAGGTTATTGTGATTTAATGTCTAAAGATCCATTTTTCTTATCACTGATAAGGTAGAAACCTAATGAAAAGTACTTGTTCTTGGGTAAATCACTCTAGGTGGTAATATTATTCATATTATTTGCTTAAGTCAGGTAAACTAACTACATTGAAACCAAGAATGAATGGTTTCCAACACTAATTTAATCCTAACAAGCTTTCAGCTTTCTTCAGTGTCCTATCAACAGTTACCAGCAATGTGCAGAAATCCTAGCAGAGATCTATTTTCTTCCACATTAACTGCCATCCTAATCACAAAATCATCATTCACACATACTTGCTCTTGGTCTAAAAGGCTGCAGGCTTTGTTAACAGCTCAGCTACTGAAGTCTATAGCAAGTGTATTTAGTCAGAAATAATCCCCACCTTGCTTTTTAATTAGTTAAATGACTTTTTAGTAGCCAAATAACTGAAAATTCTTTTAAAAAATAGTCATTGCAAATACTGGCAAGATTCTTCATCCACAAATTGTCTCGCAACTGTATTTTGTAATAACTGATTTTAAATTAACACGCTTGAGAGCTACTTTTTTCCATGAAGTCAGAGTACTTGGCTGCATTACTCAATCACAAAATCCTTTCTAGAGCTTGCCAATCAAATTAATGCACAATGATTTCTAGATCTCACAGTTTAACATGTGAACCTCAAAGTAAATTTGAAAATTATGTAGAAGAGCATTATTTAAATAAAGGCATTTTAAGTATCTATACCTTAGACATAATGTGATTAGAAATGTAAAATCATCTTTAAAAGTTTGCAATGCTTTTTTTTTTTAATTAGACAAGTATTTCCTTTTAACTTTGTGCAAGACAAAACAGCAAGTGCTAAATTTTTTACCATATCATTACTCTTATCTTTTATTGGCCCAATAGATATATCGAATAATTCTCCATTTTTGATCTGATTGTAAATAAACACTACACTGTCAGACAATGTTTCTCCAGAGGGTCCCATGCAAAATGTTCTTCCAAAAGCTCCCCCAAAACTCACCAGGTAATTATATCAACACAGATGTCCACTGTGTGACTACATAGTGAATTAGTAACAGAGGGAACATAATCCTGACTTTGTTTCCTGTTTTGTTTGTCCAGTAGAGGTCCCACAGTGGAATATGTTGCTCTGCAGGCTCATGTAAAAGCTGAAGTTGCCTCATTTTACAATCAAAAGTCCTTAGAAGACTTACCACTGGATCATATTCCCAAAGCTGATTTCCTTTTAGATGGTGGCACTTGAGCATCGTTACTGGGCCATTAAGTTTGGATACGTCTAAACACAAATCATCCGTTCGAATTTCTTTGTTGGCAGTATATGAGAAAACCTAGACAGAAAATGAATGAGAGGAACTGAAAAAGAACTGCTTCAACCAAAAGATTCCTGGAGTGAGGGGAAAGCGGAACATTTGTGCATTACTTCATTTTTTCCCACTAATTTTTTTTTGCTTTTGCTTTCAGTTCCCTTTGTAATAGCTAGGTATGGAAACATTTTTAATTCTTTATTTGGGGGGGGAACAAGTATAAACTTCAGTCAAAACAGTTTTTTGAATTGAAGATTGCTTGCTGTGAAGAAACAGCATAATCCTCAAACACAGATAATCTCTGTTTATATGAAAACAATTCATCAAGAATCATTAAGAAAGTAGAACAGAAAAAAACAGATGAAAAATAAATTCCAGAAGAAAACTGACATCCAAAAAAGATATATTAAAAATATATTTCAGGCATGGGCATGTTTGGATTTGGGTTTTTTAAAGTAACAGTGCCAATCAGGAGTTCTAACCAGAATGAATTTCCAAAGAACCTACAAGAGGTCAAGTCTAGCTCATAGCAGTATTTTCCTCCCATGATTTTGTTTCTGACTTTTAAGTTGATCTAAAATATATCGTAATCAGGCCTGAAAAACATACACCACCAAATTTCCTCATGCATTTCCTCTTACAGGCACTTTTTAAAATGAGGGTTTCCTAAGTATATTTTAAAGATAATTACTGAAAATGTCCAAGAATTGTCCCAATGAGCATTAGTGTCGCAAATAATTTATTACATTGAGAAAATTCCTTTTCAAAAATTGTCACCTGATTGCCACCCATTCCATGGCAGTTAAAGATTCCAACTTTCTCATTTTCTTTTCTTGCCATGTTATCCAGACATTGATTTGTCTCCACATTCCTTATCTAGGAGGGAAAAAGAGCACATCATCAAAGGTCAATATTTTTAGAAGAGAAGTGGGTCCATATCAAACCACAATGGCACCAGTTCTCCCCATACACCAGAGGTTATGTGAAATAAATTACTCATATTAGCAATGAGACATCACTGTCCAAAACTCAAACTTTCAAGAAAATGTTCAAACTATCAGGTTACAGAACCATGATGGTTTCTTTGCTTTCTTTGAGGGATCCTTCCACCTTCTGCTTAAAGGCTCAGCTACAACAGAATGGACACAACTGAGTCTGCAGCCCAAAACCTTCAGAAGTATTAATCCCTACCTCACTATTTAGTAAGCAAGCATGAATATCAAAGTCTCTTGATAGTCATAAAGAAGCATATTCATAAAAGTGTTTTTTTAAAAAATCAACAGTACAAAATCTGCAAAAACTTGATATTTAGTTCAATATGACTTGTAGAGGACAGGGTGTCTACTTACTTAGGACAACATCATCTGTATTATTTCTAAAGTTAAAAAGGTTAAAGAAAAAAAAAAAAGAAAAAAGAAATGCCCAGCAAGGTTAAGGGGTCACTAGACTTTGCTAGTCACTAGTGAGAGTTCTAGGGGTAAAGTTCAGGACAGCTTTTAGGCAAATAACTTGCTAGAGCTAGTATAGCTTTCAAGCAAAACTTCACTCTTATTCTATGTAGAGAACATTATACAGAAAGTTACGCACAACTACATTTCTGAAGGAATATTTTTAAAGCCAAAATATAAATACAAAATATGAAAATTTGTATTACAGTAGAAAAAAGGCAAAGATTCACATTACAGTACTGTATACCACAGTTCAGTTGTCTGCCTCACTGAGAAGCCAGCTTTGTGACAGAAACAAAGGTGTAAGATATTTGAACTTTGCTGGAGACAAGTTGCTTGCACTACTCAGTTCAAAACACAATTACTGCACAAGTACATTACATAGGGAAGACAAATATGAAAGATAAAATCTTACCTCTCCCAGAGAAAAGTAATGGCGTGGAATTTGGGAATCAGGATAAACATTCTCCAGGTACCAGGAGAAAGGCTTGCACTGGAGCTTGCGCCTTAGCCCAAGTCGTGATGATATGTCCCCATAATCAACTTTAGTAACTCCTGAAAAAAAAGGAAGTTGTAGTCAATGGCTGCCAATAAATACTATTTAATTCCCATTCATGAGAAAACCCATCAGTATAATTTACTACTTCCATTAAAGACTTAATCTTTAAAAAGTCAGCTCTATACAAAGGGGGTTTTGCTTAATATAGCATTATATTTATACTCAGAGAGAACATGTCTGTCAAGACCTGTGAATTCTTTTTCCACAACAGATAGAATTGCATGACAATTTCTTACCTGCAGTTTGTGGAACAATTTGAATGTAGTTGCTTACTAAGTTAATAGAGGAGAAAGGCTGAAACATTTTTAGTCACTAATGCCATTCTATCCCCAGTGGTAACTGGAGTGTGTATCGATGCAGAATAACACAGCAGTCTCCTTCTGTGGAGCCAGCAGAATTCCAATTTAATTTATTTCTGTAAGCCAGGTACCACCTGCTGGACTCTTCATCATCTCTCTAACTGCACAAAGAAGCAGGCAGAAAGCAGCCTTCATACAGAGCACTAAACCTTAAATAATTCAGCATTTGTTCAATATAACCGCAGCGTTTGCAGGAAGTATGTTCACCATTATGACTGTTATCATTTTTTCGGGGTAGATTGCTTGCCTTTTTATTCCTTTGCTCCTCATTTATCAAAGTGCTCCTTCTTCCTATGTCTTCCTATTCCTTTATGGTTGCTTTAATTCCTTCTGAAAATTAATTTGTGCAAGTCCCATCTGCAGATGGGTTAAGGATGGTGTGCATGAACAGTAGATATTTTTGCTTCACCCAAATTCAGCGCTATTGTAATTAATATTCCAATAATAATAATAATAATAATTAAAAAAAAAAATAACAGTAGGATAATTTCTGCTTTTTCTATTTCCCACGCCACACTCTATATCACACAGGTCTAATGCAGAGCACTACTAAAAAGCCTAAATCAAAAAAAAAAAAAAAGAAAAAAAATTTCCCCCAGCTATTTAAATTCCTCGAAAAAACAAAANAGAAAAAAGGCAAAGATTCACATTACAGTACTGTATACCACAGTTCAGTTGTCTGCCTCACTGAGAAGCCAGCTTTGTGACAGAAACAAAGGTGTAAGATATTTGAACTTTGCTGGAGACAAGTTGCTTGCACTACTCAGTTCAAAACACAATTACTGCACAAGTACATTACATAGGGAAGACAAATATGAAAGATAAAATCTTACCTCTCCCAGAGAAAAGTAATGGCGTGGAATTTGGGAATCAGGATAAACATTCTCCAGGTACCAGGAGAAAGGCTTGCACTGGAGCTTGCGCCTTAGCCCAAGTCGTGATGATATGTCCCCATAATCAACTTTAGTAACTCCTGAAAAAAAAGGAAGTTGTAGTCAATGGCTGCCAATAAATACTATTTAATTCCCATTCATGAGAAAACCCATCAGTATAATTTACTACTTCCATTAAAGACTTAATCTTTAAAAAGTCAGCTCTATACAAAGGGGGTTTTGCTTAATATAGCATTATATTTATACTCAGAGAGAACATGTCTGTCAAGACCTGTGAATTCTTTTTCCACAACAGATAGAATTGCATGACAATTTCTTACCTGCAGTTTGTGGAACAATTTGAATGTAGTTGCTTACTAAGTTAATAGAGGAGAAAGGCTGAAACATTTTTAGTCACTAATGCCATTCTATCCCCAGTGGTAACTGGAGTGTGTATCGATGCAGAATAACACAGCAGTCTCCTTCTGTGGAGCCAGCAGAATTCCAATTTAATTTATTTCTGTAAGCCAGGTACCACCTGCTGGACTCTTCATCATCTCTCTAACTGCACAAAGAAGCAGGCAGAAAGCAGCCTTCATACAGAGCACTAAACCTTAAATAATTCAGCATTTGTTCAATATAACCGCAGCGTTTGCAGGAAGTATGTTCACCATTATGACTGTTATCATTTTTTCGGGGTAGATTGCTTGCCTTTTTATTCCTTTGCTCCTCATTTATCAAAGTGCTCCTTCTTCCTGTGTCTTCCTATTCCTTTATGGTTGCTTTAATTCCTTCTGAAAATTAATTTGTGCAAGTCCCATCTGCAGATGGGTTAAGGATGGTGTGCATGAACAGTAGATATTTTTGCTTCACCCAAATTCAGCGCTATTGTAATTAATATTCCAATAATAATAATAATAATAATAACAATAAAAAATAACAGTAGGATAATTTCTGCTTTTGCTATTTCCCATGCAACACT
>VWZN01000694.1:250494-262752 GCA_013396955.1 Regulus satrapa | reverse complement strand
TACAATTAAGTCATATCCTGAGAGGACCTCTTAATTTCTTAAACTGAAGACTAACAAAAACCAGCAAAGGCCAGATCCTGAGCTTTTCTGTAAGTAAATCATGCCCAGTTTTCAGAAAGGTAAGGACAGAAAATGTACATTTACAACTGTTAAAAGGTACACACAAGCTATCTTCCTCCTTCCTTTCTCATAAACCTGCATGACATCAAAGTATAAATTCACTTCCCATCCCCCCTTTGAAGACTCAAACTTTGCATTTAAATGCACATGCACATATATATATATATATATACATGCCTGTACCAAAAATCAATACATATTTACAAAATACAGCTTACTTTGTTAGAATAAAATATAGAAATAAGGTTCAATTAAAAAAAATAAAAATCTTTGTTAAACACTTGTACANGTGTCATCACTGATTACATCAATGATGGGACACACTACTGTCCTCCTAGGGAAAGGAAAGAAGCAAAATTATTAAATTTTAAATTAATAGCATCTATTAATCAAGAGGGTCAAAAGCACGTTTTGTTTTTTTTTTTTTTTTTTAATATTGTTTT
This sequence comes from Regulus satrapa, assembly GCA_013396955.1. NCBI lineage: Eukaryota > Metazoa > Chordata > Aves > Passeriformes > Regulidae > Regulus > Regulus satrapa. Next base: position 262,189 of record VWZN01000694.1, on the reverse strand, counting down.
TAACACAGAGTTAAAACTTTTATAATACTATCTCTTAACAACATAATTCAATTAATTATTAACAGGAAGCACACTAAAGTTCTGTCTTGCTAATTGTAAATCGTATACAATTTTGGCAATGACAGATCATTTATTAAATCATATTTGTATTATTACCAATAATAAATGGCCATCCCTCTGCAGGCAGAAATAATGATCCCAACTTTCTCACTGCTACATAGTGATTAGATAGAAATCTAGTTGAGTGATCAAAGTAACTTGTGTGTTTTGAAATTAAAACCTGGATATTAATTTTGGGTAGGTATTTTTATACACCCTCACGACTAAGAGATGATAGTAATTGTTAACAATGTACAACTACTGCATCACAGTCAACAGAAAGTGGCCTCGTTGTCCACTGTCCCGACATTATTAATATATATATTCACAGGAACCAGTTCTAATCATCTTAAAGACACTTAAGTAACCATGCTCAAAGCAGGCTTCCTCCTCTCATGGGAAACTCTGTAAAAAGATTCGGAGGTTGCTTGCAACCTGAATTCAAAGGACTTAAGGGGAGATATTTGCCAAATTGTAACAATGTATGTACTGTAGTCACACAAAACCTGATTAATGATAACAAAGTTTACTTTGTCTTTGCGCAGTGCTGAACAAAGATTCTCCATTATTTGTAGCTTATTCGTCATGTAACACTATATTTTCTAATATAATTTGAAACATATTTTTAAAATATAAATTTTATGCGTGATTTTTATCTATAACAATAAAGCACTAGGGATCTTTAGCACCATATTTTATTCTATTTAATATATTGTCTAGTAACAGACTAGTGCACAACTACAGCTACTACTCAGACATATGAATATTTTATAAAGCAGACAATTCTCTCACTTTCGTCCCCAATAAAATTTCCATCGTGTATATAAGTGTATATCAGCATGATTCTAGTAATTATTCTAACTTCAGAAAATACATCCCAAAAGACCAAGACACAGCACAGATTTCCACAATCAAAACCATTATGTAATAAAGAAATCACAATGAGAGTCTGAAAACAGTTTTTGTTCTCAATGTTGGTGCTCCATGAGACCAGGGCTTGATTTCTTCCTCAAGAATATCTTGCCAAATTCATGAAGAAAAACACCAAGCTGCAGACTGAAGTCCTCAATTTCCCCCTATTTCCCCAATTCAATTTGCTGCTCCTTCCTGCTATTTAACACATTACTCCATGCATCCCAGTACAGACTTCACTTGAAACAGAATTTTACTTTTAAAAGTTTAACTAAATTCGCCTTTTATCCTTACACCAGAGAATTTATTCAGCTCTTCAGAAAGTAGATATTTGCTTGAAGGCTGTTTTGTAATCCTTGGAAAATTTCTTAATAACTGGAAAAACCTATCATGGGTGAATAGATGGATAAATTACCTGTCAGCTTTGATCCTTGCTAGCAGAGGTTCAAGCCAGCCTACTGTACATTCACAATGAGCATCTAAGAAGGTGATGACCTGGCCTTTAGAAGCAGCAGCCCCCTTTAATCTTGCTCTAATCAATCCAGAACGCTGTTCCATTCGAATCACATGAACGGGTACTTTTAATTTTTTCACATAGCTCTCCAGTGGTCTTTTCAAGAAGTCTGTAAAGAATGATCAAAACAATAAAAAACTGTTAGTTATGTAGTTCAGCTCTTTTTCTTTTTTTCTTTTTAATGAAAAGACTTAAATTAAGATGCATTTCCCCTGTTCTTGTCTATCCTTTTTTCTACTTTCTCAGCTAGTTTCCTCTACACTTTGCAATACTCCTTTCCATCTCCCAAGTGTTTCACTCAATAGCACAGAAAGTTCTTGCTCTTCATTATTTCTTCTATGGAAAAACACAAAAAGGAAAAGAGGGTAGAACGCTTACAGAAAACCCAGATGGGATTCACAAGTTTTTACAGCAGAAAAGATGTGGTACTTGCTCTCAAAAACATGCATAAGAGCTCTCGGACACTTCTCTACCAAGGAAATACAGAAATTATTTGACTAGATTAATATAATGAATTGCCTCCTACAGTAATGCACCTTACAGATCATTTCTTTGTGAGAAGTTTAAAACACAAACTGATTTTTCCATTTTTTCTCTGGAGTTTTTTGACTAATATTCTATTAGATAATCACTATAACACCTTAAAAAAGGGATAATAAGATACATATAAATGAGAATCTGTAACACCAACAAATCTCAACTTAGCATGAGTTATGAGGAGCAAGTTATTCAAAATACAATAGTCAATTACCATACACCCAGAGACTCAAAATCACTTGCACGGCAAAGAGCTAACAGGTTGTGATGATTGATGCCAAAGGAAGAACAAAGAAATGAGGGAGAATTCAAAGCACAGTCACAGAAACAGACTTCTGCAATAACTTGCAGTTTCTAAATGTGTAAAAAAGGCAAAATAGTCTTATTGCACAGCTATGGACTATTAAATTGTATACTCAAAGCACATGGGAGTGGAAAGTTGTACTACAACAGTGTAGTAGGATTTCACATGAGGTAGAAAGTACCTCCTGCAAAAATAAGTGTGACACTGGAGGGGTGTGGGGGGAAAGCTAGGCATGAACTCTCAGTGACTCTTTTGTAAACCTCAAGAGGCAGGGCTGACTTGAAGATGATTACCATTTCTTACCAGTTCTCCAGATAAATGAGTTCTAACTGCTTTCTCATTTTTTTTCAATGCATTGTTGGACTACCACTAAAACCCACAGAAATAAGTTCTGACATGTCTTGAAAGCTAAACTGTACTAGAAGTACATAAGAGTTTGATACATCTAAATATTTGTCTCCAGAGAAACTCCAAGCAAGTTAATTCTTATTTTGCTATGAACAGAAATTCAAATTAATACATGTTTCTTAGTACAAACAAATTGTACGTGTCTGAACATTGTGCAAGACTTTTGGAGTTGAGCAAAAAGATCATGACTGAGTCTGTAACTGACATAGTTTCATCTCTTTACCGTGTAGCTTTCTAAAGCCACTAATTCAAAAGAACTAGTATCATGGCAATCTTTATAGCTTTAATGTATACATGATATACAGAGAGAGTGTGCAGCATTTCTCTCTATGCCCACCATCTGATGAGCAAGTCACACAAATCATGTTTCTCTGCACACTTCAGGTGTAGCACTGATAAGATTTTAACATAGTTCCATCCACTTTAAACTTAAATGAATGAATACAGGCTGTGACACTGGTTCCTGAAGTTAGTTACATTAAAAGAACGGTAAAATTCTGGCGGGGGAGGAGAGAAATATTGCAATAATACAACTGCAGCCAGTCAAGAACTTGCATAAAACATAAACTTACATTACAAAAAGCCATGCTCAATGCATTGCTTATTTAAATTTTGAGTCTTACCTACATTTTCTTGGTAAAGTATTTAAAATTTCAATTTATCAAGTATTTTTAACTTTTTTTTCCTCTAAGAAAGAATCAGAGATGTGCACAGTGTTTTCACTAGAGAGGGAAAAATGTCAAGAACAATCCTTCTCCCATGTTTAACCATGTCCATAAGAACACTCTTATGAGCTATCACCTTGTTCAAAACTTCAGAAGGGACTATTCTCAGAAACAAAACATCGTGACATACCACCACTAACTGCGTCCTTAAAATATCACTATGGCTTCAGCAAAATATGCGGAAAAGATAAAGCTTGGTAGCTCATCCCTATAAAAGCATAGTAAATAATTCAGGCATCAAGATTTCCAAAGTTCTTCTACTACCAGCAGTTAGGGTGAAATGTTCAAATCTAAGCAGCTATTTTCCCTCCAGAATACCCTCTCTAAGAGCAATCCACATCCCTTACAAATTGTTCCCTTTGTTCAAGTAGCAGGAATCTAGCTTTTCTGATTAGGCATACATCCAGAAACTAGTAATAGTTTCTTATAAGGTAAGTCTTGATTTCTTCCCTTAAAGAAAAAGATAAACATTTGAATAATCCTTTAATGAAAGCAATACATTTTGGCCTACAAGAAACATCAGCCATAAAGCCATGGAGATGATTTATAATATAGATTTTATACAAATCTATTGGTCATACTAAATCCTATATTGAACACTGAGATGAGAAGCTTTATGCATTGCAGAATCAACTGCTTATAAGTAACCCGGGATTAGAGCTGACAAATTTTTCAGCATTGCTTCATTTCCTTCCAACAAATAAATATTTTTTTTTAAAAAACCAAACATCTCCATAATACTTCTAATTTGGAACAATAAGAATTCATGTAATTTCATAGTCATAACTATAACTCTTTGGTTTAGATATTCTTTTCAAACCTTTTCTCTGTCAAAAGGGTACACAGTTTTACCAAGAAAAGAGTATCTTCTGTGGAAATAGCAGAACAAAGGAAACCAAAAAAGCAAATATATTCAGTTCAAGGCGGCTAAGTGCATTAGTTGAAAAATACCTTGTCAATTCTATTACCAAGTCACACTGCTATGCACATAAATGAAAAATTAAGTTTCAAAACTTTTTTCTTTATTATTAAACTACAATAAAATACAGGTTTATTGTTTTTAGAAGCATGTAAACGTGGTTCTTTGGAAAGTATAAATATTTTTGTAAGTATTGTTACAGGATTTAGTTGCAATCACATTGCTTTGACCTCTATCTGTGTAGCTAAATTCTGTGGATGTGGCCTATCCTGATGCAATCTGCCTACCACACTCAGCTATTGGGTGCTGACCTAGTCTGAGGTACCAGCTAATCCTGATTTCTCCTGTAAACTGCTTTGAACTAGTTACCAAGAATCAATACTTAAAAACTAAAGTTGCAGTTCTGATCAGTAACCGGAGAACAATGTTACAGATATATCTTGTTTCTCCAACGCTTTTCATTTGGGTGCAAATAAATGCATGGTATTATGCAAATTCGTTCTTCTAAGAGCGTGACACTAGCAGATACAAAGTGTGCTTCAGGCAGACTGAATGCTTACTTTATTCCAATTAAAATGACTCTGATGTTAGAATTCAATATACAGTACTCAGGCTGAGCATTGTCTTTTTCTGGAAAAGTATGCTGTTTTAATTCAACACAAACAGAATGCTTAAGTAGCAAACACAAACCCTTCACATCTTCGGGCATCCTGCCCTTCTGTTTTGTTTAATGTAAGAGCATGCTTGATGGAACCATAACAAGTTCTTGGAAAACAGAACAAAAAAAACCCCCTCTCAGTAATTGTTGAAAATAACAACAAATAAAAGATGCCTAAGTGATCTGAAATGAAGATCACAGGCTTCAAAAAGAAATACTGGAACAGGTTCAGTAACATCACCAAAGAAAGTATGAAATGCTCCATCTTTCAAGCCTGGAATTAAATTAATTGGTTTTTATTACCAAACCCAGAAACAGAAAGTTTATCTAGAGAAAGCCACATGCTTTTTAAAGTGGACTATAATTCTATGATTCATAGTGAGAACATCTTATTGCTATGTTGAAATTGATTTTTTCTAAAACAGAAATTGAAGAGCCAAAACATAAGTAATATGATGTCTACATATTCTAATATTAGCTTGCTCTTTATTTCTAGGTCATACTGAAAGCTGACCTGTCACAATTAATAATTAGCACTGATTTGAATTAGTGCCAAGAACTGTTTTGATAAATAAAGTGTAGAATATTTATGTAAAGGTTAAAAAACTACAACAAATCAAGGAGTATAGTTACAAATTACCCACAAGTACAAAAAGCAAAAATTTGATGTTATGCCGTGGTAAAAGCAAAAGCTGATCATTCCTCTTATTTAATCTAGAACACGTTTTTGTGGCACTTTGTATAGGCATTTCTCCTCTGCTGCCGGAATGTAATTGTATTTAATGCTTCTGTTCTTTCTTCCAAATTGCACCAAAATTAGCTGAAGCACTTAGGTAAAAACAGAAAAGCAAAAGCAAGGGAGAGCACCCGAGGGAGGAAAGGAGCAGGGACAAGGGCAAACACAAGCCGGGTGCGTGTGCCGTGCTTCCTCAGGGAAGCAGAGCGGTGAGAGCGCGCTTGGCTGACGGGATCTGTCCTCGGCTGCTCCACCGGCAGCTGTGCTCCACACCCACCCAGCGTGGGACAGGCCATGTAACATGCCAGGCATCATGCACACACACATAACCCACTTCTTCACACGCCCATAAAAATCCATTCCCAGTGCTCTTCAGCTACAAAAGCTCCTGTTAACCGTGCTAAGTTCCTAACTATCCTAAAATCTCCCATTAGCCACTGTAAGCCGTGTACCATAGGGCTACTTAGGGCAAATCCAAGCCTCTCCTCATACACGCAGACCTTCGGCAGATCTTCTGATCTGGACAAAAGCCAGACACCTTGCTCTGAAGCTGGAATTACCATAGGCAGCAAAATATGGATTTTGCATCACTGGAACGAGAGGCTGAGATGACAGTACGTGGTAAAACCCTTCTATGTCTGACACATGGGGATTTCTTTTGATATAGGCAAGAAAATGAAATGTTAAGTATTACATGGAATATTATTTTTACTTCTAAAATACTGCAATTTAAAAATACTATGAAGATTAAAATCTAAGTAATATTATTGTATTAAAAAAAAAAACCAGCTTCATTACACATAGCAAGTTTCATTCTGTAGTATGGAGTTTTCATCTGGAGCACTAATTATTAAGAAATTTAACCTCTTGCAGCGCAGAAACTGAATTTTAACTCTCCATGAACTGAATAATCAAAATTGATCTTGCTGAACACAAAGCCTAATGGTGCCAGTGATAGTAAATTTAAATGTGTGCAACAAACAGAGTTGCCTTTGCTATTATTCACCAGGTGATTCAAGTATTATATGCCCTCAAGCTGTATGAATGTGCTAAAATTCAAAATGCAAAACACTAAAACTGTGTTAGAATAGACCCCCTAGCAGACACAAAGTCCATGCTGCCAATGGGAAAATAACCAGACAGGACAAAGTTACATCAGGTTTCAGTGCAGAACACATTTTAAAATGGGCATTGCTCCCTCTGCCTTCCCCTGCCCCGGGTGCTGTGTTTTGCTAAGGAGGGCCAAGCTCACATCAAGCCTGCTTCGGTTTTTGAAACACAAAGAGCAGCAAGTCACACATGGACGTTCTCCTTACCTCTTTCACTGGCATCATCGACGAGGACAATCTCCTCCAGCATGTGCCGCGGGGAGCGGTTTATCACGCTGTGCACCGTCCGCAGCAGCGTGCTCCAGGCCTCGTTGTGAAACACAATGACAACGCTCGTCGTGGGAAGGTTGTCTGCATACACCTTCGTTTTACACCTACAAACCAAATTAAAGCACGTATTTGTAAAGGTGAACCCCTCAGTTAGAGCTGCAAGTCTGAGGTTTCTCTCTCGAGTATGGCTACTAACATCCCTGATATATATCACTTTAATGCAGAGTGTGACAAAGGATCACACAGCACATATTTTATGCATGCTCAAAGTGCTGTGAAATTCATCAAAATAAAAGAGAATTATATTTACTTTCCAAGGTTAGTATGGAAAATCATAGGTTTAGCTCTCCTGACAGCACATATAGGGTATCTATGCAAACTACAGCATACGCTTCAAGTAACCCCACATGCAGCCAAAAGTTTTACATTCTGATATGTTATTTTAAAATGAATGACGTTTTCATTATCTTCTAGACAAATCAATACACTGTACACAAAGTACTGATCAAAATTCTAAAAATATTCCAATTCTGCTCTAAAAAATAACCACACAAATGTAAGTGTTCTCTGCAGAGATCTGCTTCTCCTGCATGTTTAAAAATGACACAGTTACTTATGTAAGATTTGGTGTTATTAATCCTTTAAGAATCAAAACTAAAGAGATATATGTAGATCTCAAACAAAAGGAAAACACCAAGATAGAAAAATAAATATATTTAACAGAGCTTAATTCAAAAAAAAAAGAAAAAAGAAAAAAGCTTTTGTTAGATCTCAAATTGTTGAGCCAGTTCACTGTTACCTGATCTGAACTCGACAAAAATACATTAACAAGTATTCATGACTATCATCCTAACAGTTGCGCACTGTCCAAGGGCTTGAGAAGCACAGAGTGCGTATCCTCTCCCCTAAATATGCAAAAGCAATGCTTAAGGAACAGCCTGCCAATACAACAGGATCACAGTGCCAGCATCCAGTACCATGCCAAACAGTGACACCAGGAACGTCAGCCAGAACTAGGCTCCCAACAACAGTATTTTATTTGCTGGACTACTCATTTAGCCAGAGCTCTTCTCAAAGCAGCTCTCACAGAAAACCAGCATTTCAGCTCTGAGGTGGTGACAAAAGCCCAGCATGCACAGACATTTCAGAAAGGATCAGTAAGTCCAGGTGCAAATGAAGAAATACCTGGAAGGGCTTCTGTGAAAACATTTCTGAGAACTGAAGCAGTTGGATCAGGCACTATCTGCCTTCAATATTGCACCTACTTATTATACAACTATGCCAAATTTAATTATTCATCACACTGAACTGAACATTATAAAATCTTTATGGAAAGCTTCCATATATCCCTATGTTATACTGATTTATTTCATATGTTTAAAAGAAAAAAAAAAAACAAAACAATTTGCAAAGCATGCCAACTGAAAAAGCTATTTCTTTGGTACCCCTTGAAAAATAAAATAGCTTTTCATAAAAACACTATGAATTTCAGGTGAAAAATTAAATCATAAGACAAATAATTTTATTCCCATGTTTGCCACATGCTCAGTCTACTTTGCTACTTCAAACCCAAAATGTTTTATTCCTTCTGCTGCACTGCTCCCTAGACTAGAAAATGTGTCTGATTGAAGACCTTCAGCTACAATAGTAATACAAATCCACCAATTGCTCCTCTACTTTTTGGAAGAACATTTGTAAAGAAGTCGAGAGAAGCCTGTTAGCAGTCCTCTATGAAAAGCAGTAACAATGTGTCATTCACCAGGAATATCATGCTGGGATAGCCACAGGATCTACTATTATAGTATGAAATCTCTCATCTTCAGCCTTGTCTTTTATCATGGTTTTAAAGAAGATTTTATTTTTCTGAGCTCAAATCAGTGAACTGGCATAAACATCAGCCTAGTGATCAGGGACTACAATGTTTATATAGCATTACACTCTCTGAAGAGTAAATATATCAAAACATTTGATATCTACTGTTGAGTGAATGTTTTAGCACTAACAGGAAGGCTTGCAGGAATTTTTGGGGGACCCCCCTCCCCACTTCAAGGCATTCATCCTGCTCTGTCCTGCAGAAGGTGAATTTCCACCTTGCCATAACAAATCATGTCTATTGTCAGTCCCAGAGATCAGCCCTTCCTGGGATAACAGTTTAGGAGTGACCCTACACTGGTGGTTGCTAGCTGGGTTTAACCCATGACACTTGTTTAGCAACACATAAAAGGCTGCCAGGCATAACACAGGGGTGGTTCCAAAACAAAACTGTCTTGGCATTTTTGAATGCTATTCTTAATAAAGTGTTTGGTATGAAATGATTCTGGAAAGATTCATTGATGAAGGCAAGACAAATGAAAGGGTTGAAAGTGTGAGAACTGGTTTTTAATATTTCTTTTACCTGCCCTTCTATATATACCTTTTAGCTATATCTGTACAAATTGCTATGAATACATACAAACAAAACCTCCTGTTTTTAATTTTGAAAACACTGGTAACTCCTTCCCCCCAGGAATATATTGCTGCAGAACATAAGACAAATAAAACAGAACACTTGATGCCCATGATTAGACATTAGCCTTTTAAGGAAACCTCATGTTTTATTCTATTAACAAACATTTAAATTAAGCATTCTTTTTGTCTTTCATTTGAAAACAAATTACCCCAGAAAGGAGTGCTATAGAATTTAAAATAAAGCATTAGCTTCAACCAAGTTATGCAACATTAGAAGCAGAATAAAACCATGAGGGCTATGACACACAGGCCGTGAATTAAGGACAATTTGAATTTTAATGAGCTACTAATACATTATGTTCCTTTTGTTGGATCATGCCTCAAACAGTTTTAAAATTGAGTGTATAACATTAGGAAGGCGTACCATCTCCAGTAATTTAATGAAGACTCCAAACAGCAGCTGAGAATGTCTACTCCTCATGGAATGCATCATTCTTTCCTTAATCTACAGCACTTACTATGCAAGCTTTCAGCTAATGTGACTCCATATATTATTTAGATTGCAGGAACTCCCCAAAAACATAATATATATTAAATGTAAACAGTGACTTCTGTCCTACTACCTAAAGACAAATGAAAAGAATAGCCCAGATTGTTAAAATACGATCAGAGTGATGAGGTTTGTCTTCCCAAGTCACTGTTACAGGTGATGGAGCCCTGCTTTCCTGGAGATGCTGAACACCTGCCTGCCCATGGGCAGTGGTGCTTGATTTCCTTGCATGTGTGGCTTTTGCTTTCCTGATTAAACTGAGTATCTCAACCCATAAGTTTTTTCACTTCAACACTTCTGGTTCACTCCCTCAGCCCACTGTGGGGGCAGAGAACAAGTGGCTGCATGGGGCTTAGTTGCCAGCTGGGGGTCAAACAAAACAGAAATAAAGTGGGAAACTACATAGGAAATAGAATTGAAATTATCAAGGATTTTTAATGTCCCATCAAAATTAGATGTGGAAAACAAAAAAAAAGTTTAGCACCTAGGTTTTTTAAAGCTGTTTTACAAACACGCTGCTATAAAGACATGACTCTGCTCTGACCTTTGTAAGATGCTCACACTTACTCTCCACAGAATTTCATATTTTTGCAATCTTGCATCATACACTTAGAATCTTGAGTATTGTATTCTGGTCTGGGGCCTTCAACATAAGAAGTACATGCACTTGTTGGAGCAAGTCCAGAGAAAAGTCAAAAAGACGATCTGAGGACACTTCTATGCAGATGGGCTGGGAGAGCTGGGGTTGTTCAGCCTGGAGTAGAGAAGGCTCTAGAAGAGACCTTATAGCACCTTCCAGGACCCAAAGGGGGTATAAATGAACTGGAGAGGGGCTTCTTACAAAGGTCTGTAATGACATGATAAGGGAGAATGGCTTGAAAGTGAAAGAGTCCCTTTAGATTAGATAATAGGAATAAATCCTTAATTGTGAGCATGATGAGACATTGGAACAGGTTGCCCAGGTTGTGGATGACCCTGGAAGTGTTCACAGCCAGGCTGGATGGGACTTTCAGCAACGTGGTCTAGGAGAAAGTGCCCCTGTCCACAGCAGCAGGGTTGGAACTTGATGATCTTCAAGGTTCCTTCCAACCCAAACCATACCATTCCATAATTCTATAAGAATAGTTTGGCCCAGTTCATTACAACTACATAGTTAGTACACATCTCCCCAAGAGCACAAGCCAATACTTTATAACTTGAAATCAAGTTTATGGACTAAAAGCAAAGAAAGGTGGACAGATCCTAACATTTATCTGCAACACTGCTGAAGAGGAAAAATGACAGCAAAATAAATACATGTTGTTGTCCCTTACACCTGTAGCCAGAATTCAAAGTTTTAAGTCCATTACAAAAGCTTTTAAAATGAAAGGCTAAAAGCTACTATGCATTTTGTTTTGCTTGTCCACTATTATTGTGACTCTTTTTGAAGGTATAAATTGAATCTTTCCTAGAAGCTCTGCAGGTTTTGCAGAGGAAGATATTCAGAAACAAAAAAACCAAAAAAAC
>VWZN01000694.1:211783-250336 GCA_013396955.1 Regulus satrapa | reverse complement strand
AAAAAAACCCCAAAAAAAAAAAAAAAAAAAAAAAAAAACCCAAACCTGAGATAATTTTATTCAATGGATTAAGTATAACCACTTGAAAACTACCTGATGCTACTTCAAATGTATCTGAAGAGTTTCTGAATAAACTGCTTTCCTACACTCTCTTTGAGCCCAGAGTACACATAGTCCAAAGGAGACATTACAAAAATAACCAGAGGAGGCAAAAAGTAAGGGAACTATGTCCAAATAAAATCAAGGCATTAAATCTCAGGGTTTCACTGTTGCTTCAGCACAAACTTGCAGGCAAAGAAGACAAGTTTTTCTTTTCCACATTCTACAACATCACAACCATACACACTCAATCCTTCTCATCTGACAGAACTGGAAGCCTCTCTTCTCCCACACCAGTGAGGGAATAAGGGAACAAATGCACTTTACCACTCCACCTTCCGCAAGGGCAGAAGAAGTCTACCAAGCATCCCACAAGATCCTTCAAATGAATTCATCAGAAGGTGAAGTTCTTCTGATACCTCTCTGATCTCCTCAGTGTCCAACTCAGAGATAAAAAAAGCTAACCACTCTAGACACAGCTAGGAACCTGGGACATCAACTGTGCTGTCCTCATGCTACCCCTCTCAGTTTATTTTTGGGTCTTTTACAAACATTCCAAATATTGCATTAGAAAAAACCCTGCAAGTGTGCAGCCACCTTATTACAGAATAGCACTTGGCATTTTATCAATATTATAAAATTGCATTCATGGATCAATTTACTTAGAAATTATTCCAGAAACCCTAAGATTGAATGCTACATGTGTAATGTTGGCAAATCTTGAAAGACATATATTTACAATGTTAATAGTGATCTCTGCACAACCTCCAAATACACGTTAAATCATTTCTGAAAGTGAAAAACAAGGATTTATTATTTGTATAGCTCTTAAATACCTTTTCACATGCTAAAAAAATCACACCCAAAAGAAAGCTATAAGCAAGGAAGAGGTCTTGCAGGAAATGAGTTTTACGCTGCCATAATGCTTATGCAATGAAACATAATGAAGAAAACCTCATTCATTAAGGCAAAACATGAAATAAATTTTAAGGTCATTTTCTCAAAGATGAGGCCATAATTATAAAGTGCTTTAGAAATAAATAATAAATTTCTAAAGTACTAAAGGCAGATTTCTACCCCTTCTGATGCTATGAAGAAGTTATTCACCACAGAGGAGAAATAAGAGAACAAGATACACATTGGAACCTTTTTTTTAGAATATGGATTGCTCAAATAAAGACCACTGATACTTACCTAATAATGAAAATTAACAGACACTACATAAGCCATGATTTGCTCTACTTGTTTCCACTTTTATTCCCATATCCCACCAGCCTTTCAAAGGAGCAAGCCATGAGCAATAATTTACAATGGCTCAAAAACATTAACAGCAGTAAAACATGTATGCAATCCTTGTTTTCCAGCTCAGCGCACACAGCCCAGAGCACTCTGATAAAGGACAGAGAGGGAACACAAGTAAAAGTGTCTCCTGAGCAGCTCAGCTGGGAAATCCCAGTGGAGCTCAGATTGGTGCTCGTACGTGCAGTACAATAACACAGTGCCAATGCATTTTTGAAAGTTGAACTAGCAACAGATTGGGGTAGGAAGCGAAGCACGTTTAGTCATCTTACAAATTTAGTACAATCTTTTATCTTGCATACTACAAACAAAGCTTATAAATAAAAACTGCAGTTATAAATATACTGCATCTCAGGACTTAAATTTGACAATGACACATAGGAGTAATCCAAGTCTTGCTGAAAATCAGGTTAGAGCTGAAGTATTGAGGAAATACTACACAGCACAGACTCTGTAATAAATTTGTTTAATATTACCGATACAGTACAAACAACACACATTTCACTATTAAAATATATTGAGAGTGTCTGAAAAGTAAGCATCAGTATCCTTCGACTTGAAAACACACATTTATTTTCCTTTGAGGTTACAAAAGTTAATTCCAGATCAATAGAAAACAAAATCAGAAAATCTGAACTCCCCTTATGAAACCTCAGGTTTAATTACTGATACCTGATGAATATCACTGCAGTGCTATAAAATGTCAGTATTCCATTGCTTACCTGTTCATATACCTTAAGTTATAGCCTGCAATAAAGTTAATGTTACAGAGCTGAGGCACAGCTATGCCCAACAAAAAATTTCCTCTCTACTTAAATCACAGGTGAAAGCAAGTTTTGAAATAAGATTCTGAGAGTCACCCTGAAACTGCTGAGACTGACCTACATTTCCATCAAGGGAGAATGCTCTGTAGCAGGGTGTCAGAGAAAATGTCAAAACACTACATCAAGAAGCACCAGGACTTAAGCCATGTGGTAAGTAAGTTTTTTCTGGTAAACACTGACATAGTCTTTCCTGGATCACAGAATAGGCTCTGTTGGAAGGGAACCACAAAGATCATAGAGTATAAGCAGCAGGCTCATAATATTATTTAAGAGGGGTGCTAATGAATCAGCTTTTTACATAAATTTTAAGAACACTTCAAGCTCCTAAACTGAAGAAAATCAAGCTGGATAAAGATCTGATTTTCATATAGAAGCTAAATAGGACTAATACAGCTAAAAGGACTAAAAGCAATTCTTCTGAGAGATCTGGGGATCACTAGCTGCTGTAACATGCCAAACCACATTTCACTACTCAGACTTTGCATACAACCACAGCTTTAACTTGCAACTGAACAAAGAGGAAGCACAGCAGATAAGGTTGTGACAAAACTTCACACTACCCTGAATCTGCTTCTTCCAGTCAAATCAGAACAATTCAATTTAGGAAGAGGTCTTTTCTGTAATTCATATCACAACTTCAATTATTCTTTCAGAACAGGTGCCCTGGATGCAGGCAAATCCCTTATCCTTACTTAAACATTTGAACGCAGCCTGGTTAATATCTGCCTTCAATAGTATTACATAATTTACCTGACATCAAGAGTATGAAATTTTCCTTTCTTCTGATCTCAAAGATTTGGATATAAGAAAGGTCGCATTATCTCATGAGTCAAGTAGAAATCTTCTTAAACCCTGAAAACAAAATCCAAAATGGTTCTTAAAACCATTGTGGTTACAGAATTTAAGCAGAACTTCACAAAAATAATAGCAGCTGCAATTGACTATTTTCCTTATCCTGAAAGCAATCACAGAAAAGCATCTCTTGACAGAAATAAAACCAATTCTGTCCTCAGAGACTGAAACTGAACCTTAAGATCTCTAGACCAATTATTTTCCAAACCTGACCTAACAATCTGAATAAATTTCAGGATATGGCAGCACATCCAAAATGGATGAGTATGAATAAGAATTTTGCAACTAAGAACAAGACTGCCAAGTGTTTGTGCATTTATACATCTGGGTATATAAATGTGTATCTATATATCTCTGTGTGTATAGTGTAACCTTCCCACCCCTNAAAAAACCAAAACCAAACCCAGTTTACAGGAAGTAAGCTGATTTTTAATGTTATTTTTCTTCCCCTCTAAGTTTCTCTAGGGAAAAGGTTTATAGGGAATTTCTTTCAGCCAGATCACTAAATCAATGTGAACAAGAACAATTCCAAACCTTGATTCTGCAAGGGGCCAGTAACAAGCTAGAAGCACCCCAAAAGCCAGATGAAAAAACACTCCTGCCTGAAAGAGTGGTAAAGTCTTTAATACCTCACATGCTTTCATACTTCCATGACATTGCTGAAAGTTATGCTGCTGATGATGAAGTCAGCAATTTTTTTTTAATCAATGCCAGGTCAATTAACAGCCTGGATTTCTAGCTTGAGTCAAAAGCTCCTAAGTCTCCCACCACTTACACTGATAACTTTGCTCCTTTTTTATTGTTTTTACATTACTTTGACATGAGCCAAATGAATACCCAAAGTTCACAAAGTATCACAATTTATGGAGCTATTTAAAATCCCCATGGCCTTATGGGGATTTTAATGCTCAGGTTCTGTACGAAAGCTTTTCTCCCCACCACATTTCACATAATCCAGTGCAACTGTGGGCTGCTGCCAAAAGCAATAAACCCACCTTTCACAATTATGGTTTTGTCCTATCCACTTCTTTCTACCAGATCTGGTAATCATATGACTGATGTGTGGTTGCTTCAGTTTGCTGAATCAACAAACTATACTTTTTTCCACTTTTTGGTGTCCATCCAGTCAGTGAACATCCAGGCGACACAATCATCAGATTAGTATCAACAGAAGCGATGAGAAAACTTCTTTCATCAGCAGTCCACATTTGTACCAAACTATATGTAATATAAAACTACCCCTTAGCTATTCTCCTGAATTAAAATAACTAAGAAGAGAGCACACTTTCACAAGCCTCATATAGAAGCAAATACCGTGAGTGCTGTCTTTTAAAAAACCCATGAAATATCACACTTGAGTTCCAAGAGCATGCTCTTGCATGTGTGCCTTCATTTGTTTTACTATGAATAGTTCTACTCAACCTATTTTCCTCACATTGAGATTGTATTAATCTTATGGATGCATTATATTTTGATTCAACTATAGCAACCTAAAGTACAGAGCAAATAAATTTGCTTTGAGAAGCTTAAAATCCAAATTCCAGTGTATTCTCATGTGCCTCTGTCATATTTAAAATCAACATCACATTTTTAAAGCACAGATATGAAAACCAGATTGTGGTAACCGAAAAACATTATACTGTATCATCTAATTAACCATGCCTAAATCTAAATTCTGTTCTTTCTAACCAAAGACATGACAGAATCAGTCAGAATTACTCTTTTACTAGATTTACTCAGAAAGAAGACCAGAATAATTGCCATAAACTCCACAACATATATGCAGCTGAGAGGAATGGCTTTTACCCTGGAAAATTGTCTACTTCCTCCCAAATTGTGGAAGTGAGCTTGGCAGCAGGAACTGAACAGGGCAGTTTGATCCAGAAAAAACCTTTAATAATAACAATCTGACAACATTAACATACTGGCTAAACATGAAGATCTCAGAGATATGCACCTTTCTTTTTTCCATGAAGTAGCTGAAGTTGTAATTTGTATGGATTTAAACACAGCTGACTCAAAATATGTAGGGTCATGTAGGGTCATCTGGCTAAAAAGTCTGATTATACCTTAACACGATTTATAGCACTCAAAATGCCAGCACACCAACCTTCCTGAATGCTGACAGTTTGAGAAAATGATAGTTCAAAGATCCCAGACTCTATGCAGAACTAACTGAGGTACAACAAGATGCCTGATACCCTCAATTCTGGCAAAATCATACCAACTAGAAAAAATGAAAGGGAAGACCTTTTATGCCAAATTGTATATAACCTGTAGCCTTGCAGAAAGGGTTGCTGAGAGATCAGCAAGGAGCATGGATGCTCCTGTTTGCTGCAGGTCTACCTGGGGAAGCCCATCATCTTTCCAAGAAATATCAACCTGTGAAATGCGACACCCTGCTAACACTGCATCACAAGCTCTAGTGGGCACCACTGCTGACAAGAACACAAAATAATTCTGTCGCAGCTGTGACTTCATTGTTTGAAGATTTGATTGTTTGTGCCTGGAAAATAAAAAAGAGTGTTTTAAGCAGCTCTTTTCAAGTGGAAAAGTCTCAGAATTTGGTTTAAACTCTCCCAACAGGAAACAAATGTCTACTTAAAAGTTTTATATATTCCACATATTGTTAACT
This sequence comes from Regulus satrapa, assembly GCA_013396955.1. NCBI lineage: Eukaryota > Metazoa > Chordata > Aves > Passeriformes > Regulidae > Regulus > Regulus satrapa. The sequence continues at coordinate 244,627 of VWZN01000694.1, read as the reverse complement.
AATGAGTTCAGGCTGAAAAGCTCAGTCATAGAACACAATACTCATTCTTCATTTTCAGCAAGTTTCTGAACATCACCTCCAATGGCACTGAGAGCCAAACCAAGTCATACAGCATGTGCAAATTTAATGCTTTAAACTCCCCTACTTTCCAGGCTTAGAGCACCAACCTAAGGCACAGAGGCACAGATGAACATGTACTTCACTCACTGGCACCTATTTTATTCATTGCCTCCCTCGTCTTCAGCAAAATAAAGGCAAGACTCTGGTGTTCCTGATCATCCATCTTTTACTCTTTGCTGTCATGTCAAGCCCACAGCTGCATATTTTCCTGGCAACTGTGAATCAACTCCCACTTTGATGATTGATTCACAGGCTAGAATAAGACATGCTTGCAAGAATAATTCTATTAACAACTTAAAACCAATCTGGTATGCACAGCTGCGTCTTCCCCAGCTTTCCTCCAGAGGTTGTAGCCTTGTCCATTGTATTAGTTCGTTACACTAACACATCCCAGTCCAGATTCAGAGAAGCATCCAGGCTAAAAAAAAAATTCTTCTGGTTTAGCTTTTTCTGTTGAGAAAATCGCACTCAGCTGGGATAAAGAGAAGTAGAACCATGTCCCTGGTTACAGACACAAAGTGACCAGCAACTCAGGCACATGTCAATGATTTTATAGGTGTCTGTGTGCATCAGTAATTTTGTGCCAAATAATAAAAATAGATATAAACCTGTAAATAAAAACAGGGCACACTCAGCTGGCAGAGATGCCAGCTTCTCCAGATGTCTTGTACTGAGGAGTTCCCTTATCTGGAGAAGTGCCTAGAAGTTATTAAAGAGGTTCACATTTTTGTCCTTCTAGTAAGGGAACAAAATTTCTTGGCCAAAACAGAAACCGGATGTCCAGAGTAGATCATCTGCAGAGATTAATCTATGAGCACTCCAGGAGCAACACACTTGTCTTTGCACAGGTGATAGGGGTTTGGCTGATCTGGAAATTAATTGAAGAGTAAAGCAGTCTACTTCAAAAACTGCTCTCCAGCTGACACAACATGCCATTCCCATGAAAAGACATGTGGCAAATTGGTCCTGGCACTCTTAATTCCACCAGCTTTCCGATGATTAACCGCTAGGCAAAACCTCTGCAGGCTTCTGTACTTCAGAAAAACTGACATGCTGGAGAATTAGAGGACTTGAAATAATCACTTCTTCCCGCCACACCACATTAAAGGAAGCAACCCACAAAACTTGTGAAGAAAATAATTACATGGTTGAACAGCTAAGCGTGCCTTTGAACATATCCTGCTTTTTCAAAACCTTGTTTCAAAATGCTACTGGCAGCTGTGCTGTAGGCACATAAATGTGGTAAGGAATGATTAAAAATTACCCATTCTCCTTCTCCACAAATGATTTCCATATTTGCCAGGGACATAGATAGAACAAGTTATAACAGAAGTAATTCCACTAAGGCAGCACAGAGTATTTCTGACTTTGGACTATTTTGACTAATCAGATAAATAGTTTCATCAGACATACACAAAACACCAGAGTATATTTATAGCGTTCGCAATTCTGAAAATGGTTACAGTGCTCTGGAAGAGTAATACTGATCCACATATACAGATTAAGATACCTTGCATTGTAAAAACAGTATTGTTCTCAAATTAGCCAGAGAAATGTTAACATACTTCAGGACTTCTTAATTAGCATGACCTTAGAAAGTACACATGAAAAAGATGACAAATGGAAGAGATTTTTGGGAAGAGTTTTTCTCTCAAAAACTACTACAAATTCATACACACATAAATGTTAAAATTTTGGCAGGAATTTACAGGAACATAAAAATCCAGCTCTGTCCTGAAACCTCACCTAAGATCTTATACCAAGATTCCACTTTCACACACAGAATATAGTGAGAGTATTTTATCCAGAAAAAATGGAAAAGAGAAGCAAATACAATATTACAAAACTTATAGCACATCTCACTGGGAAACACAATAACTGTGGAGCACAGCCAGGTGTGAAAGAAAAAATTCTATTTAGCTAAACTGGATTTTGAAATTGCAATTTCAATTGCCTGCAAACTTGAGTGATACCAAGGTTATAATTTTTAATAGTTTATAACAATTTCTTTTTCTGTTTTTGTTTAATTCAAAGTCTAGACCTCACAAAGGTTATGATTACGAACTTTTTAGATCCTCAAATGTATGTTTTTATATTTGAAAATTGATTAAAAACCTACATTATTTCAATCTTGTGAAATCATATCTTGAAATATATGCCTCCATTATTAAGAGCACCAGCAATGTATCAAGAACACCAGCACTACAAGGAACTCTCAGAATCACTTTCATCACAACAGATGAAGGCACCTACAAACCAGTTCTTTATCACTCATTAAAAATGAAAAGCAATAGCTTCATCTCGCTCTGCTAATATTATCTTCTGAGGTAGGAGATGAAAACAAATTCATCCAGGAGCTAGGCCTTGAGTATACAGCACCAAAGCAGAGCTTCTAAAGAAATTATTCTTGCAAGAGCATGTAGATAATTAGGAAAATTTTGTTTCATAAGTTTTATTCAACCTGAATGTCTCTTTCGTAAAGAAGAGGGGTTGAGGTGTGGGGTAGTCATTAACTATCCTGTCAGAGAAGTCCCAAGACAGTAAAACAATCTTATTTTTCATGAAAACAAGGCTACAATTTTCTTTTTAATTACTTATTACTTAAATAGCTCTGAATGGATCAATATTCTAGAGGCAAGATCAAAAACAAACCAGATGGATATTAGAAAAAAAATTATAATGCAATCTAAATGAGGCTTTGCACATTTCATTAGGTAAGAAAATTTTTGAAGTATTTCTCTCATCACCCCATCTCTTTTATTTTATATAATATGGAATTTTAGTCTGCCTCATTACAAGTGGTACATGAATTTTTCAAACAAGTGATTTTTTTCTGAAATGCCAATGCTTAAGTTAACTTTCCTTCAACCAAATTAATTTCTATTCCCTGAACAGGTTTCATACTTGTAATCAGATTCAAAATTAAAGAAAACTGGTTTCTGCTGGTCCATCTTATTTTTAAAATAAAGACCTTATATACAGGAAATTCTCTTGTTTGCTTGAAAAGAAATGTCTTAGAGAACTCTTCTGTTGTTTTGGATTAGTCTTTGCACATTTTTCATTTAAATAAAATACAGTTTTAATAAAACAAAGTACTTACCCTTCTAACCTGACATCAGGTAAAGATCTGTTGAGTGCAATCATTTCACTTGCCATTAAATTAAATTGATTTATTTTAAACATTTCTTTCATTTTCTCTTGCTCCTCTTTTGGAATGACCACAGGCTTCCCCATCTCTCCAGGTCCTTCATGTGGTTTTTGTATGGGTTCTGGAACTTAGAAAAAATAAATTGTTACTAACTCACTTTAAACTTGTTTTTGTTTGTTTATACATTAATTTGCACTGTAGGAGTGCTCACACTTAGAACAGTCATAAACCCACCAGATTTTGAAAGTGAAAACCAATCTCCACATTTGGGAGTTTATAGAAATAGTTAAGTGCTTTTCTTACACACCACAATTCATGTAAAAAACCAATAAGGATTTATTTCTATCCACCATTACATCATAATTGACTTTATAAAGTTCCTGTAAAGGAAAATTCAACTTTTCTAGGAAAGCCTGCATGTGCAAGAAAAATCTGGGATATAAATGACCTCATCACAGTTACAACTTCCTCCTGAGGGGAAGAGGAGGGGCAGGCACTGATCCCTTCTCTGTGGTGGTCAGTGACAGGACCCAAGGGAATGGCCTGAAGTTGTGTCAGGGGAGGTTTAGTTTGGATATTAGAAAAAGGTTCTTCACCCAGAGGGTGGCTGGGCACTGGAACAGGCTCCCCAGGGGAATGGTCACAGCACCAAGCCTGAGAGAGTTCAAGAACTGTTTGGACACTGCTCTCAAGGCACATGGTGTGACTCCCGGGGTGTCCTGTGCAGGGTCAGGAGTTGGACTCAATGATGCTGATGGGGTCATTCCAAGTCAGTTTATTCTGTGACTCTGTGATAAATGATGTTCCAGAACAACAAAGGTTTGATTAAAGTAAAAGTGTAGCTTTACATTTATTTCCATATTTTTATTTTGGCAGAGTTACACTGGCAGCAGCAGTTTAGAAACAATTTCTCTTGTTTGTACTAATGTTATTTTTATGCAACAAAATTACATTTTTAAGTTCAACATTGGTACTCAAAACAGTAACATCACACATTTTAAACCAAATGAAATCTTAAATATCAAATATCTGACAAAACCGAAGAGGAAGAATGGGAGAAAAGGAATTCAGAGTCTTGAATTATTTAGGGTTTTAAACCAAATACATTAAAAAACCAGAACAGTTTCTTAAAAGTTACAATTTTCTTTACAAGTACCATTCACTCTTCTCCCAAAGAGAAATGCTCAAATAAGGAATTTGAGGTATAGTACTGCTTTAAAAATCCAGAAAAAGTTTAAATTTAAAAAATAGCAATTAAGATCAAAACAGAGGAACAGAAAGTATTTTAAAATAAAGACACCAAATCCCTAAGAAACAAGCCTAGCTTCAAATTATCTTTAATTTGCATCTAGGATAGCACAGTGTAATTAAACCTTAGGCAGAGAGTGAACAGCCATGTAAAGAATAAAATGAAATTTTTTTTAAAAAAGTCTGAGCCTTCCATCCTTGCCGAAACACTAGACTTAAATATATATTACTAATAAATGAGGCTTTTTGCTGGTCTGCATTTAGTGAGAACTGGCAACAATCACAACATGCTCCTTGAGAAATTTTCAAATACCTGAAGGGATTGCACTAGTTGCATTCACACAGGAGCATTTAGCAGAGAAAATTCTCCCATCACAAGGGTGCTTTCTTTTACCAAACTCTCCTTGATTGCCAGTTGAGCTATAAAACCCTAGAAGCTGCCAGCCAGCCACTCATCCACTGAAAATCGATGGAGTGAGTGTGTTTGAGCAAATCCTGAACAGATGGGCCAAGGTGCTCGTTTCAGCCATGGGCTGAGCTGAGCAAGCAGTTTGCTTTGCATCTTTGCCTCTTCAGAAGGTACAGTTGGAACCGGCATCAAAACTTGCTGAACTTGCAATTGCATAACCTTTTCAACTGGAATTCATGCCTTCTGGGGGGTAATTAACTTAAAATTATGGTATATAATGAAGTAATTATTTGGGCTTAATTTTATACATATAGCTTGGTACTATTATGTGGGCTATCACAACAATTTTTCTTAAGTGCATAGCAATGAGTACATAGGTTCATTTAGACAGAAAATGATTAAACAATGGGTGTTCCCACAACTAAAACAATTTTTAAAACGCTATCAGAATAGAGTTGTATGCAGCATGTTTTTCAGAGTTCTGAAAAGTGAATATCCTACTAAATTACCTATTTAGGAGAAAAAAAAAGTTTCATTTACACTTCCAGTTCTTTCCTAACTTTCACTAAACCAGTCAAACTGAATAGCTAAATCAGCCAAAAGCTCATCTCCCACATATGCAGATCTTCCCGTTAAGATGAGAGTTTGGCACATCAGTGACTTCGATACTGGTGTTCAAATTACAGAAATTCATCAGCTGAATTTTTAAATTTCATTAATAAATACATACTGCTTGATTACACATTTTACCTGCACACCCTGCTCTCCTTGAAAAATCCAGCAACAACTAACTAGATGTATATATTTTGTGAAACTCATTAAATGCAGACAGTCAAGCTGGGGTGAAGGCAAGATGACTTTCCAAGAAAAGTTAACATCTTCTCTCAAGTTTCTGAGAACCATCTTCTCTTGGTTTTCTGTGGATTTTTTTTGTTGTTGTTGGGGTTTTTGGGGGGGGTTTGTTTTGTTGTTTTGTTTTTTGGTTTTTTGTTTTGTTTTTGTTTTGTTTTTTGGGGGTTTTTTTTGTTTCTTTTTGTTTTGTTTATGGTTTTTTGGTTATTTGTTTTCCCAAAAAAGCAGGTAGTTTTCACAACACTCTCCCAAAATGACTAATAAATGCATTGTTAAAGATTCAAGCCACAGTGCTCTTTTGTCAGTTAAACATAAAAAAAAACTCTGATGGCATTCTTCTAACAAATAGAAATTTAATTTATAGCTACAGCTTTCAGAACTAAATGAATGACTGAATCACCACCTGATTAAATTAGAAATCTAATAATGTATTTCCAAACATTTCTTGGTATCGGTAAAACATTAGTTTCAAAGAAGACTTGATCTCTTCCAGATCTTCATTAAAAAAATCAGAAACTCTAAGTCTGTGGACTACAAATTTCTCTTTAACAGGCAATATTTCTGATGAAAACTAGGCACTTCAAAACCTAAGACCACCTAAAGCCAGGAAAAAGGGGTGGATTCTTCTGGCGAGATGTCCTTAGAGCCCACATCAACCGATCAATGCAAAGGCCTGTCACCTTTGGAGGCACTACCATAATTACAAGAAAGCTGTTTGGACAGGTAACAGCTCAGAGCAGTTCTGCCTCTTACACACATCTCAACCTTAATAGAACAAGCCTTATTTATGATAAATTTTCCATATTTTCAATAATTAAATCTTGAAATTGCTCACTTTTCTTCTTAGGGTGTTTTTCATGCAGATGAGATTATTCAGAACCAAGGCAGAATTTAGAGATTCCATCTTTACCAGAGCTCAAAATTCAGAATGCAAGGTCTTGATTGGCAATTGACAAAAATGGCTGGTCATAGTTTAACTTTGTTATTGCTCCAGGAAAAGAGTGTAAACAGCAAGGAACTAAGATTACATGACTCTTGCAGTTTACCAATCCTAACTTTGAAAGATTCCCCAGAGCCCAGAGCTTCTAATCATCACACAAGAGGAATGCACCTCAAGGTAGAAAAAAGAAAAAGAAAAAAAAAAAGGTGTGGGGGGGAAGAGGATGAATCTAAAAGTTTACTTAGAAACCACATCAAGTGCTAAAGCTGGAAGGTTTTTTTGCAATCAGACCTTGAAGAAGCCTATAACTTGGGGTAAAGAATGAGTCATTTCATCTTCATTTAAGACCTCAGAGATGACATACAGAGTTCTTACAGAAATAAGACAGAGCTACACAAAAAAAGACCTTTATTACCTTATTAGGAAAATCACAGTACTACCTAGGCATATTTTGTTTACAAGAATGGTCCCTAATCGTACTGTTAGAGAACAGCTTGAATACTCTAAGTTTGGAACTTGTTTACATTTATTAACTAAGGTCTGTTCCAGGCTGTGAAATCTAAATTGTAATGCAAATCCCCATATGAAAACAATATTGCTCAAGTTAACTATCCTATAAATTTTAGATTTGGAAAAAAATACTACATAACATGGATGATGCTTACTAAGGTTAAGTGCTTTATTTCCAATTCACAGCAACAGTTAAACTTACAGCAAGCGCCTTCTATAGACAACAATTAATTACTCTTCACTAATTTTATTGAGTAATCATTGGGAATTGCAAAAAGGGAACCACCACCCAGATGATGTGGCAGTAGGAAGAACACATGTACTGTTTTGGATAAGGCATGTGCACCATCAACCTCAGAGTTGAGGACTGGGAGAAAGCTTCCCCCAGTTTTCCCCCAACCCCTCTGGGGTGGTCATGGCAGGGAGAAGAAAGAGCAGCAATGTCAGGCAGCACAAGCACAGGCTCCCTCACAGCTCATGGATTGCTTCTGGAAACAACCCTGTTAGGTGTTCTGATGCCAATTCCTCAGGTTACCTCATGAAACTACTGTAGATGTCTTCTGCCATGGTGGAGGGGGCGGGCAAAAGGCAAAAGCTTTAGTCCACAACCAAATCATCCCACACAACTACAGCCACTAGATTCCAGTTATCCCTCCCTCTGGTATAATCTTAATTACTCAGTCTTGTACTTGCCAGACCCCATGCCAGGCCCCCTTCTCCCAGGGCATCTCTTCCTCAGCTATCTTCCTACCTGGCAAGTGGCCTGTCCCTTTTTTACTTCATCTAGTGTCCCCTCAACTCCACTTGCATCATTTCAACTCCCAGCCCTCAATCTCTGTCACAGCAGACACCAAGGCTTTTATCTCACTCATCTTACAGCTCCCCATAACCACGTACATTGAGTTTTCCACAGTTGCACATTCCTTCATTATTCCTTATTTTGAACAATTTAAAAAATATTACAGCAGTATAGCTAAAATCCAATATTAGGCACATAACCTGAAGTTCCTGATTTAAGACGGTGGTATCTTATGCCATCAATACCAAGGAGAAAGACTTTTCCCAACGGCAATTTTGGCTATGGCTGTATTTATTTCTGTATTTAAGACCTATGGAAAACATCCTCCTAAGTTCATTGAAGCCCAAACTGTCCAAAGTTACCCTCAAAATCTTTTGATCCTGCTGAAATAGCTAAAGACTGATTTTTCCAACTAGATAAGGACAACCTAAAATAAACATAAACTCTTCAGAAAAGCTTAACTCCTGTTGAGTAAATTCATTAAATGCCATGGAATTCTTCCATGAATTGCAAAGAGAAGCTATAAAACAAAGTGACATGAACAAGAGGCTATTAAATTCAGAACACTAGCATAATTTATGCTGAATTGAGAAAAATAATTCAATTATGGAAATTAAAAGCAGAGGAAAAAGTGAAGTGAAAAAGCAGATTTTTATAAAAGCTTCACAGACAGAATACCCTCAATGTTATCTGAGAAGACTCCAGGCACTCTGAGCAGGAATAAATTCACTACAGATTCCAAGTCAGTAACTATTGGAACAAGTAAGAATATCTATGATCAAGCACGCAGCTTAGTTAAAAGGAAATGTCACAGGGTCAACCAAGGTTTCTAGCAGACATATTCCTGTGTGTACCTTACTACAAATCAGCTGTTTAAAAACAAGTAAATAAACAAGCAAAAAAAACCAAGAAAATATACAAAACTACATACAAGGGGGATTTTTTTTTGGTGGTTTTTCATTTGTTTGTTTACCAGCCAACTATGAGACATTAAAAAAATATCAAGTATTTTAACTCAAATAGGTTTGGGTAAAGGTCAGAATGAAGACTGTACTCCACTAAGTAAAATTAATGTTGCATAGGGAAAGTTGTAATTCTAATCTGTCAAAACTGAAGGCTTTCCCTCACCTGAAGGTCTCCCCAATGACTCCATGTGTAAAATAATCTGAAATTCCAAGATTATCAATATATCACATTAAGTTGATAGATATTGGCTTCACCTGCTGTTTACTGGCAAAAGTTATCTACTTTACGGGAAGCCAAAAAGTGGATCTGTTCCTACATAACAACACATCAGTCACTGTCTTACCATATAAAAATTTTCAAACTTCTGGGAAAAAGAAAAAAAAAATTAAAAGGGACAAAAAAAGATTGACTTCCTGTAAAAGACATACTCTCTACACGAGCCTAATTAATTTTCTTGCTACTTTCCTTTCTGCTTAGTGAAAAAGAAACCCAAAAATTGCAATGCAAGCAACAGAAAATTTAAGTTAATTCTGCAAAATTCAGGTGGATAAGAACCCTATTAAAATGTTCACATGCAGTTGTGAAAACAGCAGTCCAGAGGTGCTGAGCACAGACATTCTACATTCTATGTAGGGTTATCTGTGGATATTTACTGGCTTGTTTTCATCATAGAGAAAGAAAACAAGTAAACCAAATCTGACATTTCCTAAACATCTCCCCAATGTTATTCTGTAACAGAGCAACATTATTCTTAAAATACTTCTGAAAATTTTCCAGGAAGGTCAAGGTTCATACCAGATGTCAACAGGTGAAAAAGTTTTTTTTGTGATGGAAAGCAACAATCTTGAGAGTGTAATTAACTGATTGGACTTCACGATTAGCATCACTGAATAGGTTTCCAATATCAGCAGTGAAGCACAGACACAGCCATTTCAGTGGGAGAGATGCCAAACTACAAAATTGGATGTTTCACAAACAAACTGGAGGTGGCAGCTGCCTGCAGTTCTAAATGCATATGCTGAGACATTGCAGGTATGAGAGATCTCCCTGCAACAATCCTTTCTCCCATGTGATCAACTATGCTGACTTCCCAAAAATAAAGTTGGCAACATCAACAGTAGTGCTGTCAAAAAAGAAGAAAAAAAAAAGAACCCAAAACAAAACAACTTCACACTCAGCACATCTAATTGGTACTCAAAAACTAAGACAGCAATAACAAAACTGAAAGCTTATCTGAAAACTTTTAGTATTGAATAATACAACTCTCAGTTATGCACATAAGCATGGGCTAATATTTGTCACTTATACATCCATAATCATTCTATTATCATAAACCTCCTTATTACAATATTTACTGTGCCTTATTGCTATAGGCTTCACCCAGATTTTGGGTTAGGAGGGTTGTAGGGCAGAGGGTATTTTTCAATTTGGTTGGTTGAAGTGGTTCTTTGCAGCAGCAGGCAGACAAGTGAGCTTGGTTCTTGGTTTGGTTTGTTTTACTAGCAGGTCTAAGTTAAGAAGTTAATAGTCCCTTTGTTTCCTCACTCATGGAAGTTTAAAATATGCTTTAGACTTCATTAACATTTCTGCACTTCTTGTTGCATACTTGTTTAGGGTTATTTCACATACATTAGTGCTTAAAATTCTACATCTTAAGTGTTTTAAGTCTGCAACATCTCAAGCAACGTGGTTATTCCCCAGTCATTCAAAGAAACACAGAACAATCTGTGACACTTAAATGCTGACACAATGCTACATTGTTGAGGAAAAAAAATCCCAAATCTTTAAAAGAAGTGCAATTTTAAAGGAGCATAATTGAAAGAATTCTCAGGCAGATAACTTACCATCTCCAGCTGGCAGGCCTCGTTCCTTTTTCTCATCACACTTATTGCATTCACTGAAGTACAGCAATAGAAACATATCCAGAAGGACCCAAACCAAAGAGGTGGCAAGGACCACCTTGCAATATGCAAATTTTTTCATGGCACTTTAAGTCAAATACAAAAATAAAAAAGTATAAATAAAAATATCAACAGGTTTTTTTAATCCAGTTTGAGAGACCACGTTCTATATCTGGAAAAAAAGAAAAAGAAAAAGATGTCACAAAATTTACCTGAGGACAGATGCTAGAAGCAGAAATTTTAACTCCCTTTTAAAGGTAACAATTTAGTTATCTTATGATGGATGCAAGAAAATTAATACCCTATGCATTTCAGTGAGATAAGGGAATGGGGTCAATTATAGCAGCACTATTCCAGTACTTTGTTATGGTAACATTTATCAACTGAAATGTTAAAATGAGTGACCAAAAAAGAGTCATCTGCTGAGCCACTGGAAAAGCAGGTAGGCACATCGAATGACATTAGAAGAAACTCTCAGGATTCTCTGGAAACCAATACAAACTAAATGAATGAAAATCAGGAACTTCTCAGGAATTAGGGTATCAATCTCTACTGTGTGAATCCCATGACTAATACTTCTCATGCTTCTCTCCCTATAGCATATGCTGATATTCTGGGTCCATCACTAGGAATCCTGGCCTGCAAATGCCAGGATTTTACACAGGGTCTAATTGCCTATCACACATCCATCACAAATACAAATGCTTTACTTTCAGCAAACCAAAAATAAACATTCCTTTCGATAAAATTAAACAGTAGGCAAGGTTAACAAAGTACCCATAAGCCACCATGACTATTTACTAAGTATTCAGGCTAAAGTTAGTAATTCTGATACTTGAACTGCCTTTATTAGTTTAATGTTTGATTATACAGCAAATCTGTATACATTTTTAAAAGTGTATACATGACAATTTTAGAATGTCAACCTTTAAAATTCTCTTTTGACCTACTCAAATTATAGACTTTGTTACAAAGGCTGTATATTTCTATGACTGGTAGATGACTAGTAGGGCAAAATCAAGAACAGCTTTGAGCTTCCTCACACTAAAATATGGAGTGGTCTTATTTTTTGGTGTTTTGGGGTTTTTTGGGGGTTTTTTTTTTTCTTTTTTTTTTAACCACTACTGACATATTTCAACTCAAAGTACTCCTGAAGTGTTTACCAGTGGAAACAGCATACCAGTTAAAACCAGAATTGTAGACACTCTTCACATAGAAAATGAAGGGAATAAAATAAGGAGACTTCAAAGACACATTGGAATTTAACAAATTACATAGGCTAAGTTTTTCTTACAAGCTTTCAGTGAAAACAGAATAATTTATTCAAAGGAGAATTTAATCACAATCCTTTGTGCTGGTGTGGACTGGGGTAGAGTTAATTTCCTTCACTGCAACCAGTAGAGGCTACGTTTTGGATTTGTCCTGGAAACAGAGTTGATAATTCAGGGATGTTTTCTCCCTGATGATCAGTGCTTACACAGAGTTGAGGCCTTTTCTGCTCTTCACCCTACCCCACCACTGAGAAGGCCGGAGGTGCACAAGAGGCTGGGAGAGGACACAGCAGGGACAGCTGATCTCAACTGACTCAAAAGATATTCCATACCATATGGAATCATAAAATGGTCAGCATATCATGCTGGGACAAGAAAAATGAAGGAGGAGAAGTTTGGAGTAATGGCTTTTGTCTTCTCAAGCAATCATTGCATGTGATGGAGCCCTGCTTTCCAGGGGATGGCTGAAGATCTGCTTGTTCATGGGAAATAAGGAATGAACCCCTTATTTTGTTTTACTTTTTTGTGCAGATTTTGCTTTAACTCAACTCATTTTTAATCCTCCCATTATCTCCTGCATCCCATTGGGGTGGTGGGGAAGTGAGTGGCTGCTGCATGGGGCTTGGATGCCAGCTAGTGTGAGAGCAGATCAGCTGTGACTATGCAAAAACCTCATTAAAAGCCTGCATCATTAAGAATGCACTTCTTTTAGCATTCCATTGCCATAATTTGACCCCTGCCTCTCCCCACTCTTCTTAAGGGAAAATACCATGACATCCCTTCTCTAAATACAACTTGTTTTTTCTCACTGGCAGCAGATACATTCCTATCTCCCTGCACCCCTGTACACTGAAGTCACACAGGTTTGGATGCCACAGCAAGGAAGGTGTGGTGTTCCACAAGGCTAGAAGAGTGTACAGCCCTCTGCTTCCTGCATAGGTGCATATCAAAAGCCAGTAATTAATTTTCTTGGGATCTCAACATGCATCTATATAGCTTTGGTGTACAGGTACAGGGATGACTCTAAAAAATTAGGAACTGCAGAAGTATCTGTAACTAACAACTCGATGCTAAAGTAACAGATGAAATTACCACCATGAAACATTATGTGACACACATTATGGAAAAGTCCCAGGGGTTGTTTGGTTGGGAGGGTTTTGGGTGGGTTTTTTTTGTTTTGTTTTGTTTTTAATAGATGGCAGAATAGACCTGAACTCTGGATCTTGGGATTTGTACTATGAAGTTCTGTAAAACCATCCGCAGCAGTGAAAGAAAAATAATTTTTTTACAGACTACTATACAGAAAACAGAAACCAAACCATCACTATTCCATTACACAATATATGCTTTCTCATCTTGACTGCTGTGTGAACATCCAGTCTTGACATTTCAAAAAGGATATAGAAAGATTAGAAGGAACAAATGAGAAGTGCAAAAGGATGAATACAACAAAAAACAGCTTCATTATAAGATGAAAGCAGCATTTTTCCTGGCTGGAAAAGATGTAACCTAAATCAAGTGGCAGGTCTACAAAATCAAAAGCTGTATGGAGATGGTAAACAGAGATCGACTGTTGCCTTTTATTCCTTTTTCTTGTATTGGGAGAAATGAAGTGAATTTAGCAGCAAGAGGTTAAAATTCAGAAAAGGAATGTATTGCTTACAGTGTGTAGTCATCCAGGGAAACTGCCTGCCACCATCCCCTGCCAGCACTGCAAGTCTCTTCATCAGCTATTAAATACCAAGTCCTCACCCCTACTTTGGGAAGTCCCTGGCTGTGGACTTCGGTGGAATGTCGCTGCATTCCAGGACAGTACAGTGAGAAAGTATCATTCTAGTTTCTCCTATTCCCTGCCCTAGATATGCATATCAACCACTGGCAGAAATAAATACTCTATACTGACAAAATTTGTCTGACATAGTGCATGACTGCCCTTAAACTCTTCATACAATAGGTTTCTTTTCTTCCAAACTGGGACACCATAGACTGATTTGGCAAAGAATCAAGTCACACCATCACCCTGCTTGTACTTAAAGAACACAAACACTAATCAAATACGTTTTGAAAGAAAACTCTACCAATTATTTTAATTTCACACTTCTTGAAGTTCAGACTTGTGAGACATTCAGCTTTAAAGCAGTGTAAAACACACAGAAGGACAGTGCTTTGAGGTCCTCAAATTAGCAAGACACCAGGAGAACCACAATCTAGACTTGCCATCCATAAAAATACCAACTATATCAAGTGCCTTAGAATGCATAGCCTGGCGGCATATCTGCCTCTAACAAAAGATAATTCCTTTGCCAGTTCAGTGAAATGTCAAAAAGACACTTTGGGATCCCTTTGAATCTTTTGAGCGTTTGGGGAAGCGATGAAAAGGCAGCGATGTGAAAGTGCAGCACACGCTGTTCTCCAATGATAAGGCCCTTCCCCGTACCTTTAGATGAAGGCTCTCATTCCCTTGGGCAGTTGACCATCTCGTGAATTACACTGCATTTTTACCACTGCTTTTATGACAGCACTCCACCTGTCTGCTTCCCCAGCACAGCAGTGAAGCAGAGGAGCCCAGAAACTCCAATGAATCAGCTGCTCTCAGCATGGTCAGAGCGCTGACCAGAGCTCTGGGAAGAGGGCTCTGCCATCCAGGGCTTCGGTTGTATGCTTGGTTCCTCCCTCTGCTGCTGGAGAGGGGGTGGTGGCCGCAACCACGCAAGGAGTGCTCTACCTGAGTGCTGCTTCTTCAGCAAGGATGAACAGCAAGTGGATGCATCTCACAGAGACTTTGAAGTGCCATGAGTCTGAGCCCCGTGGTGCAAAGAATAGAAGAGACAGAGTTAAGCATCGCACTCAAAGGATAAGTGGATAGCGACTCCCAAGATGGGGGCTGAGAAAGACAAATGCAGGAACTTAGCAACTTGTGACAACAGAAGGAAAGCCTGCAGATGTGCCCTTCCAGAACAATTATACTGCCTGGGATACTGGTGAAAGACTGATGAGTATGTCTGAATTACACATCCCGAGGATGTGAGGAGGGTCTCAGATAATCCAGGAATACAAATTGGAACAAAGCAAAAGCAGCAACAGGAACACAAGAACAGCACCTTAAGGATCACAAGGAAAAAAAAAAAAAGGCTGGGAATAACATAGATCCAGTGCACAGCACGGCAAAGGCTAAGATACTCAGTGCCTTTTTCACCTCTTTTGTTACTGGAGCCTAGTGGCAGAGTCTGCAAGAGTAAAACTTCAGATGCAGGACACACAGACAGGGTCAGCGATCTCTTAAACCACTTGGACATGTGCAACTCCATGGCACCAGAAAGGCAGCATCTGACTGTGCTGAAGGAGCAGGCTGATCTTACTGCAGGGCCATTCTCTATCATCTCTGGGACGTGTGAAATAGTGATCCAGAGTTTCCCAATCCTCAAGATTAGAAAAAAAAGTTATCATCAAGTAGGAAAGGAGAATCTGGAGAACCATCTGCTAAATCAGTCTCACTTCAATCCCTGCAAAGATTATATAAGAAATCTTACATACAAAAACACACAAAACCCCAAACCAAAACCAAACAAAATAAGGCAAACTCGGCCCCAACCAGATCAACACAAAAACTAAAAAAGAGAACAGGCAGTACAGGTACACCAAAGCCATACCATATTTGAACAATTTCAAGGAGAGCACTGGTTTTGTGAACAAGGGAAGAGCAGTAAATGGTATTTGTATTAACTTCAGCAGGGACTGTGACAGTCTTCCAGAGTGTTTTTTCAGAACTTTATGAGATTTACTCTAAATAAGTGGGCTATTAGGGGGGTGGACTGCTAGCTGGACCACCAGGCTTTATTGGTTCTGACCAGCCATACAAAGTCCAGCTGACAGATTACCATCAGCAGCAGCTGTCTGAGGCCAAAACTTGAGCTGATACTTGTTAGTGACTGTACTTGAGAAGCTGAGGGTTAGGAGTGAGAGCATGCTCAGCAAGGTTGCTGCTAACACTCAGCTGGGCTGGAGCATGCAGATAATACACTGAAAGATCATGCAAGAATAGATATGGGTGGCCAATTCAAGGGACATCCAAAGGCTAGAAAAACAGGCAGGTTAAAACTTCAAAAATTCAGTAAGGCCAAGTTGGATGAAGCAACTTGATCTAGCTGGTGGCATCCTTGCTTATGGCAGGGGCTTGGAAATAGAATATGACCTTTGAAGTTCCTTCCAATCAACACCATTTTATGATTCTACAGTTATTATCTATATAGGTTGGGTACTACAATGCTAGGAAGCTGCTCTGCAGGAAGAAACCTTTGGAGCCCGAGAGCAAATTCAAAATTAATCAGCAGTGTGTTGTTATGGCAAAGGGAGTCAGCTGCGTCTATAAACCAGCCTAGCAACCACAGAAATAATGCCCAAATACATAGGCTTAATAATTGCATTTACCTAGAGAGTAATGCAATAGAATTGAAGACTTTTGCAAAACCAAGTATTTTTCATCTCTTCAAAATACTGGATTATAAATTATAAAACTCTCATACTATGGAAGAAAAAGGAGTATTAAAAACACCTTGGAAATGGTAGGAACAAAGGTTGTACTCTATCAAGAAAAAAGTGGAAAGAGGAAAAATGGGTACATTCAAGTCTTGTAACTTCTGAAGGTCAAGTGAATTTTTCTTCCCTGTGACAAAATTCATGATACATTTTACACTATAGGAAAAGGTCATCTTTAAAATCACTGCTCATATAAAGAGCATTGTTTCACTTAACAACCTCTTTTACAAACACAGTTGGCATGGGAAAGAAAACTTGCTATTTTTCAGTATAGCATACAAACAGTCATTTTTATCCTTGGATCAACTTTATCTCTGTTTATACTAGATCAGTCTTCAATACAACTTTGTAGCAGACTTGACAAAGGACTTCATTGCTTTTATTCAGCTAAATCAGGATTCTACACTGGATGCAGCACGTAACCAAGGCAAAGCTGATGTAAAGTTTGTTTTCCAGAACTTCAGATAAGAATAAACAGAAGCTGGCACAAAATAAAGGCTCGTCAAAATCCTGACACAACATTTGCTATGTTTAAGCTATTAATAGCCATTTAAACCAAATGGAAAATTACTAACTGAACAGCATCTAAGGAGAGATTGATGGCCTACACAAAACTGATTTTTCAGTTTCTCAGTCTACTTAGCAATGAGGGAGAAAAACTGGCATACTGTAAAGTAACATATTAGGCATGTGTATGGGTTTTTGAGCAAACTAAAATATGGAGCCAATGCAAATTGATGTGAGCATTGTCTACAACTCCGTATCTCTGAACTATTAATGAGAACAATCCCACTGGTTACATCCATAATTTGAAAACAGAAGTGATGCCAACACTGCAATCAGGTTTCAGAACTACTTTTGCTACTGAGCTGATGTGTTTTGTTTTGGTTTTGGTTTTTTGGGTTTTTTTTGTTTTTTTGGGGTTTTTTTTCGTTTTTTACTGGCCCATGCTCTAAATTTGTTCTAGTGCTTGTTTGCAGAGAGCTCATTACCATCAGAACATCAGTAAACAGGTCAGTTTGTGGATAAACAAAACACTACTTTTCAATGCTATGAAAGCAAGTGATAAAAAACCATTCAATTAGGTCAGCCCATCACCTGTGGAAAACAGGTTATTCATCTTTTTCACAGTAACAAAAATGCACCCCGTAAATTTCAACAGGCAAAAATAATACTAGAGTTTGAGGATGCCAGTACTCTTCTTCTCAGAAGTTAATATAAGAGAAGAATATTTCATGAGGCTATGGTCATTTGATGGATTTTGAAAGGTTTTAGTATTCATCTGTTCAGTATAATTCAGCAAGTAAGTTCTGAGAAGGTGATGAGAGAAAGCAGACCATACAGTCTGAACAGTATGAAAACAATTCATTAAAAGCAAACCTGCACTTCAGAAAAATCTGAGAAAAATAGGTCAGTAAAGTAAATTTCTGTTCTTCTCACTCTGTGTAGAATTAATTCATCAGAAGCGATATTTTTAATTCATAAGTCAAATTTTTAATTGACCATTTAAAAAAAAAATCAATTATATTTCTAAAAATAACCTTGGAATAAAGGCAGACAGCATAGAAGTAATAAAGTAATAAAGGCAACAAAAACAGAAGTAGCTGACTACAGTTGAAAAACCCTTGTTTTTCATACACAATATCAGGAACTATTGGTTCATACCTCCTTTCCTACAAATTAACAAAATGCATTATTATACTTGAAAAAGTAAAAGTTCTTGTGAGGCGAAAATCACTCATCATAGAAAAGCAATAACAAAAATGGAACAACAGTTATCAGCTCCAACTACAATTTTGTCAAACTGTTTACAACTGTATGGAACCATGTGACTGTGTACTTGAACCTCTAATTCTCCCTATTTAGAATCAAAGAACCATAGAATGCTTTGGGGTGGAAGGAACCCTCTTACCCAAGTAGTCTTTAATTAACCTCTCAACTTTTATGATCAGTTATAAATACTTTTACATAGCAATGAAATAACATTTCCAAATTGAAAAAAAAAAAGGCTTTAAAAAAGTTTGGCTTTTAAAACAAGTTCTTTCAGTTAATGCAAGAAAGTTAATTGAAAATACAATGCTATTTTGGTACTTGCAGATTTCAGAAACAGCTATAGTCATTAAACTTCTGTAAAGAGTTTATAATTTCACAAATCAGTGCTTAATGGCTTCTCAAATGAGTCTGTAAATATGCCAAATTCCCTCAATACAGCATTTTTGGGACTAGAACAAAAGATTATTTACACAACTGCTCAAATGAAAACCTTTGAAATCACTTAAATTACACTTTTTCCCAGTCACAGTCAGACCTCTAATAAACTTCAAGAAAGCCCTGTCTTGCTTGCAGGAAGAAACTGCAGTGGGCAAGGTTTCAAAGGACCAGATGAACAATAAATAATCAAATAATAAAAGTTCAAGCCAATCCAATGCACAGATTTTGGACCTACATTCTTTTTTCACAGCAATTTTTGCTATGCAAGAAAAGGAATAAATTGATCCTGGAGGGAGATGAAATACTCCCTATCAGAATATCACTGTAAATATTGCAAGAGCTCAAGAGGATAGATAAAATTTGGAAATTAAGAACACAATAAAAGTACAAAGACTACTGCTGTCATATAACCAGCTGAGATTCTCTAGATGTTTATTTTATAAAGTAGATTTGAAATGTAGACTTGAAGTAGATTTCAAATGTTTGAGGCAACAACTTAATTTCTCCGTTGTTCAACAGGTTAAAATACAATAAATTTAGATAAAATAATATAAAACCAGACATCTAATTCACGGATTCTTTACACACTCCCATTCTCTCAACTGCTCTAAAATTTAAAATATACTTCTATTATGTCCAGTGAGAAATCAGAATACATTACTTAATATTGCCAATCCTATAACAAGAAACCAACTATACATAATTTTACAGAACTGCTTCAAATGTTTAGAGTATATCATCAGCCCAGGTTAACTGCAACACATAAGAAAATAAATACACAGATATATTATACCCTGAAGCAAGTAGGCGTTTGCATGGCCATTAAGTTATTGGCTGTTACAGTCCTGGCAGGTAAGTTCAAATCACTACTATTCAAATCTTTTCCCTCTTAGACTGAACAGCAGAACTGCTTCTCCTGACAGGTGCAGAACAGGCAATCCTTTTTGGAAAGCAGATTCATAAGCTGAAAGACAGTTATTTATTTTCCTGAAACAACTGCAGTCTTCAATTGGGTTAACTGACACTTCAGATGCTGACAGAGAGCAAACATTCCTCTTCCAAGCTAGAGCTACTATGCATGCACACTCTGGGAGGGCCACTGAGGGTGCTTGACTAAGTGAAGCAGCCAGCTTGAGAACACAGGCAGCGTTTTCATCACTGAGTATCAAAGGCAGCATGAAGACAATGAGCGATTCACGATTGAATAGCTTTTGTTGTTAACAGCATCTAGAGATGATTTAAACACTAAGCTCATAAACCCTTGACATGCAATAATTAATGGCTGAAGATGCATCAGTAAGGCCTATTTGAGCCTTATGCTACCCTTCACAGCAGCCTAGAAGGCTGAAGTGGACTAGAACCAATGGAATAGTTTTTCTTTTTGGAAAACTCACAGATGGTGACCCAGCACTTAGCTTTTTCAGCAGCAACACTCCTGCCGATCAGCATCCCAGAGCTATAAAGTGACTCCAGTTTTTAATAACTCCCTGAAGAGCTGGGTTAGCTGGTCTTTCAACCCCAACACTTCAGGACTTTTAGAGAAAAATTGAGGTCACATCAACACAGGTGTTCTAGGTGAGCACCTCCATTTCCTCAAGAAAAACAATTTGTCATGTGAGGTACAGACTGTACAAGTTCACCATTACTCAGAAGAAACAGATTAATTTTAGGCTCCCTACTGGAGCTAAATCGTCTTTTAAGAAATTAGAAGCTGAACTACCCAAAATTTATATTGCAGTGGAGTAGTGTCACTACTACTAGGAGCAGAGATTAGGCTATTAGTGCACTATTAGCTGTCTGCAAGGGAAAGCTGTAAAGACCTCCACATGTTTTAGGTACTCAGTCTTGTGACAGGATGTAACACAGCGTGAAGGTTTCTAGCCAAAAGCAGCATCACCTCACCTTATAAGGCATAGAGTTCCTAAGAAACAAAGCATGCAAGCAGTCAAGAATTCTGAATAATCAAGAATTCACACATTTTCAAAAATTATTTTAAATAACTTGGCAGGTGCCAGATGAGTTGTAAGTAGAACAGGCTACCTGATAGGGCTTATTTTTAAGTTAAAAATCTTTCTGAAAAAAACTAAATCTAGTCTTGTGAGCAAGCTTCTTTAAGAAATCGTATGCACTAGATTAGACTATGTGGAAGAAAAACCACAGTAAGTTGTTTCCTATTCTCAACCCTCATATTTTCCATCTTCCTTTACAATGTCTCTGCATGGTTCAGAAAATCAAATTTACTTCCAAAATGTTTTAAAAATTCTACATTAAAATGCCCAACAACAAACTCAGAATTTACCACATGAGACTGAACTAAAAAGGATACTATCCTTATCAATAGATCGCTCTTCAAACAAATATGTCAAATAATAGAATTTTCTGCAGATTATACTTCCTTCAGTCTGCATGTATCAACACTCAAAAATGTCAGGTAGCATTTGCTTTTGAAGTATTTTGAGGAAATAAGCAAATTCTTCTTGAAAACAGTGATGAATGGACAAAAGGGTTTCAAATTTACTCTCTATTCTGCTATTAAGTTAGATGAGAAGAAAACTAGAAACTCAAGTGTCAGTATGACAGAATTACAAAGTTCAAGGAGAAATCTTTCACTCCTTGAAGGTCAGGTGAATTCACTGTCACAAAACTAGCTGCATATTTTTCATGGACAAAAACCTATGCAGGCTCTGAACAATCAAGTGAATAAATCTTATACAAGACACCCTTGACACCTTCCTTGTCTGTTGTAAGAAATTATTTAATCTTTCAAGATAAATTTCAAATGTCAAAAAATATCAAATCTCCATAAAGTTTCTGATTATTTTTTAGGTATGTATCGAAGCCACAAGCTAGTGTGGAATAAAATTGTTCATTAATTCTTCAAACACTTTTAAAGATGGCAGAAAATTACACAGGCAAATAGCCATCATTAAGGAAGAATCACTAATGGGCAAGAATTTGATTTCAAGAAAAGCAGAGTCAGCTAATTAGAGGAAAAAAAATATTATAGAGGAGACTTCTGGAAACAGGGTAAATTGCAGTGAGTAGATTCAATCATCCTTATGTGAGTAAGTGCAGAAACCTCTAATCCTGAAAACTTTCTACTGTAGATTAATTCAGCAGGGAAAATTGAAGAAT
Source organism: Regulus satrapa (assembly GCA_013396955.1). Lineage (NCBI taxonomy): Eukaryota > Metazoa > Chordata > Aves > Passeriformes > Regulidae > Regulus > Regulus satrapa. The sequence goes on along the minus strand of VWZN01000694.1, from coordinate 222,581 downwards.
TACCAAATAACTTTGAAGAAAACTTTTTCTCTGCTGTCAGTATATGTGGAAAATAGTCAAAATAGTGTTTTCAAAGCAAAGCTTTGAAAAGAGCATTCATCACACATGCTGGAGCTATAGGGTGCTTATCATAGAGAAGGTGGCTGAATTCTGCCTCAAGTAACAGCAGAACTTGCTGAAAAATCAAATACAAGCAGATATCAAGTTAAAAACTGCTGAAATGAATAGCACATGTGACTAATCATGAAGAGTTGAATTAGGATATATAATTTGAATACATCCAGGTGACAATCACTTTACACACAGTGGGCTCTACTACAGCAAGTAAAATGAAGAATGATATTGCAATTAGAATGAAGAATGGCAAAGAAATCAAACAAATTAGCAAGTTTTACTTCCCATTCCTTTAAAAGTGGCACTGTAGATAGCTTAAAATAAAAGTCGAAAAGTACCACACCTCATCATGTCTAGCGAAACACCCAAATTCCAACCAAAATAAGCCAGCAGTTTTGCAGGGCTAAACACTTTCTGAAAGACAGAGAAAGCATCAGATCTCCATCCACCAAAGTCTAGAAACAAAAACCAACCAAACAAAAATCAGAACATATGCATGTTTCTCTAGAAAGAAAAGACTGATCAGACATGGAGAAAAATCAGAAAGCTAGTACTGTCAAATTTTGGGATACATGAATTTTTTGTTAATGTTTCTTGCAGAAACTTATATCCATAGGCAAGTAAAAAGTCTACCTATACAGCAAAAAGGCTGTATTTATAGAGAAAGGCCATAGAGCTTTTTAAGCATACATTCCCAGATAACACTATTCTCACATCACTAAGCTGTGTGCTCAGCAAGTAACTTCTGCTGCTAACAACTGTTTTGTACTTAATTAACACACAGTATTGCACTAAAGAGAAGATCCTTCACATCCATCTTTCCCTTTCCCCCTTAGACTCATTTGTTCTAGATGCAGTTTTTCTTAATTCTGTCTTTCCAGAGATCAGTGACAACACAAATTTGAGAAATACTACACTTATAAGTCTTTCATTTCAATTGTTAATCACACATATGTATACATGACAGAGAATAACCATGAGATCTTCTTCAACCGTGAGACTCATAAATTTTTCTAGGTAAAGTTTATTGCTCAAGTAAGCAATATCCATATTTTGGGTTCTACACAAGAGGAGAAAAAGAACTCTCAGATAAAAAGCTAAAAAGGCAGAAAAATATATGCAGACATTTAAAAATCCTTTAAAACTTGAGAACGTTTTCAAGACTGGACAAGGCAAGAAGAAACTGATAGGGAGAAGTTGCAAGAATAGTTTGCAAGCAGACTGATACAGCAATGGCTCTTCTTCAGGATTAGAGTCCTGCATTTTTGTCCATGTGGCACCTTGGTCTGCAGCACTGTTACTAATATCTCCACAGGGACTGAGCTTGAACTCTAGAATTCAGACTTCAGGTGAGCTACAGAGGTTTATATGCTGACCTGTGATGCCTGACATTGCAAGAGAATTCACACAGGTATCACTACTGCCCGTTTTGAGAACAAAGGCTTGCAAAGGCTGGTTTCACACTGAGACATTCTCACCATAGAGTTCTACTCTCCCTTCCCTTCTCAGTGCCTTTTTCTCTTTACAATTCAAGCAAGCAATCTAGCCCGAACTCTGACAGGGAGCAGCTATGACCAATACAAGTCCCTGCAAGAAGATGACTCCTCCTACCCCATTGTTCCTACATCTGCATCTCCTAGTTTGCTACCATAACAACCAAAATTAAGATAACAAGTAACATAGAGATATAATAGAAAATTATCTGCCACTGCTGGACCCAAGACTGTAGAAGAAGAGGATGAGTAAGTGGCAGAAGAACCCACCTATCTAAGAAATATAAACCAGCCCATAGGATTCAAAAGCCTGGGGCATACAGTATCCACCCATCCATTAAATATGCTTCTGTAACTGTAAAAGTAGACAAATATGGGACAAATCACAGATATTTTAATTGATCATGCATATACTTCTTCCAAGCTTTCAACTTCATTGAAAAATTTACACTCAAGATCACATTTGGTCAAAAGCAGCCCTATGGAAAAGATGAACTGAATTCCACAGAAACAACTGTTCCTATTTTGTTAACAGCTTCAAAAATCTGCCCTTTTTAAAAAAAAAACAAAACAAACAAACAAACAAAAAAAACCCAAAAAACAAACAAAAAACAACCCACCATGCTTGAGTTCATTTACGGGAGAAAATGTTAGAAAAATAAAAATCCATTCACTTTTAAAAATAGTTTGAATTTAGGCCTTATTTAAACAAGGTCACTTTCAAAAGAAAATGCTACATTTTCATTATTCTGTAATAAAAGTTTTTCAAATGTTGCTGGATTTTATTTCTCAAATATTCCTTAGGAAGAAAAATGGCAGGTTTGCTCAGACTTGAAATTTCAAGACTATACCCTTAAAGCTGTCCTAACTTGTAAATTTTCATCCTAGTTTGACAAATGCAAATAAAATAACTATATCAAGATATAAAAAAAGCATTGGTAAGGAAAAAAAGAAAATAAAAAATTAGTTTTTTATTTTTTGTACTGTACAGCAGTCCAGAGAAATCTGAAGAATGTGATATGCAGAAAGATTATTTTGTGGAAGAATTCACTTGTTTCCACAGTTACCTATAAGTGCAATGATAACAATTTTCTGCACAGTTGCATAAGGAAAACAGTCAGCAGAACATTCAGTATGGCAGGTATGCATCAGACTTCAGTGAATTACTTAAACTTCTTCAAATACTTTGCTGTTTATTACTTGGCCTTTTTTTTTTTTTTCCCCAGAAACTGTCAGGCACTTCATGAAAAAAAGAGCTAGTGTATTTAATTTGTCATCAAATGATTTTTGAAGGTATAAAGCTTGTAGCAACTTAAGCTTTTTTACAATTCAAAATTAATTCCTGACTAGAAGCCAAGAGACAAACAGGTCACCATAAAAAAGGTCAAGCTATCAGAAAATATTAAAGAAAGGAATATGATGGAACTGTTTGGAAATTCAACTATATATTAATTGAAAAATTGTGGAATTTCAGAAATAAAATTGCTGTTAAAATTTAAATTAAATCAAAGACCACATATTTTTACAACATATTCTAAAATTCTGTCCTTCAAGACATTTAAAATTCTTCAGTACCTTTTCTGAAAGATTTTCATCTTCTCTGAAAGCTCTGGAATTTTTACAAGAAGAGAGAGGAAACATGCCTTAGAAGCCAGACCATGGTTAAAGGTTCATCAACACGTTATTATTGTGTAAGTAGCAGCTACTCCAATATGCCAGCCTTCTGCCAGCAAATATCTACACAGCAACAAAGAACCTTAATCAGAAAACTGACACAACTGAAAAATACCTAAGAACATTTGTGGTTATCTAGCCACATCAGTTTCTTAGTGCAGACTCAGACCAATCAGGTATTCTTCCCAGAAGAAGTTATTTCCCCTTAAATCTGTTATCTCATTAAACTCAACATCAGTCAGCAACCAGAGAAAGATTAGTGATTGGGCTATCATGAAAAAAAAACAAAAACAAAACAGTGAAGATACCACTTAAGTGGCCAAAAGAAGTAAACCCAGGAGTAAAAAAAAAAAAATGCTATTTTTTACCCTAGATTCTTTTTCTTAGCAGCCTTTACTACTAAAGAGTATTAGGTAGTAATTTTGGATATACTTTTTCTTCTCCTCTAAATGGATACATGTTCCAGTTAGACCTTTGAAGAACTGAATTTAAAACTACATGCTAGATCATTTGAAGCTGACTGGAAAAGGACCCACTCAAACATGAAACACACTTTTCCCATTTTGCCATGCCAAACTTGAACTTCAGAATTGGACCCAAAGAGTCCTTCAGAACTCAGACTATGAAAACTAATCTGTGAAATCTGCTAATAGGTTTCAGGAAAGAAAAAAAAATCAGGATGAAGAATTAGCACAAAATCTCAATACCAATGATTCCAAGTGCAGGACACCATTTAACACACTAAATACAACTGCACTGGTTAAATTTTCCTGCCAAAGGAAATGGACCTGTCGTACCACGTGGCCTGTCCCTCCCATTAAACTTTGGCTCCTCGTCTTGCTTCAATCGAGCATCAAAAAAGCGTAGGAGACACACACAGAGGAGGCTCCACGAATACTCAGTTGTTAAACACCTCACTGCACAGCCAATGACTACACAGCGGTAGTTTAATAAATCATCTTTTGTCTGACAAGGATGCTTTAAGGGCACTGTGTTTGTTGTAGAAACACAGAAAACTCAGGCTTTCTTAGGTCATCTGGATGGAAAGTGGATCTGAATTCCAGTTCACTGGACTAAATAACTCTTTTCAAGATATATTGAGAGGGTAAAGGTGAATTTAGGAAAACTAATAATGAGGTCCTTTATCACTTGGATTCTATGCTTCCCAATACTCAGAGAGAACCACAGTAACAGTTTAATTAGGTCTGCACTAATATCTAAAGGGATTCTTATAGAATCTTGTTTAATAACTGTACACTGCACACAATTTAACTGGACCAAGAGGATGCTGAAGGAACAGTATTATATGGAATATGCATGCAGAATATTGACCCTGGCTGGATTCCAGATGCCTACCAAAGTCACTGTCCCATCCCTCCTCAGCTGGACAAGGGAAAGAAAATATTACAAAGGGTTTGTGAGTCAAGATAAGGGCAGGGAGAAATCTCTCACCATCACAGGCAAAGCAGACTCAAATGGAGAAACCAGTTCAGTTTGTTACCAATCAAATCAGAGTAGGATGAGAAATAAAACCAAATCTTTAAAAAACTTTCCTCCCACCCCTCCCATCTTTGTAGGCTCAACTTCGCTCCCAGTTTTCTCAATCTTCTCCTCCTCCTAGCAGTACAGAGAACAGGGAATGAAGGTTACAGTCAGTTCATCACATCCTGGCTCTGCCTCTCCTTCCTCCACAGAGGGAGGATAATTCACACTTCTCCCCTGCTCCCACAAGAAACAGCCCTTGACAAACTTCCCCAGCCTGAGTCCTTCCCATGAGCTGCAGATCTTCATGGACTTTGCCAGCATGGGTCTCTGCCATAGAGTACAGTCCTCAGGAACACACTGGTCTAGCATGGGCTCCTATACAGCATATCCCAGAGACTCTACCACTGAAAGTGATGGGCCCGGCCTTGGCCAGTGGCAAGTCCCTCTGCGAGATGGCTGGCATTGGTTCCACTGGACATGGTGGAAGCTTCTAGCAGCTTCTCAGAGAAGCCACCTCCAAGGCACTAGCAAAACCTTGCCACACAACTTCAGTGCAATCCAGTGACAAAGCACACGAGCAGTCATTATGTGCTCTCTGCTCTGAAACACACCCAAAGTAGACAGACCTGACCAAAGCATCCCAAAATTCCTGGAACATGTCTTGTACTCACCTCCTCTGCAGGTTTACAGCCATCTGGATGGTCCACTAGCACTGGTGGCAAAATCCTGACACACTGCTGTGGAGCACCTGTGGCAGGAACCATAGAGGAACAGACTGGCCTAGGCCATTCCGACATGAACGTAGAAGCAAAAGAGGTATTCCACCAGCAAGGTCTTAAGGCTGTCCTAGAGGAAAAACAGAAATTCGGATAAGTTCCTAGCTCAGTTCTGGCAGAGCTTGAGGTGGAAGGGGAGGAAAGTTTCCCATTTAAGATTTCAAAATCTAAAATCCCATGCAAGGGAGAAGGAGTCAAAGACTGTTTCTAAAAAGAGGCAGTGAACTGTGCTTGTGAGGAAAACAACATATGCAGGGAAGAGTGGAGAGGTGGAACAAGTCATCAACATTTTTTAGCCTTCCAGATGATATGATTTAAGTGGGAGGACTGCCTGTCCTCCCAAATAAGCTGTTATCTATTTTTGAGTTCTATATATGTCGTCCTCTATCCAATCATGACTACTTAGCACAACAAACTATGAATTGTTCTCAATAAGGCAAGAAAACAGCCTCCTCAAAAAACAGCACACATTCACATGAGCAACTCCCCAGATGATCACTCTCTTGGACTAAATCTTCCTATACATATTCTAGTTTATAGATGTAGTTTTTTTACATTCTTTCATCTCTCGCCCACAATTTAAACATTAGCATTTATAATGACAGCTTTTGTAAAAAAAAAGGTGTTATTACAGTAACACAGACTTGACGCTTAAGAAGCAACATTTTTTCACTTCTGGAAAAAAAAACCCACCAACAAAAAAACTGAAAAATGATGCCTAAGCCTTTCCAAGACTTATCCATTAAAACTTTTGTAATACTGAATGAATTCCTTCAAATCTTTGCCTTTACCCATTTATTACAGCAATGTCTGAAGGAAATTCTAAACAGCTGAAAAGTAAAGAATGTGTCTTAACATTCAAGAGAGATTTGTTCCATTTTTAATACAACTGAAATTTGTCTACACTTAAGTAATATTTGCCATATATTATTCAAGCTGGTATCTTGCATTTGCCATATTATATCTGAACCTTCTAAGCTACTCAAATTTCTTCTTTGCCTGTTTAAACTGCTACCTCTAGGTATCCACCCCCAGATAAAAAACTTTGTACAAGGGTATAAAATAAATAAATAAAAAAAAAAGCTGATACTATGGTAACATGACAGTATGGAGGAAGTATATGGTAAGGAAGGCTAAGATTGGCAGTGATTAGAAAAGGTGTTTGTCAACCACCTAATTATTAATTATTACCCCAATAGTGAAGCAGGTGAAATCAGTATAGCACTTGGCAGCTTCCCTTTTTTTGCATAGCAAAGTAGAAGGGGAAAATGTCTTTGCTTTAAGTCTGATTAGACTTAAATAATTAGACTCTTAAATAGAACTGGCTAAAGATCTCCTTGAAATTATAGCAATTTTTACCAAACCTGAAAAAAAAATAGGGAAGCTTCAAAGGGCCAGATCAATATGATCCAAGACATATCCAGCAGGAAACCTAACATAAATCATGTTTGTTTCTTTTCTGAACATGTTAATATAAGAGATCATGACATAATTCTGAAAAGACCCAACCTCCTTTTTCAAAGCAAATTAGCTGTTGCCTTCAAGAGGCTAAACAGATTTCTATGATATATCTGTCTAGGCTCTATACACTGCACTATAACATGCAACACACACACACACACAAAATATGAGTATTGCTTATGTTAAATTAGCCTTTTGTGTAGCACTTTTCTTCACTAAAATTCAGGTGCCTTACAGAGGTGGGTAGAGAATACAATCCATTTTCACCAGTGGTGAAACAGGTCTGTTACTGGCCAAGTGGCCAGCAAGTCTGGGAGCAAATTTTCTTTCATCTGCTCTAAAGTTTAAAGTGAAGTATCTCTCTACATCTGTCCAGTCAGACGAAGAACCTTACCGGTGATTTTGCTAATTTATATATTTCTTCAAATGATCCTAAGGTTCAGGCTCTTTGTTCAGTCCTGTCCAGACACTGACTAGAAACAGTCCTTATAAAACACAAAACCAAAAGGCTAACAGTGAGAGGACATACAGATTCCATATTGCCATTAGTAAGCAAGGCACAGCTACCAAGGGCAGATGTTCACTTATTTGTAGTGAGCTTCCACACACTTAAAAGCTTATGATTTCCCTTGATCTTTTCTTTGGGCTACAAAAACGCCAATTTGATAATTTATTCTGCACATAGCACCTTTCTTAAATCATCAGTCATTACACTCCTCAGGCAAATTAAGAGTACCTACATATTTCTTAAAATACAATGGTCAAACAGATTTTCACTATATACACCAAAGCAAAAGGTTCAACTCCACATCCTCCAGATTATACCACCAATTAGTCATGCCAGTACATTCACACATCTCTTCTTTGTCAGTCATACTGCCATGTCAGCTCTCATTTTATGGTGAGGAATGGGGTGGCAGGAGGAACTTAACAGATGTTCTCCATACTTTATTTTGACCTAAATAAAAAGCATTTCACTTATTCTTCTGAATCAAATCCTATTCTCCCAGGCCACCTTTCCAACATTTAGGATTTTTCTGAATTGCCATCCCACCTTGGTGTGACTACATTTATTCCCAAGCACATTCTGTCTTTAGATTTCATACCCATATGCTAAGTAGCCAATATGAACAAGAAGAGTTAGCTGAAACAATTAGACCAAATCCATACAATATGCTTTCCTTGCTGAAAGGGAACTACTGAAAACACCTCTGGCTACTGTTAACCTAATGAGAACACACATCCTAAAATAGCTTTTTTTTGATCTAGGCCATATTTCCTTAGTTTGCTCTGTAACAGTATCACATGTGGCTTTCTCCAGTCCACAAGCTTCCTGTTATAGAGGATATTACATTGCCTTGATTATGCATTTGTGATCTTCACAGAAGCACAGAATGGTTTGGATTGAAGGAACCTTAAAGACTATCCAGTTCCAGCCCCCCACACAGGCAGGGACACCTTCTACCAGAACAGGTTGCTGAAAGTCATATCCAATCTGGGCTTGAATACTTCCAGGGACTAAGCATCCATAACATCTCTGGGGATCCTTTCCTCATGCCTCACCATCCTCACAATAAAGTTCTTTTTATATCTAATCTGTATCTACCCTCTTTCAGTTTAAAGCCATTACCCATTGTCCTGTAATTATACATCCTTGTAAAAAATCCCTCCCCAGCTCTCTCTTAGCTCCCTTTAGGTACTGGAAGGTCTAAGGTCTCCCTGGAGTCCTCTCTTCTCCAGGCAGAACAGCCCCAGTTCTCTCAGCCTGTCTGCACAGGAGACATGCTCCAGCCCTCTGATCATCTTGGTGTCCCTCCTCTGGACTCACTCCAGCAGGTGCACGTTTCCTTTGCTGGAGGTCCAGAGCTCACCCACACTGCAGGTGGCTCTCACCAGAGCAGAGCAGGGGGGGCAGAATCCCCCACCCCCTTGCCCTGCTGGCCACGCTGCTTTGGATGCAGCCCAGGGCATGGTCATCCTTCAGAGCTACATCATATTGAGCTTCTCATCCCTCCACAAAACCACTCCCCACACAACCTGCATTTGTATATCGGGCCAATCCCTCATTCCCCTACCTCCTTCTCATATACTGGGCATGATGTTCTGTGGTATGGAATGACCCAAACTTTGGCCAGTTTGGGTCGGCTGAACTGGCTGTGCTCCCTCCCAGCTTTCTGCACACCCCTTCATCATCAAGAGGGTGAAGCACTACAAGTTCCTTGCATTGGAGTAAGTCCTACTTAGCAACAACTAAAACATCAGTGTGTCATCAACATAATTCTCATACTGAATCCAAAACACAACTCTGTACCAGCTACTAAGAAGAAAAATAATTCTATCACAGCCAAAACCAGGACATTACTTACAAATGAAGAATGGTTTATTTGAAACTAATTTAAACCGAAACAAATTTTAGCCAGTCAATCTAATACACTGACTAGATTCACAGCCACAATGTTTGTAGAGTGCAAAATATAACTGTCTCATATTCAAGCAAATGGCTATACTGAATAGCCTCAACATTTTCATTCCTGTAATGCAGAGAACTTCGTTCTGATACATTAAATGTTAAAAGCAGCAACAATCATGCAGAGCTATCTATGCCCAATGAAATAGCTATCCCTACTTGTCACCTCTTCCTAAATATAATACAGATTAGCTGTATGCTTTTTTAGCTGTGCATTACCTTTCTGTCTGTGCAGTCAATTTCTTTTTCATTCAGTGAAACACCTCCCCACACACACAAAATCATGCACGTGCCATAAAATATGAAGCCAACTCCATTGCATCAACTTTTTTTCTACCAGCTCAATACAGTGGTATGATTCTGCACAAGGTCAGAAAAATCAGTGCAAGAGACCAAACAGAAAAGCATTAAGTTATGAGGTGCCATTAAACTCCAGAGAAAACAGATTTGCAACACTGAGAAAACCACAGCATCTTCCTGTTATTCCTGAAGTGACCAAAAATACATAAAAAACCCAGTGTACAACAAAATAACCACAGTTTCATTCCATAAGTCTCCATGGCTTTATCTTACACAGAAAGACAGCAAGGGGGGGAAAAAAATCATTTGAGTCTATCTTTCTTAATGGAGACAATCCAAAGAATTTTTTTCCTGCATGCAATTTGTCTGGAAAAAAAAAAAAAAAAAGATCATAGGCATCATTTATAACAGAAACAGCAAAACCATAAAGACAGGTATTATGTTTAACAGCTGTTAAGTACACATTGCTATCATATTATCTCCCCAAAACTTAGAGGAAAACTGTCAAGGTAAGAGCCGCTTTGATCAGGCTGACATCTAAAGTCTATGTCTCTACTTTTCTTGGCCTTCACTAACAGGTTGTTCACCAACCAAGCAATGATTCTGGCACACACAGCCACGCAAACAGCACAGCAGCACCTTCCTCTCACAGGCCTCCTGCTGCCCGTGGGGCCAGGGACTCAAAGCATCATAAGCCAACACAAGCAGTGTATGAAAGGGACCAAGAGTGACTGAACCTACAGAGGTATTTTGAAGTAAATATGATTTTTAGAAGACAACTGTAAAGTGCACCCCAACTTGTACCCCCCAAATCAAAACTACAGAAACACTCCTTTTCATGTTGGTTGAGAGCAGTGCACTGCTAGAAAGCACCAGAAAAAAAGTAAAAATACAAGACAGTCTACTGCTCTCCCCAGTGAAGTGTATATTGTCATATTCAGCATCATTGCTAAAATCCATTGGACTACAGGAAATATTTTTTTTCATAATTCAAAACTACCTATGCAGAATTGCTCAATGTACACACA
>VWZN01000694.1:198800-211704 GCA_013396955.1 Regulus satrapa | reverse complement strand
CAAACTATTTTTCATACTCTCACAACTGCACTCCAGAAAGACAAAAACCCAAATTATTCACAAATCAGGAGAAGCACTGCAGGTTTGTAAAGATGATAGAAATATTTCGTAACTATAATGATTCAAAAACATTAGGAAGGCAATCAGCAAAATCAGTTTATTTTGATAGCATTAACTTACATCAGCTTTAAGTAGGAGCACAGAGCATCAATCCGGACATGCTTGCCTCCAGTGGGACTATCAACAAAGAGTTGTGTGTTGACTGCTGCGAGCTGGCAGACACCCTCTGCACCTTCTCTTCAGCCACCAGGAAACACTGCCCTCATTGTTTCACAAGTATGCAAAGCAACCACCACTGGTGTGTACGGAGGATGTGAGCCACAGTGAAAAACGCATTAGACACCTCTCAGCTCCTTCCATTAACAGAACATTCACTATGAAGGAACCCAGAAGGGAAAAAAAAATAATGTTTGTGTCAACTGAAGTTTTTTGTTTGCATTGTTTGTTTATAAAGAGTAGGTTGTGTAGTTTTCCAGTTATGTTTCCATTGTAATAGGCTATGAAAACATAAAGACTGAGCTGTACTTCACTCTAAAAACTCCACCTTCCCATCCAATTTCAACTCCCATCTTGTCCTCTCAGCCCTTGCTGGGAAGAGCTCAGGTAGAACCAGCAGCAGGGTGCATCCCTGACACTACAGACAACACATTTCCTGTGTAAAGAGCACTGACTTTGGACCTCAGCAGCAACTCTTTACCACAAGCTCAAGAGACCTCAGATGGTTATCACCTACTCTAACAGATCAAGTCATCTTCCTCAAAAGCACAAGCCTTAGAGCAAGCAGCAGCCCCTCCAGGGTACAAACCAGCAGAAACCCCAGCTACCCACGTGTGTGTGCATGTCCCAGCCATGCACGCTATGTGAATTTCCTCATTTAGTTTCTATAAATGTCACTCGGTTTCCATTTTCAGAATGGAAATTTTCATTTTCTGCTCTTTGCTAGAAAAAGCGTACATAATATTAACACTGACAAACATATTAACGAGGATCCCTTCAGCTGAGAAAGATGGGGCTTTAACATTTTCTAGTCTTCCCTAACTCATGAGGAAAGACTAAATGTTTCCAGACCTACTGAGTAAAAACATCCTATTTAATAATGAATGCAAAATAGCTAAATGCATAACTGCATTAAAATCAATGACAGCTGCCCTCATAAATTTTACATTCTGTAAAATTGCACACCCGATGATCAATGCTTTTTTCAACAGCAGGCTTCAGGAGAGCTCCCTGTTTTATTCTAGATTTAATATTCAAATGAATAATCTGTAACCTCCCTTTCTCTGATCAGATGCAAAACACCCAGATAGTAGTAAAGCTTACAGGTGTGGATGGCATGGGGGAACAGATTTTTAGGGGGAAAAAAAAAGTATATGAGTTATTCTCATACCCATTTTATTCATTTCCACTGATAATTACTAATGGAACTACAGAGTGAAGTAACTCCCAATATTTCCGATTATCTAAGAGATGATCAGAGGGATGTAAAGTTACAGACATTCAAATGTACTGTTTTAACGGTGCTTAAAAGACTACAACCTCTGCCTTCTGTGGGCCAAGAAATCAGTTTGCAAGTGTTAACAACTGTGGGATGATAAAGTTACAGCAACTCTATCCTATATGCAGAAAAAGAAAACTACAGAATTGTTCTACTTCTAATCAAAGGCTTAGATTTTTTTGAGTTCACACACACAGAGCATTATAGCAGGAATGATAGCACATTACTTAGAGTGAGAAAAGTGGGAGGGGGAGGTAACTAAGCCAGATCCTAAGACTTGCCATTCACAAGAGGCAGTACTTGAAATAAATCAACTGGTAAATTTGCAAAAAAAATGTCACATTTACACAATCCTTCTCAACATTTACAAAGGGCATCAATGATATTAATATTTTCTTGCAAAGATAATAAACAAAATGCTAAGTGGTAGAAAATCCCCGAAGTAAAACCACTGCTCCACACATTTAATTATGTCTCTTTGGACACTGAGAAATCATTTCTTGCAGCACTCTGGCATGAGACTGACCACTATCAATTCATTCAGCTCTATAGCTCCACTGCAAAAGAAATATAAATATTAAGAGTTCTAAATTAAATCATTTGTGGCTGTCTACAGAGCTAAAAAGACTGTTTATATATTTACCAACTTAGGAACCAACTGAAACTATAAAAAACCCCTCACAAATCTAACAGGAAGTAGTTTCTTGCACTATGTAATTAGCACTTGTTAATCAAAGAGGAAAATGAGAAAATTGTATCCTTGTCCACAAGCTTTTCCTAAGTCTTATATTATCACATATTACAATATTAGTCCCCAGTAAGCAATGGAAATCTTAGAGACAGCTGTTTAAGAAGTGAACAAGCATATCATAACTCCAAAGTCCAAAATAACACATTGCTTATTAGGAGTACTTTAATTTGGGGAACAGCTAAATTTACAGTACACAAAAGTAAACCTTTAGAAAAAAAGCCACCCTAGGGCACAGAAGAAATACAGACAACCTCCCCCAGGAAAAAAACAAAACAAAACAAAAAACCCCAAACAAACCAAGAAACAAGTCTGGTCTAGGGACTTTGAAAATATTAATGTTCTATTTAAAAACAAAATTTTGTGGTGAGGGAAATAAATAGTGAAGAGGGAATGGTTTTCTGCCTTCTGCCAGATTTAAAGCTTTTCAGTAAGACTGTCTGACAGTGTCAACAGGAGAAAACATACCCAAACCAACAAACTGCTTGGCTGAGCATATGTCTTCATGCACAAATACTAACCCTCCCACAGAAATTCCAGTTTCGGATATATGCATCTGCCTCCAGGCAAAGCTCTGCTACTTGCAACAGTATCTGAAATTTGGCTGAGCTGCAAAATGACTATCATTTCTCACTTGCAAGAGTAGCAAGATCACTTTAAACAACAACAGCAACAAAATATTCCATTCTTATAAGTAAAATAAAGCAGCCAACCTTTTTCTGACTTCAGGTGAGATAATGGTCCCTAATTCAGGAAGTTTTGTTTACCATGGAGGAACACAGGAAACATTACATTATCAAGTTTCCAAAACAATGGATTCAGTTAGTAATACAGATCCCAATTTCTTTTTCTTGTCCCTTTTTGGTAAAGTCAGTAACTACTCTCAGGTAGTTGAAACAGAACCCTGAGAGCCATTAGCACTGTCAAAACAGGGATGAGGAAACTGCGACTACAACAACCCAATGAATTAGCTTTTCTAAAAAAAGAACTGCTGTTTTAATGCAGCCTTTGGCAATGCAGCAATCCAGCCCACAGTTTTCCCAAGTCATGCTGCAAACCTTCAGATTTCTTCCTAGAAATATCCCATTTCATTTGATTTACTAATTGCTGAGTCAGTCAGCTGTTTGCAGCACCTTTCTTTTTACAAGCACAAACCCAAAAGATACTTCAATATGCAGAAAGCAAGGTATGCCGTTTACATATACATCATGTTTAAAACAAGTGAAAAGAAAAAAAGTCAAGAATGCTGAAAATCAGCACTGCAGCTCAAGGACTGCATAATAACACCCTTAGCCCCTAAGCATTTCCTCTATCCCCACACTCCTTTCTGCCATCACAGTTGAGTACAGATTAGAGCTAATTCAGCACAGAAATATACTGCAATCGAGACATTTTTTGCAATCTATTTCACAATACTTGCCTTAGGAAGGGAAAGAATGCCCAAGAAGAGACTTAACTTCAGCAGCAAGGGCAGACATGTGAAGCTAATAACCTAATTCTTAAATTTTGAGAGTTGCCACTGTTCTTACACTAAGTCTCAATATGCCTATTATGTGGTAATTATATCCTCTATTTTCTCCAATTCTGTAGTGGTTTTCAGTTATTCTGCATCAGTTTTACACCTCAATTTAACCAGCTCTTTAGCAGCTGGACCACAAACATTGTTAATTACATCATAACATCATGAGGAAAGGATTATCAGTCTGATATTTGGCAGAATGCTTCAGGGAATGAGAAACTTTAATTACTGGAAATGTCCAATAGTTATTCAGATATGAATTTGACCATTTAGCATTTTCAATAACTGGAAAGATATGAGCTGCTTTCCTAAACACCTGACTGATTCAGGGTTGAGGAATAAGTGTTACTTGAATGTTCCAGAAAGAGGTGAAACAGGAATCTTCTCTATAGAGTCTCAGCCTAGTGAACATCAAAAGCTAGGTAGCAATATGAAAACATACAGAATGTTTAAGTTTCTAATCAGCCCCTAAAACTAAAATTATTTAAGATAAAATAGTGCAACAACTAGGCTAGGTGCCTGCTATGCTGAAGGGAAATCAGGATATTAAGAACTATCACTTACAGAAGAATAAAATAGGATTATATATATATATGTGAGTCTGCTATGCTATAGAACACTTCAGCAAGCATCAAAATGGAAGAATATACCTTTTAAAAAATACAATTAAATTAAAAGCAATTAAAAACCAAACAAACAAAAACCCAAAACATTGCACTACTTCTGTTTAGGCAACATTGAATTATTCTTATAGCCTTAGACACATGAGGAAAAAAAATTTGGAAGCACTATATTATCTTAAAGCACTTATCCCAAAATGTGTAACTTGTCATGCAGCAAAGCAAGCAGGGAGCCCTCAACACTTCTGCCAACCTCATGACAGACCAAAACAAAGCCTCCCAACCCGTTCGGCTCTCAGCTCAACTGTTTGACAAAGTTATGTGCTTTGTAAAAGACTCCTCAACATTGGCTGAGGTAGAAAGTATCAAATAATTCTTTTGTATAGGTTAGGGAAAGTACTATGCTATTTAAAGACTCAAATTCAACTCATCACCAGTAACAAAACTAGAGAAAGCAGCGCCAGCTCAAACAGCATTTCTAAAACCCTTCCTCTGCAAAGGAAAACCTCAGGCTTGCAAATTCCTCTCTGTGATGCTCCCACCAAAACGGAAGACCCTCCGTTTGTGAAAATACCTGAGCTGGGTTTCCATGATAACAGATGAACATTTTGCTTCAAAATACTTTGATATAAAGTTAAGAAGAATCAACTTATAAGTAGTAGTTCAAGTCCTTCATCAGCTTCAAAAGAATAGCAAATGCTGAGAATGGGTATTTGCTTTGCAAGCTGAAGTGTTTTACAGACCAAGAATGCTCAAACCAGTGATTTGTCAGCATTGCTCTTTTATTTGTAGCAAAAAATGTTGCATACTTCCAGATATCAGGTTTTAAATAAATACTAAATAAAAATATGATGACTTAAATATGATCCTTTCAGCAAAAGCCTTATCAACCTTCCATATTAATGGGAAAATTACATACAGAATGGAAAATCAAATTTAATTTTCCAAACCATAATGACATTCTGCTTATTCATCAAGAATGAATATGGCAAAAAAGTTTGTAAAAGACTTATAGTTCAGTGTTATTTTCAGCATATGAATGCAAAGGAAAATAACTATTTAAAGAACGCGTACATTCTTATATATGGTCCATGGTCTGGAATACCATAGAACTTTTTGCTCAAGAGACATCATGTCTTATCCAAATACACATACTACCTTTCCCACCTCCCCAAAAATTATTCCAATACACCCCAGGACTATGTTGGCATGGCCTATGCTGTAAGTGAAAGCAGAGAATGTGACCATTCTATATTTTACTGGGGCATATAAACCCATCCCAGATGCTAAGATTCCACTGGTATTTTCCTGGACACCAAATCCTATGTCAAAAGTAAATTTTGCCCTTGTCAAAGTGAAGGGGGGAAGGAAAGAAGGAGGTCAAACTGATTTTTTTCCTAAGTGAAGTTGGCTAGACAGTCAAACCATGCTACTCAAAACTTTCACCTGTCAATAAGTAAACTGTCCCCAGTCAACACTCCCATATTCCTTTCACAGTTCTGGATTTGCCATCTCTTTTACTAATTACCTTGCTATACTTCTGTAATGTCACTATTTGACAAAAGAAATAGTAAAACATTACTTAAACATTGAAATATTTTGTTATCTTCTAGAGCAACACATTTTATTCTCTCTTGCCAACTTCTCTGTTCCCTTTTCCTACAGGTTTTATGTTGATTATTTTGGACCCCCTGATGAATACCAGGCAAAGCCTCTAATTCTGACACAATGCAAACTACTTTTATCTGCTAAAAGATGCTTGGTAGCATCACTCATGCCATCCAATCCCAATTCTCCTTGATCTCAAATATTTGCTCTTTGAGACAATCTACTTCTGCAATAGTTTCCCCACAAATCAATGTCTCATTATCAGACTTTGGGGTGGGTTTTTGTTTTTTTTTTTGTTTGTTTGTTTGTTTTGTTTTGGGTTTTTTGTTTGTTTTTGGTTTTGTTTTTGGTTTTTTGTTTTGTTTTGCTTTTTTTTTTTTAAAGCAGAGGCCTAGCCTTTAACTATTTATGAGGTACATACTTACTGAAATAATTCCAAGCTGAGGAACTGACAGTACAGTTTTTCAACATTGTGACCCAGTGATTTACTTATAATACTTTGAAAAGTATGTCAGTGACTCACAAACATCACCCAAATGACAGGAAATTTTATGTAGCAGGACATTTTATATTGCATGCAATTTGGAATTGTTTTGCTAACATGCAGTGTAATCTCTGTTAGAAAGACCGAGATAAACATATAATTCAGATACCATTACCAGGAGATTAAAAAATATGCACCTTAATACAACCTACACTTTTTCTTTGGATTTAGTAATTTAAAGGCTTAAAGTAATCAGCTCCTTTCATGATTTCACTGGTTTGTGCCAAGAAAGTTGTTATTATATATCACATGTACAAAAAGCAGATAATTCAGGTAAAAAATGGAATGAAAGAATAGGCAACAGCAATGTAAAAAATATATCCATTCTTAAACTAAAATTTCACTTTAGAAACAGTCAAGTCTTTAAAACCTTATCAGCTTCTAGCATTAATTTAGAAAACTCAATAATATTGTTTATATTATTATTTGCAATATAAGAAGTCTTTCTTACTAGTTGCTATGACACTACAGTGTAGAAAACATGTCAACCAAAGAAACAAGGTCATAACCAAATATTCAACAACTGACTTTGAAAGTTCTTTTATTAAATTTTTGAACTTCAGAAAGTTGTTTCATAAATGTTCTCATTTATGAAACACTCTTCTGTGCAAGTAGCTGTCACAGTTAAGAAAGAAATCTCAGCTTTCCCAGTAAGAGTATCCAGTTTAATTTTAGTGCAGGAAATATCAACACAAAGACAGCAAATTAAGATTCTTTCCTTCCTTTTTCTCATGCAATTCAGAAAGCAAATAACCTAGGTTATCGTTCTCCTTAATCTCATCATCTTACATACTTTACACGTATGAACAATACATTACTCTTCTCATTTAGTCTATAGTCTCTAGTCCCTTGCTCCTCTTTGGCTTTCCAACCGCGAAACAGGAGGTGTCACACATACAAAATAGTCGCTTTATCAGCTAATTGTCTCTTCTACAAGCAGCTTTCAACTATTCCCATTATGAAAAAAGATACAAAAATAACTCTTTCCAAAAACTCAGACCAAACAGTTCCTAAACAAACTGTGGAAACTTTGTTTCAGGGAGAAGAAACATGATCAAACCATTCATTAATGTAAACAGCGTGGTTTAACTTTTACCACTATGCTCTTCTAATAAACTACACTGTAGCAGCAGCTGCATATTTTTTTTATAATTTAAAAGGACCAGCTGCAGTGCCAGCCACAGAGCACTGGAGGAAAAAAACAAAACAAAAACAAACAAACAAAAAAAAGACCAAAAAAACCCCAACCCTGACAAAACTTTGATACTTAGAAATTAATTATGGTCTATCTGCAAACAGATCTTTTTAAAGCAATTTATCCTGCTTTGTGGAAAGCAGAACTTTTGGGTTTATCTCCCACAGACAATAATAACCTCAGCACCTTGCTGCTGCTGCCCCTTACAAGCTCTCCTTTATTTCTCCACCTCCAAAATGTCCATTCCCCTCACAATACTATGACATCTTCCCTATGTCTCTTAATTACCAAATCATTAAGGGGCATCGAATGCTAGGGTTTATTCTAAGGGTCAGGTATTCCATCTGGCCAGTCAAAAGCAAGGCTAGAAAACAACAGGTAACTGTTGAGTTGCCTTTCTTCAATTTTCTCCCAAATTGTGTCAATTTAATATTTGGGAGATCTTTGCCCATCAATTATTACTAAAAGCCATCTACAAATTGGAGCAGGAGGGTGGTGGGGGCACAGGGTAAGAATGAGGGAGGCTGAGGGTGAAAAGAGCAGGAGATCAAACTGTTTGGAAAAGGCAACTCTTCCTCTCCAGCCAAAATGATTTTTGTTGCCTGACTAGGGTTATCTTTAAGTAAAAACACTATTAGCTTTTACAAAAAAGGACTTTCTCATGTCAATGCCACCACATTTGACATACGATCAGAAACCAGACAGGCAAACTGTGGGCAGGGAGCAGAATCCCAGCCAGGGGCAGTACACCCAGGGAAGTGACCCTCCCACCACTAAAGTCTGGACATTTGATCTATACATATGCAGGTGAAGCAAAAGGTCTTAAAGTTTTGTTTATTCACTTTTTGTCTATTAAAGTTTCGTCCTTAACTTTCCTCTGTCTTGAAAGAGCAATTTTTAAAAAAAGTTTATACATTTTAAGCTTTGTTTTTGAAGCTGAACAGAAAACAGTATTTCCTCCATAAACCATTTACAGTGGATACAAAGATTTTCAGATATATATGCAGTATTGACACAGAAGTGTTTTGAAATCTCCCTAGTCTACACACAGTTGACTTCATAAGCTTGGAGGCTCGTCATTTATGTTCCTCCATAAACATTCCATTTTTAATAAAAAAATTTTGGCTTTTTACCCCTCCATCTGAAACAAATCCCTCCTGGAAAAGGAAGATAATTCTTCAACAAGTACACATGAGACTGGCTAAACTTTTCCAGCTTCAGCCAACACCAAAAGAGCTAAACTACTTTGCTCAAAACCTAAGACTTGGATACGAACATTTCAAACATGGTGTTTGTCAGTTGGGCCATTGTGATGATTTCCTTTACGATAAGCCTGACCATAACCAGATTTCACTGGACTTCAAATACAGGAGTCTTCACTTTGCTCCTAAAGCCTTGTCTCTCTTCCCTGACATATCCTAATTTTATGCAACAGTTGAATAAATCGCTAAAACATAAACAAACTCAAAGTTATTCAAATGACATTGAAAGATCTTTACTAAATTAATTTATGTCAATAACTCACATGCAAAGGAAAATACAAAGCCTTACATATTTTCTGGATACTCTCCAAGCACCAGTACAGTAAAATGAGCATTCTCAGTTAGCTGAATTTGAGGTAATTTCCCTTTTTTTTACAATTTAAATACTTGAGTTACACTAAAAGTGATGATCTGCTGGAAAACTGAGCTTCACTTCCATACAGCCCGATCTCTAAGACATTTGAAATTGTGTATCAAAATCCTCAAATTACTAGCAATTTCTATTATTCTGACTTCCTTTGGATCCATTTCTCCACTCCCATTTTTGAATCATTACCACGTTCTTCTGAATAAAATCAATGATACACCCAACCATTCATCACATACCCTGACAAATGGAAGAAATGGAGAAATCTAAAATCATGGAAACTTAAGGTGGTGTGCTACAACAAAAATATATATAAGCTGTTTTAAACTAGCCAGCATTTTACAAGTGACAGATAAAGAAGCTGTCTCTTAGAATAACGAGAAATTCCTCTTGGGTTTGCTCCATAGAAATGTACCATATAGCTCATCCCTGCTGACTGAAGAGGTAGTAAATCATAATTTCATTTGCCTCTGCAGTAAAAGATAGTTTGGTTGTAAGAAAGTTGGTTTCAAATATTTTCATAGCCACCAAGTTGAAAAATTAGCCATGAAGATTGCAAGGTCAAACATTTGACTTGGAAATATGTGCCTGATGTACATGGTATTTAACTTTTCTGCATAGAAGTGGTCATAAAGGAAGTCTGTTCACCTTAAAAATCACTCCATTGTGGATTCTTTGATTAAAAATATTCATTATTTAAATGAAATAAAAATTTCAAACTAGTGCAAACTAGTGACCACAACTCACTGTTATTCAACTCTACTGCAAATAACAGGAAGTATGCTATTAAAAAATAAGAAAAAAAAAAAAAGAGAAAGAAAAAGGTATTGCTTTCCTGGCATCCTGGCAGAAGGCAAGATCTTTCATTAAGTTTTCCATACAGAGGAAAATATGGTTAAAAAAAGTAGTCCTTAGATGCCTCTCAAATACACATAATACTCAAAAAATATAGAGAAACCATTGTTTCAAGCTCTTAGAAGCTCCTACTGTGTTTGGGAAAGAATAACTTGGGGGAAAAAATGAATACTTATAATAGTCTAAAACTATTATAAGAAAGCTTTGATATGATCCAAAGCAAGAAAATTACATATTGTTGTACTTTAATGAATCAGATCCCAGCTGAGATTGGGTCAATTGGGGTTTTGTACACAGCAGATTTCAAGCATTAACTGCTTGCAGAAGAGTGATTAGTTTTCCTGGACATGGAAAGACAGAATAAAAGATGTGATTTGACAACTCTGCAAGATCCAAAAGCAACTAAAAGAAAGAAACATGAGGAAGAAAGGAAAGAAAATAAATAATGTCTAGGAACAAGGGGGTTGGTTTAATGGTTTTTATAGGGTTGCTTTTTTTAAAGATTTAACAAATTCAATACACAAGATTACTTTGTTTCCTGTGGGCATTGGTTACCATAATTTTATTTAAATTAACTACTGCAGGTATAGATCTTATGATTTAGAACTGCAGCACAAAATTAGATACAGAATCAGGCAAGTATATTTTACTGGAGAAAAAAAAGTTTTGTGCTGATTCTGCATACATAATGTATTAATTGCTTTAAAATGTTTTAGCCAGCTCTGGTTGCTCACTAGACTCCTAGAATTCTTCATGGTTTTTAAACACTCTTTATTATTTGATGGCATGACAACATAGCAGAATAATGTGAATAGTATTATGAAATAGCATTTGAATTTGCTAAAAAAAGAAAAAAAAAAAAATACCACATGCCTTTTGAATATCCAAGCTCAGATTTGCAGTTTCAGATGTTCTAATGTACCATACTTAAGTATCTTCCAACTGCACTTTTACAAGAGTTGATGGACTGCGTAATATTTTCTGCAGGAGTCTGTTAGTGTTACTGGACAGTCATGTACCAGTGCTTTTCTCTTAACATTTTGTACAACCAAGTAGTATCTTAACTACCAACACACAACTTTAAACGTGATAAAATATTAATGCAGCTCCCAGCAGCTTGATTAATCTATTCACAGCCAAACAGCAAATACAAGTTTTAGAGCACACAAAACCTATGACGAACACTATTTTGTCTAAAGTTATACTAAGAATAATTCTAAGCTCTCATGACATCAGTTGTTTTGAAGCCTAGATCATCAGCCATTTACTTCTGGAATTCTGTGTGGCCTAAGCTGTCCTAAAGGATGATAAGGATGATGTTGATCTATACAATTTTAAATTATTTTATTCCAATGTTTAAAAACCTGTGATAGCATACATAAAACCAATTTGATGAAAAACAAAACAAAAAAAAACCCAAGCAAACACCAAAAAACAAGCAACCAACTAAAACGTTTTTTATGAGTATGCCATCTAACATGGCAGCAGCTGCCCCACTCTATTCTGTTTTAGCAGAGAACTTGACAAAGAACGAAGAACTCCTGAGCATCCTTCATGTCACATTGTTCTCCCTGTTCACTTCAGTGCCCAATTAAACCACAGCAGAAATTGCAGGAAAGGAACCACTGAGGAGCTTGGAGTTGTTTTCTCACAGCTATCTCAAACCACATTTCCAAAAGGTTACCAGGCTGTTCTTCTAAGAGGACAGCCGATTAGATTAAAGCTAAGTCTGAAGCAAATGCATGTTTAATTTACTGGACTTTCCTATCATATCTGTAACCCTGCTTATACACAAACACTAGAGCAAGAAACAAGTCCCAGTAAGAATCTAAAGACCATTCAGAGACTCTAAGAAGGTAGAAAGAGTCTATTTTTGACCTGTATGAAGGCTCATGAAGGTACTGCGCTTTACTGCTCCCTAAAGTTATTGAACAGCTTCGTATTTTTTTGGGCCATTTCTGTGACTTTCAGTTCACAAAAATCAACCTCAAAATCAAATATTTAGAAACGTCAGCCTGAAAATGTTCTTCAACTTTATAACCACTCTTTGCAGACAGAGGGCCTTAAGGAATGAGTTTCCTTTTTTCTGGAAATATGTGTTTCAAATAAATGTATTTAAATCATAGCACCTCCACTGCATGTTAGGAAGGCTAATATTTGTTGTATCATGTGTACACATCCAGACTATCTATCTTCAGGATTTGAAAACAAAACCAGTTTACTAAACTAATACTAATTTAAATACCTAGCTTTCTGAAACTTTTTATCAGCAAGTCCTGAAGGAATAATTGCAAGACTATATTGGAAAAGGGGTGAGTGAAGTTACACATTGCTAGCAGTTGTGGGGGTTTTCTTTGCTATTCTAAGTGGATCTGTTATCCATGTATCTCTTCGGGACAGGGCTGCTCTGGTGAGCTGTCTTCAACTGTTTTTCAAAGATCAAGACAGCAGATATTTGATTAATTCACACAACACTATAGACAGGAATCTTTAAAACCACTAATTAATCTTAAAAAACAAACAAATAAAAAAAACCAAAAAGAACCCAAAAAAACAAAAACAAACCAAAAAAACCCAAAAAGAACAAAAAACAAAAAAACCCACAAAAACAAAAAACAAACCCCCCCCAAA
>VWZN01000694.1:166266-191011 GCA_013396955.1 Regulus satrapa | reverse complement strand
GCCCACCCCGGTGCAGCAAAGCCGGCGGGCGTCGGTGCCCTCGGTGCCCGCCTGCCCCGGGCGAGGGCGGCTGCCGGCTTCGGCGGGTTCTAGTGCAGCACATATCGACCAGGGGGCCCCTGGCCGAGGGGGCCCCGCGGGTGCGTGGCTGCCAGGCGGGTGGCGGCTCTCCGTGGCGTGCGGGCTTTGTAGCCGGTGAGCAGGTGTGGTGTTTTCCTGTGTCATCCCCGCTGCGCCGGCACCTGCTGCGCCCGCCGCTTAACGCGTGCTTTAAAAGTAGGTCTGGTCGGTGAGGACCAGCGGGAACCGCGTGGCACCGGCTCGTCCTTCCTGTGCTTTGTGATGGGGGTCATCACAAGCTCCTTGCTGGCCCACGGGTGGCTCTGGCATAGCTTGTGTGCCGTCGACGTGGTCCCCCCTGATGGTGGGACACATAACTGAAAGCAATGTTGCATTGCATCATTAGGCTGCAACAAGCCTCTTCTTAGCAGTGGCCCCCGGGCAAGGAAGCACCGAAATATTACCCATGTACCCCAGTACCACGTTTGTGTTCTAAGATTGTTCCATACAACTAGAGAATTGCTTCACACACACACACACACCCCAAGATATATTCTGACACTTGAATTCTGTGAAGTGTTTTATCTTCTCCCTAATCTTAAATTCAGTTTTTTAAAGTTTATAGATCAAAGTTTGCATGTCCCCTTTAGAAAGTCTAACTTGCAAAGTTTCAGTGAAGAAAAGGTTGGGTTTCCTTGACGAGTGAATCCTAGGTCTCTGAAATTATGTATAACTTTAAAGAGGTATTTGTTTACAGAATCCAAAAACCATGCTGTGCTCATTATAAGCATTTTTAACAAGTTTCTTGGCAGAAACCCTATATCCAAAATAGAACTTAGATAGGGAGAGGGGGAAAAAGTGCACAAAGTTTGGCAAATGCTGAACACATGTCATACCGATGCCTCATAACTTTGGGGGGGATTTTGCTGGTGCTTCCATTTATTTCTCTCTTTAAAGACCTTTCAGTTCAATCACTAACTGGTTCGAGCCCTTTATCCACAACACACCTGAAGTTGCCCTATGGTGTTTTCATTTTATTTAACACTAAGAGCTTATATATTTCTTTTTTTTAACTTCTTTGCAACATCTGCAGGTACTACTTGCTCTTACTGCCCTCCAAAGTAACTTAGACCTTTTTAAAGGCACTTAGGTTTTCCAGCCATTCATTTGAGATGCTTTTTCTTCAAACAAAACCAGTGGGTCCAGAATCCTCATGTACCCACACAGATCTCTTGAGGAGGAGTACTTATTTTGCAAGGTAGTATACTGTTTCTGTTTCTCCATTTATTTTGATATATATTTTGAAGCTATTTCAGGCCCAGACTCTTTAAGCAGTAGAGTGCAGGCAGCAGCATAGTGGTTGTGTTTGAAATACATCTGCCTTTTCTCCCCTCACTGGGAAAGAGTCAAAAGTGCAGGATGGATTCCTGAAAAGAGGAGGGTGCATTGAGGATTATACTAAAAGGGCATTTCACTAATATTGACTGAAATAATTTGAATTTAAAAAAAAAAAAAAAAGGAAAATGCCTAAAGGTGTAGTCAGATGACAGAGTAAACATTCCTGTGAAAATACCAAGGTAGCCAATGCATAAACAGTCAGACAAGGAGGCGTTCTTTGCCCAGTGGAGGGCTCTCACATATGTTCACCTTCCCTGAGCTGAATGGGATTCCTTGTGTGCTTAAACAACTTAAATGTTTGAGCTTTGCTCTATTGCTCAGCTGATAGATCCACCAGGGAGTGTGTGCACTGTGACATGTAAGTTCCCTGTGAGAGGAAATGCACACAGGAGCTGTCGAGCTGCCTTCATTTAGCATTTATAGGCTGGGCACGAAATATGTCTGTGCTGATACATAGACAGATAATACAAGAAGTATCAGGCTTTCCTATGGAAAACAAACAAACATGTTTTAGATTTACACTATTTTCTTATGATCTATAGTATGCAAGCAGATTAACACTGCTTGCATACAATAGATCATAAGAAAATAGTGTAAATTTAACACTTGTTCTGTTATGATTGATGATGCCATAGGATGTATCCCAAGTTCCTCTGCTGGAATGTCTTTATGACACCTCAATTATCTATTCTATTGCATTGCAGCCAAGTCCAGGAAACTCATTCAGCAAAAACGCTATTCATTTCATGAAAAGAAAAAGTCAATGTGAGATGTCTAGATAGAGCCAGAGACACTTTAGGAAGTGGCATGTATTCACTAAACTCTGTAAATAAAAATATGCAATTTTGGAGTAAGAACATTCAGAAATGTAGTCTATAATTTAAAGGCTACATTTATGGTATTTGTATTTAGAGAATTATACTGAGATTCAGGTTTATGGATTGTGGGGCACTATTAAGTCAGCTTTGTAAAATTACTATTGGAGGGATCTTTTACAACAGGTACATCTTTAAGTCATGAGAACAAATGAATACGTTTTTAAAAAATCTTTGTGATGGTTTGTAATTATAGTCAATGCTAGCCTTTTGATTTCATGAGACTCTCAAATTCTTCTAACATACATACTGCAGAATTGCCTGGAGGGAAGCAAGAAAAAACTGAGTATTTTTCTTATATTGGCTACATGTTTGCTCAAGCTGGGCCACTCCTCTGATGTTCCCAGAACCCCACAAAATACCAGGTCTAAGGAAAACAGTAGAGGAGCCTCCTCGCCCCATGTAATTTGTACTACACCAGCACTAATGGGCAGTGTTCCCTGCACAGGTCTCCATCCTATATCTGCAGCCCACCTACAGCAGCAGGGGGAGAATTGACCATAGCAAACGCCAAAGCTGTCAGACGAGGAACTGAAATTCAGGCTACATCCAAGGTAAACGGAAGCATCAGTGACCAGACCCCACAGGCAAGGCACTGTAACTATAGTTCACATCAGCAGCATGACTTAGCATCCTAAGGAGGAGAACGGACAGGAGTAGCCTTGCCAAAGAATCCTGACAGAACTGGGATTAAAATACTCCCTAGCTGAAGGGGGTTACAGTCTTTGGCAAGTTTGGCAGTTTGCTACATCTGAGGCAGTATCCCATTTGAACTGAATGCAAACAGACAATGCCTTAGTGGAGGTCATTTTGCACTCATTCAGTATTTAGATGGTGCTTAGAAACCTTAGAAATAAAAAGTATACTTATGTGCCAGATACAGCCCGCTTTGTCAAAAGGGAAAAAATGTGTAAATACTGTCTTCACATGAAATTTGGGGAAGTGTTTGTCTCACCAGAGCTAATTACCAATGAGGAAATTGGCATTTATTGTTGAGGTTGTTACAAAGGGTGTCATAAACTAACTTTATTGCAGCAAAAGTTGAATTGTATTTGCATTATTTCCATTGCATCATCTTTGCTATACAAGCTGTTTGGAATAGATGTTCTTGGAAGGTCTCCAACAAAGCATTCTTTTTGGGGCTACTAACTGCAAATAAGATTAAAGTTTAATATGTCTGGTAATCAGTTTTCTTTTAAAGAGTGCAATCTGATTTCTTATGGTCAGTTGGGATCCCACACATCCTCATCTCCACTGTTTTTCAACTTGCTGCTTTCAATAAACCAAAAAAAGGCAGTTTGCCAACAGATGTCCTTTCACCACTTTTCCTGAAATGGAGCACCATTTGAGAGGCAGTAACACACAATACACAGCTTCTACTCCAGAATCCCTGGCTTCTGACTTCTAAATGTAACCCCCCCTCCCCCTCCCCCCCCACACACACACTTTTTTTTTACTGTTTTTTTGTTGTTGTTTTGNTTTTTTTTTTTTTTTTTTTAAACAATTAGAACATCCTTTAGGGCAAATGGCAAGAAGAAAGAAACACCACCACAAGAACTTGTCTGTCTGTCTTTCATGAACCCAGTCCTACCTCCCAGCTGGATCTGATCTTACCCAACTTTTAAGGATGGAAGGAGGGTACAGCTGGGATCTGTGCTGACACCCAGAGGGAGGGTAAGAGCACTCTCATCTCCCAAAATGAGGAACACGAAGGTCCCAGCCCTCTCACTTCCCATGAGTACTCTCTGAGCCCATGACTGCACAGCACCTGTCTCCTTTGTTCCTTTGCTGGAAAGGGCTAGAAAGAGACCAGTTCTCCCCCACAGTCCAATATTGGACTGGAACTAGGACATTGTCCTGTACCTGAGGAGAAAATTAAGGACAGAAAAGCAGTGAGACTGGACCTGCAAAACAGGACTGAGTAAATCTAGCCCTAAAGATATCACGTGGGTTTGACAGCCTAATAATTATTAAATCATTTGGCACCATGTGCAAGATGCGTAGCACCCACATGGTGCTACTGAGATCTATGTGGCAATATTGTACCACGGAATGGTCAGGAGGTGCAGGAGACCATGTATCATTAAGGAAAGCTTTTTATAAAAGAGCATGCTCATGGTGACTTTCGCAATTTTTTTTTTTTTGGCACTATTCCCAAAATACATCTTGACTGATACCATACCTTTCCTATTGGGCCTACTGGAGGAAACTACCAGAGGATAACATCTTCAGCCTGTTAGTCCTCATTGGGGAGTAGTTTCTCACATCGTAATCCTGAATTTTTTTTTTTTTTTTTTTTTTTTTCCCTCTCCTATTGAATAAGCTGCCATAGAGGTTGTGGAGTCTGCCTTACTGGAGATATTCAAGAACTATCTGGGCACAACCCCATGCCATGTGTTCTAGGATTGCCCTGCTTGAGCAAAAGACCAAAAGACAACTCACTGTGATCCTTTCTAAGCAAACCTCTTCTGTGCTGAAAACAAGCTTTCAGACAACATCAGAGCGTAGTGGTACATTTGGCAGTTTGGTTGCCAGAGGTCCAAGAGGATTTAAACAAAGTTTGCCAAAGTAGGACACTGCTTCTAGATATAAACATTTCATTGAATGTAAATACCAGTTTTCAAAACATTGTGAAAAGATTTTGGCAGGTATGAAAGGGCTTCCATTTCCATCTACATTAAACCTGGAACATATCCATGACTCTTACACAGCTTGTTGTTATTCCATATGTGATAATTTGTTTGGAAACTTATTTTTAAGTTCTGTAACAGGAAAAAAAAAAAGAAAAAAAAAGAAAAAAAGATGAGTCCTGTGTTTCTAGGACATTTCTGTCACAGTAATGTTTCAATATATTACAAAATATTTAATTGACAGCTACAAAATGTGGATGTTCAAAAGACAAAAGAAAAATAACTATTAGATTTCATTCAAATATATACGCGACCAAAAGGACTGAAGATTTATCACAAACAACTCCAGCCTTTACAAAGTAGTCCCATTCTGGAAGAAATATGAATGTGCTTTCTCCCAAGAAAAATAGAGGCAGCCTGAGGGCAACATAAAGGTGTAGTAAACTTCTAAAAGATGAAGTCTCTATTTTATTTTTTACCACAATAACTTTATGTTATGGATAAACAAAGACAAGATATCATTTTATGCAGCCATTTGAAAGTTCATATGCCTGGCTAAAGCAGCTTTTCAGGAGCAGCCTTAAAAAACAACAGTAAAACTAGCAACTAATATGCCTGATACACTGTCTCATCTAGAGGATAGTAAGGTCTGTCTAACACCACCAGCTCTCCCTGCAGATGGGATCCCAGTGTTCCTATTTCAGCAGGATGTTTTTGTCACATTATTTTGATTTTAAAATAATAAATGATTAAAGTGAGAACAGATACGAAATGTTTTCACATAAAAGCGTGTCACAGATTTCTCACCCAAATGCTCTCATCTATCCTTCACTATTTACCATTGCTGTTCACACAGTGGGTCAGCAGTATAATTTTTTGCCAAAAGTGAAACAGGGCAATTTTGTAGGGAATGCTTGAGGCCACTTGGAAACCATTTGCTTGAAGGAGAAGGTACATTTTGAAAAGGGACTTTAAAAGTGGCACCCAAGGCTTCAACTTAGTACCTCGATGGCTCCTTTAATAAATAGGCTCTGTTTATCACATACAGAAAAGCAAAGGAGAGGAAATGGGCTTCCCACAGACAGGTCTGCAAGGCAAAGTTACCGTCTGCTTCACACATCATAGATTAAGCAGAATAAAAAGGCTGAATTCATCAGTGTAGAGATACACTGCATCATTAAATTATGCCTCCAGTGACAACTGAATAGTCCATTTGCCTTCAGCAGCTTTCTAGTGAAGGCAATGATTGGAACTTAATAAACAATTGTGTTAGAAAAACACTATTTGTTATACATATGGCTTGTTAAGCACAAACAGCAGAAAAAAGCAAGAACAGGGTTGGGTTTTTTATTGGGTTTTGTTTTGTTTTGCTTTTTTGTTGTTTTGTTTTTCTTTTTGTTGTTTTATTTTGTTTTTGCTTACAAGCATCAGAAGAAATTACTGACAGATAAAGGCACTGGACTGATGTGATAAAATTACACTACTTACCACTCACTTTTCAGGTACAGTAAGCCCTTAAGATGCATTTGGTAAGTTTTTCATTAGTCTGGTATTCCTAAAGTGGGCATTGAATAGCATTCCAACATGTTATTTTCAGTAAAGTACTCCACCCCTAATCTAGATTCCAGTTTGATTTCTCAACTGGGCTTTAAAAATTATTAATACCCACAACAATTCAATTATTTCATTAAATGTACCATTTACCTAAATGACATTGCAAGCAATCTACACATGCACCAATGGATGGTTTGGGACAGACCAAAGGTGTGTCTAACTCTGACACCTCTCAAAATGAGTACCCTGGAAAAGATTATGAGGGCCACTAAAAACATGTGGTTTCATCTCATCAGCTCCCAGCTGAACATGGGTTTCCTTTCTCTTCTCGATATAAAGGTGATTCGCAGTTCCCTTGTTTTCTACAATTTGTAGGAGTCTGCAGAGGCAGTAACACTGAAGACGACCCTTAACTAGGTCTCTCTTGAAGTACATACCTAATTGAAATGTACTGACAATATGCAATTGCTGCAGGTGATATTTGTAGACAAGCAAGCTGCTGGCAAAAGCAAAAGCCAAATATCCCCTCTATGTCTTAATTCAGTTTCATCATTATGATAATTTCTATACCTTGGGAATTCACATCCTTTCCCTAGGGGTTAGATTTCTGGAAACAGGGATGATATCTACATGGGTCAAATAACTTATCCAAAGTGTAAATGTGTTTTTCTGTATAACCAAGGAATAACTCATCACTCAGATTTCTATGTTAACCATTTTCAAGAATTAGGATGATGTCTAAATTTTTACCACACCTTTCTTACTATTAAATCCTTCTACCCCACAATATCAAAGTATATACAAGTATAAAATAGTTGGTCCATTATATGTTTAAGTGATAAGGGCATTCTAACATGTTTCCTTCTGTCTAGCTGTGTAGTAATGATCTTTGGTCTTACTGCATTCACTGCCTCCCTTCCAGGCTTGCACTGATTTTAGACAAGGTGGATGAAAATCCCTCCACCTGGAGCTATTTTAATGCTTACTGCCCAATTCTTAAATCCTGTACAGGAACAGAGTGCACTGCGGCTGAGCACAAGCCCAGGATGTAGTGATTAGAGAAAAAAAAAAAAAAAAATCCAACACCTCAAGGCAGTACTTGGCAGCTGCTGTTTCAGCCCTAGAGCTACAGCAGCTGCCAGAGCCAAAGCAGCACTGCTTGGCACAGACAAAATAAGGAAGGTCTGCCTGATGTGCTTCTTCCCACCTTGCGGCTTGCCTGCATTTTTTAACTCATCCTTTACACGATGCAAATAATTCTACCTGGATAGTAATCTTGTGGATGCAAGAGAAAGGCTATGTTTTCATCCCTATTATACAATACAGCCACAGAAATCTCCCCTATATTCCCCCCAGCTAAATATTATGCCAAACTAAAAATAAAATACATTTCCAATATTATATATTAAATAGTTATATATCTTATACATTAAGATTATATATCAGAAATCACAGCAAGGTGGGGAGTACAAAATATATTTTCCTCAAATGTAGCAAACATGGAGGCTGTGCAAGCAAGGAGCTATACTTTTAGGAAATGATGAGAAAAAGATTGAGTATATAGTCTAGAAACAACAGAGCAGCATTAATGTATTTAATTCTATATTAATCTGTTTTCATACCTTTCTTTTCCTCCAGTCTTTTTCCAGAAAAAGGTTTAACTCTCCAGAGTGCCATTTCTGAGACAGCTTCCCATAATGCAAGAGGGAAAAGTCTATGAGCTATCCAGTATAATAAGCGAGCAGATGTGTGTGAGTACAGCTCAGTAAGTAGGTATTTCCAGAGAGCTTAGAT
The DNA here is from genome assembly GCA_013396955.1 of Regulus satrapa. Taxonomy (NCBI): domain Eukaryota; kingdom Metazoa; phylum Chordata; class Aves; order Passeriformes; family Regulidae; genus Regulus; species Regulus satrapa. The sequence continues at coordinate 182,700 of VWZN01000694.1, read as the reverse complement.
AAAGTGCCTAATACAGTGCCCAAATACCACAAGTCCCAGTGGGATAGTGAAGCTTGCTATGGAAAAGAGACGGTGGAAGAAAGTCAAAGACAGTGCAGGAATATGATCGTTCCTTTTTGAACGGTTTCAAAATCCAACAACCTTTGTGTGAACTTGCCAGTCTGATGCAGTCAACAGACTGATGCAGTGTGGGCTGTGGCCATGGAAGGTAAAATAGCACCTGCTTAGGGTTATTAACTGCATTTCAGTTGTCCTGTACCAATTTTGGGGCTAATCATCAGACTCAGGAGTAAGCACAATACTGTAATTTCTAAAGTACGGTTTTGAAGTTGTGCCTTTGCATCTAAACAAAGTCTTGATTTTTTGCTACTCATCTGAACGTACATAAGATCTGAGTTTTATTAAGTATTGGGAGCACCGGCAGTGGTTAGTGCAGGTGATAGGTGAGTAAACACGCACAGCCCCCATGCTTTTAACTTGAGGTTCTCACAGCTTTTGCAGATGCAACTGCCTCAGTTGCATTCCTTATAGACAGACAGCTACACTTGCACCAAGGCCAGGAGACACCTCACCGAATCCTAACTACACAGCATGTGACCCTGTAATGAAGAGTGCAACCCTGTGACCTTCCTCCCTGCTTCTCGGGAGGCAAACTGGGGTCTTGCCTCAGGCTGCAGAGCAAGTCGATAACATACTGCCAAAAGGATCCAAGGTCTCAGCCTGCCTCCCATCCCTGGGCTACATTATTAACTCATGCTGCTATTTTGTTACATGCATCTCACTTTTCATTACAATGTATCGATGTGTAGCAGTTTTAACAATAAAACTTACTTTATGATTTTAAGTATCCTTCTTTGTGCACAGAGAAAAGCTTTTCTTCTAAAATACACTCACATCTTGCAATGTAAGTGTTAAATCCCTAGCTGAAAGACTATTTATGGTCTGTATAGTTATTCTTTCAGGGTATGACATCATCCTCAGCATATGCATAGCCCGGAACACCTAAATTATTCTTCCTGAAAATTCCTTTCATTACTCTCAGATTGTTAAACATCACCCAGTGGCAAATTTGTAACTGATGTCTCTTGTCTGAAATTGATTTGCATGCTTATTTATTTTGTTAACTCACTGGGGTCTTTTACCTTTTGTGTCTACAACAGAGCTAAGGATGTAAATATTTTAGGATTGAGAGAATAAATTATTCTAGCCTATTTGCCATTTTCTAAACCTGTATTTATTTACTTTTTTAAAATGACTTTTTTACTGCAAACAATACTCTTTCACACAGTTACACATCCTCTGGTATTACCTCATATGCAAACCACAATTTTATACCCAAACTTTGATATAGGACTCCAGCCTCATCTGCAGCCAAATTCTGGCCACAGTCACTCTCCCTGACTTTGCAAAGGAGTGACCTTTTGAAGTTAATACTGTTTTGTTCATTCAGTATCACTACTCCAACTAGCTGAACGTTATCAGGATGATCTGAGGCCTCTGAAAGCAAAAGGTTTAATCAGAGCCCCTCATTCAGTCTTTGGAAGTATTCTTCAGAAAGACAATACAGGCTTAAAATTGATTTCTTTCAGGACTTGTGAGTGGTGGCTGCAGAGAATAAGGAGATGGCACAGATAGGAGCCCCATGAGGAAAATCACTTTTACCTGAAAAAAACTGGAATTCCCAAAAGCTGAATGGTGATGAAAGCAATTACCTGAAAACAGAGGCAGTGTTTTGATATTTCAGCTACTGCCTTTTCTTCATGGCTTTTGAAGCTGTTTTTCTCTTAGCTCCAGTAGTAAAGCCAGTACCTGCAGCTTGCTGTTGTCTATCAGCTAAGAAAGTGGTCTTTTGTTATGGTGGATCAGGCCCTTAATCTGAACAACACTGTCCATAATGAATCAAAAAAACCTCCAGGGCACTGTCCTGTATATGGCACAGTTATTTCCTTCCACTTAAAACACTCTTTTTAGGCACAAGGGCTGTGCTGCTAATCTCCAAAAAGTCATAAACTCCTGGTCTCGTATTCAAACAGAGCAGGAAATACCTCCCTTTCTAAATTTCTTTCAGCTATGCCATCAGTCAACCAGAGTTTCTATTTTTATTAAATGGGCATACTTTCCTTCCCTCACGTGTCCAGTAAAAGCAACCTGCTCTAGTGGAAGGTATCTCTGCCTGTGACACAGGGGTTAGAACTGATCTTTAAGGTCCCTTCCAATCCAAACCAGTCTGTGACTCTCTTTTTTTAGACTCCCATAGCTAATCACTTTCCTACCAAACAACATGCCCTGATCTTCTGAATAGTGTCTTTATTAGGACTGTTATTCTAGAGATACTTCCCTACTCAAATGCAAACAAATTTTTGGACATACACAGATACTGAGGTAAAGAATGGAAACGGGCATAAATGATTATTTTTCTATTTGAAAACAGGTTTTCCTGCTGTTCTGGACAGATGGAGAGGAAAAAATATAGTATTTAATGAGGTGGGACATATTGTACTTCTTGACAGCACTGCTGAGCCCAAATACCATTTTTTAACATGAGAACCAATTCAGTAAATAATGTGCCTTTCAAATACAGATTTAAAAAAAACAAACAAAAAAAACCAAAAAAAAACAAAACAAAAACAAAAAAAAACCACAAAGCAACTCATCTCACCTGATTTTCTCATAGCAACTTTATTGCCTTAATTTGTATTTATTACTGCTCCTTCTTCCTCCCATTTCCTACCCCAATCTTTTTTTCTTAAAAGATAGCAGATGCTAGCAGTGTAACCCTCATGATGAAAACACCTAAGAAACCATGCACAATTTCCCCTAATTCTTTCAAAGCATGGTCCTAAAGGAATATGGTCATGCACTGCAGCCTCGTAACTGAGCTCTGGTCAGTGTGGGACATAGTCTTACACTGCTGGAATAGAAATGCTGCTCCAACTGCATGAAATAGCTTACAAAGTTTATAAACCTGCAAAGTTTTAGAAATTCTCTGCTGGCAAGGTTAAATTACACCCTGCTCTGAAAGAAAAGATGGAAACCATCTGGGAAGAAAAACAAAAAGAGGTGTCAATTATCTAGAATGAGCTTGTGCTTCACGTATGTTTATTAATAAATATATGGTCAGACCACAGCAATTCTACTGAGCCAACCCAGCCTGTAGAAAACTTACTTTATGCATGGATTTGGGAAGCATGAAGAAGAGAAGGCTCAGCCAGGGCCAGAGCAGTCACCTGGAAGACTGGTGTTAGCTGGAATGGAGTTCAAAGGACTCTGAGGGGTAAAAGCAAGTATCTTTGGCTGTCAGCATAAGAACTAACAAAAGCTGGGATGTTCTACACTTACCCTCAGCTGCAGAGAACCAAAAGTTACCTTGACTGTCAACATTCATCAGTAGGTTGGAATCTTACCATCCAAGATCTACAATCCTTCCTCTCTCAAAAACCACAAAGATGGTAAAATGAGATGACTCCTGGAGCAGCATTCAAACACACAGCTTTCGAAATTGCAGAAAGCCAACTCAGATTCCTTAAATGTGATTTTGGAATAATTCTAATTTAACTGTTGTGTTTTGCCTCAGAGTTTTTGTACCTATGTGTTTCAATTAACATTTTCAAGCCAAAACCTAAAAGCATTTTGCTGTAAGTAACAGTAGAAGCTAATGTAAAAGCTAATGGAGATTGTTCTTACCATTGATTAAGGCACAAAGGAAAATAAGAGCCCCAAAGAATTTACCATCTAAGGGCTCATTAAATTCAGTGGGACTACTTCCAAGATTAAATGAACACTTCTGAGCTGAGTATTTGTGAGACCAGTTTCATATTGCACATGTAAGATACAAAACTTCCCCCTTGAGACTGGGAAAATAATTATGCATAACAGGAGGCATGCTCTCACTTACTGTATTCTATATTCTTAATGTATTCTATATTTTGTATTCTATCAAAGCTTTAATGATAAAAGGAGAGCTCTCTGTTGTCTTCTTATACACACTCATACCTCTACATATGTGTATATACAGCTATGTTTTATCTTTTTTCAAGTACATAATTGTGTCTGGATATGTGACTTCCAATCACATAATACTGAAGTCTATCTATATCTATATATATACATTTATTCATATCTAATCTATCTGTATTCCCTACTGCAGTAGGGCATACAGTGTAATAAGAATTTATAACCTAAGAAAGCGAGGGGGCAGTTAGAAACAAAGTCTTTCATACAGGTTGCAACTTCATTCTCATAAGACACCAGAGCTAGCTCCCACTTCCAATTTTAGAGGTATATCATCTCTTTAAGCAAATTAAGTAACTCCTCTTTCTGCAGGAATTCTAGCTCCTGCTATGGTCAATGAAGAGTTTTCCTCTGCTTCCAAGAGGAATCAGATCAGGCCTTCCTCCATCCAAACAGAAATCACACACACAAGACTATGGTGTCCCTGCTGATGGAGGAGTTACATATTTTAAAGCAGTAGATACTATGTGATCACCAATAAAGGGGAAAAAAAACCCTCAACACAAAACCCAAATACCACCCAGCCAAGTTTATTTCTTCTATGTACTGTTTCAGATGCAGTAAAATTCCCTCTTTTCACCTTCATGTACAATTTCAAATGATCAGAACTGTATGAGAGTGGGAAAACGGATATTGACCACTGCTTTGGGACTAGGCAGGTTAACATTCTGGCAGAATTTGAGAATTTTAACCTTAAAATTACAAGGGATTATGATCTGCAGGAAAACCCTTACATCTTGACAGGCTCTTCAAACTAAGTTCCTGGTATTCATACTAAGCTCCTACCAGGTTGGGTTTTGTTTGTTTGAACAAAAATTTGGGTTTTATGCACACATTCCTGAAATGTGATGAATTTGTGTATTTTTAAACAGGAGATTGAAAACTGCCTACCTGCCTACAAAATCATCATTGCTTCATCAGTTAAAATAATGTCTCATATTACTCCTATTTAATCAAAAGCCTGTCTTCTGAAGTCAGTAAAAAGAAGTGGCTTACTGGCATTACCTAACACCGACATTAAACAAATAAAAATAAACTCATAGCTCATTCAAAAATTAAAGCGAGAGTGGAAAGGAAAAAAAATAATTGGAGTAGACTCTTTTCTCCAAGAAACACAAAGAAAATACCATCAATTTTCAAGAAGCATTGGCAGAGCAACATTTAGAAAAATCACTTAGGATTTCATCATGGCAAAAGCAAGATAGCATCAATATTTTAGATTCTGTAACATCTGTTTACAGACAAGAATTTTTTCTGAAGTACTATAAATTGGCAATTGTTTATGTACAGTAATGGACTCAATTACTCCTATCCCAGATTATGCAATAGGCATATTCAGTAACTGAGATAATTAAGCAACACATATACTCCGAGCTACAGCACAGCCTTGCCAGAATTAATTCTGCCAAATCAGAAGACATGCACACATTGCAATGTCATTTATTTGCAGTTCATTTTTCAGTATTTCATCCTTCACTTCTGTAATGCTAATGTACCACTGCCTTGCAAATAATTAAAATTATGGTCTGACCACATGCAGTTTGAAGAAATTAGTGTGTGACCTTCAAAAGTACACAGAAACACATACATGCTAGAAAACAAGGTTGTGCAGCATTAAGGAAACCACTACACAAACTTATGCACATTACAAAATTCAATACACCAACCAAAATTTTCAGACCTCTTTTGATTGCATGGAAATGTGTGTGTTACAGCCTTACATTATAGAGATGGTTTGTTTGGTTTTATTGGGTTTTTCGTTTGTTTTGTTTAAAATGTCCCTCAAAGTCTCAGTTTAACCACTCTATCATTTGCCTACAGTTTTTAAATCTGTCTGAAGTATTCCTTTTTTTTTTTTTTTTTTTTTTTTTGGTAGACCAAACACTTAAGTTGCTGATAGTTGCCTTTGAAGGCCTAAACACCTCTTTAAACTTACTAAATCTGTGGCAGAACAAAAAATGCTTCACATCACCAAACTCGCATTATCTAACATCTCTTAGAACTTACTAATTGGGAGAGACTGAATGTCACTGCAGATTAATGCACCTCCTTTCAGTATGAGCACCTGAGTTGAATCTAATCTGCACAAAAGTGACTAAAAATCAATCTAATCTGACAGTGGTGAAATTATTATGTATAATTATATGCATTCTCAGATCCTTAGCGGGAGAAAGACAAATTCCTTGAAACACTTCAAGAGAGGAATTTAAATATTTTCAGGGTTTGTTGTTTTGGGCTCTTTTTAAAATAAAAAGCCATGCAGATAACATTTCAGTCATAAAAGATGAAAGGTGATCAAGACAATATCTTCTGTTCATATCAGCCCTCAATATTTGCTACAGGAAACAACACATTCCCATGCCAGAAGTGTGCTGGAGGAAGGAAGGAACTGGGGGAAGGGAAAAACCTTGAAAAGTACTCAGATGCATCATTTTTAATTACCTGAAAATATGCATTACATTTTTAATGATGGGCTCTTTTCCATTAAAGGGGCAGAGATCTTAGCTTGCTCATATAATGATATAATCAGCAACATTTCTTTCTGGCAAAGGGCAGTATATACCCACCTAATTCAGGCAAGTAAACTCAGCCTTTTTACCAAACCCAGAGCAATGGACATGACCAGTAGAGCATAACCCTGATTTGAAGCTACTTTTTCTTTTTCCTTCCTCACTTTTCTGAGTGATATTCAACTACAAATTAGAAAACAATAAAGACAATACATCTATTTTATTCAATAATCTCAGCAATAACACCAAACAGTACTGAGGAAAAGAAAAAAGTAATTTGTTTCAATAGGCATGATTAGTACTGAAAAGATTTAAACTCTGTTTTGCAAATTTTTATTGTACAACATGACATACTCAACAGCACTCACTTAACAATGATCTTCATCAAAATCTTTCTCCAAGCAATAAAATGCATCCATTTATAATGACAGTATTTTAAAAATTCAGACAAAATTATTAAATTATTGTATTCTGAGCATTAAAAAGCACAGAAAGGACATGTGTCAGAACTTGGAATGTGACAGGGTGACTAAACTAACAAATTTGTATTTGGTGAAGAGAATAGTTTCTCATGTCAAAGATAATCACATTGTTTGCTACTACTGTCTTAATTGTATTCCCAAGTGCATAGGGACAGTGGAAATCCAGACGATGCAATCAGGATTTCCAGAAGGCTTAAGGAAGCTAAGGACCTATGAAAAAACAATGAAGGTTCTTGCACAAATTAAGAATTTTTCAAAAATAGAATAGAAGTACCCAGAAGAGTTAGGGACCTCACAGAAATCTATCCTGGGACTTGTGCTGCTTGTTGTATTTATAAAAAAGCTAGAAAAGGCAGCAGAAGTTGCTGATGCCACTTCATTATTTAGGGTGGTGAAGGTGAGGGCCTACAATGAAGAGCCACATACAGACCTTACATGACTTAGAAATGCAGCGATAATCCAGAACAGGAAATTAGCTAGAGACAAATGTTTAAAGACACACAGGAGAATAAACCTCTCCAAATTTCAAATATACAATGAGCTGACCATATTACTCAGGAAGGGGGACCTTGAGGTTAGGACAGCAGATAATGGAAACAAGCTTAGTGCTCAACAAAAACATCACAAAAAGAAAAAAAAATCACTTATTCGAAAAGGAATTGAGAAAAAAACACAATAAAGCACATCTCTTTGCTATCTATTCAGTGACTGCATCTTAACTTCTGTATGACTTTTGTGCCCTCCATCTGAAAGGATGTAGAGCTCCAATTGTTCCAAAGAGGGCAACAAGAAAAACCCAAGCATCATCTACCATATAACAAATAGCTACATGAGCTAGAATGTTTGAATCAAGACACAGAGAAATGTTTAAGAATGAATAAGGCAAAAGATGATAAAGTCTTTAGCTGCAATGGAGAGGATGGGTCTATAGTGTCTGTCTAAAAGAATGAGAGCCAAGAAGCACCAAATGAAGCTAAAAGGGGGCCAGATTCAAAATCAAAAGAAAGGTTTTCACATAGGGGATGGAGTCGCAAGAGCTTCTGGTTGTGGAATGCCACAAACACCAAAATCTCAGACTTTTTCAAGGGGCAGCAGATAAATTCAGGCAACTGGACTCTAACAAAAGCTACTAAATACACAGAAACCTACTACATAAAAAGTTGACATCCTATGTAGTCGCTCTATACAGTATTCCCAGCACATCTGCGTCCAGCTCCCACTGGGATGGTGCACTGGGTTAAACAGTCTGACCCCATCTAGCCAGCCTCACATTCTCACTGCTCTGTGTGAAAGCACATGCCTCTAACAAATAACCATGGAACTGACAGAATCACAGAAAACAGAACTGCAAAAATTCTTGAGAGGTCATCTAATCTACTCTCCTGTCTCTGGGTAGAATCAGTTGTGCATGATCTTTTATGGCAGATGTCTAACCTGTTTTTCAAAACCTTCAAAAGCAAGCTATTCTAGTGTGAAGTAGGCATTCTCTGAAAAAAAGGTCTTTGTAACACAACCTGAATCTTCCTTGCTGCAAAGTTAATCCCTTTATTTCTTCATTGTTACAGAACCAGAGAGAGATGGTCCCTCCCCTTCTGCAGTGGCCTTTCATATCCTTGGACTTTTCTACCAAAACCTAAAAAGAAAACCCAAGCCCTCTCAAACTGTTGTCACCTTATCATTGAAAGAAAAAAACCCAAGCACTGTTCCTTGCAAATACCAAAATTCCTCTACATATTCCCACCTGAATGCATCACAGAAAGTAACACAACAGATTCTTCTAGTAGTGCCATTATCACAAAAAGAACAAACAAACAAACAAACAAACCCCATAAACGAAAAGCCAAACCCAAATAAAACACACACAAACCCAAAAATGTGTGAAGTCTGTTTAAGACTGTTAAAGAATGGCCTATACCACATAATAAATTAAGCTCATCTACAACAGGCACAGAGAACAGCTCTTCCTTTCCTGCAGGAATCTCCTCCAGTTCCCTTCTCCTCCTTATCCTTATGTCACATAGATAACCCAAATTCTCAATCACTTTTCACAGATTGCACTCCCTAGACCTCAGAGGATCCTCTCCTTCTCTTCAAGACAGGCAAGATTTGGAGAGAGGTGTAATGCCCAAAGCTAGACATGGCATTCAAATTGAGCCTAACCAAAGATTTGAAAAGCTAAGGGAATACTGCATGTGCCTTGCAGGCTTCCTGCCTGTGTGACGTGTGGGTTTTAGGGCATTGCAATCCTGCTGATTCATAGCCAGCTCATAAATCATCCAGACTCTGCAATGCCTTCTACTGCAATTGTTATCCACTCATTTTTACCCCAGCCCGTGATTAATGCCATTCCAATGATTTTCATTTTTTTTTCTTTCACACAGAACAGTTTCAACTAAAGAAGAGACAATCCTTTTAGGAATTTTAGCTTTGCACTGACGCTAAGCAGTATCAATTTGCTACTTTTGGTCACTTCACATGAACTGTAAGGACTTCCCAGGATCAACAGTTGAGACTTATAAAATCACTGGCTGTAGAAATTTAAGTCAGAATTTGTTCTTCTCTGTGCTGATTTATTTTATATACATATATTTAAAATATATATATACATTATATATATATATATATATATATGAAAGAGAAGTCCAGAAACATTTTCTCTAAGTTCTAATCTTATGCTTCAACTGGGCTCTTCTTAAGTACCTTCACACTTAATTAGGCCTTTTTCATCCATCCAATCATCTGGTTTGCACAGTAGCCACTCAGAGCAGACACTGGGTGCAGTCTGACTAGTTCAACACACATCAGAGTAGTTCATCTAGCACTTAGGGAAAAAACAAGTGAGACTGACAAACAACCACCAAAGTCAAGATATCATCAAGCAGATGTCAGACCTTGGTGGAATTCTGCACCTTCACCCTTTGAGTTTTTTTCTTGCATTGAGAATTAATAGAGAGAAAAGCAAGTAACACCCACAGACTACCCACTAACAGTTAGAGACACTTTTGGCATTATTGACTTACTCAAATTTGTATCCCAACTGCAATAAAAATACCTCAGGCTTAGTGTACGGGCAAAAGCAAAGTTACTGTAGAAATAAGAGTGCTATAGCATCAGAAGACTTGTTGTAACAAGCAGAGATGCATGAGCTAATCCTTCTGAGCAATTTATTCAGTGACTTCAAACCCTGTTCTGGTAATGAAGTCAATGGGACATTTTTATTTCTGTGAATTTATTCCTTAGAAGTATTAATAAATTAATTATATAACCATGCTCAGTCTCCAGATTGCTTGCAAACTAATAGCCATCCCACCAAGATTTTATGTTCATAAATCAGATTACTTATTCAGCTAATCCACGTATTTTTCAGCCTACAAACCCACAGCATTTTCAAGGTGGTTACTACATTAAAGATCATGCAAATAAGTATCATGACATTTTTATCTTTCTCAGCTGAGCATTTAAGAAATCAAGAACTTGTTCACATGAATAACTGCAGAAAGCATTCATCAGACTCTGAATGCAAACTAAATAGGGAAATTCTTAACCCTTTTTTTTTCAAAAAGATAATATTAAATTTAATATGATAAATTAATTCATAAATCTTTTGAGACAGTATCTAAATATACAAAAAACTGTATAATAATTATGTGGAATATATGGAACACAGGATTCCATTAGCTTGCACAATGGCCAGTTTCCTCCTTTCATAGTGTATGCAAACAGAATCACATCTGAAATCAAAGTCAAATACTACGTGTAATTTTTTCCTCCACCATAAAGCTGTATTTTACCATAGTGAAATCTGTATTTAACAAAACCTTTTGGGTTGGATTTTCTTCCTGCACAGTATTTTGGTAAAACCTGCCAGGCACAGCATGAATACAATTTTTGGTCAGTAGTCCACACTTCAAGAAACAACACTGACAAACAGCCGATGTGCTACCAACATAACTTTACTTAAGTTAGTAGCAAAAATTCAAGTAAAGTACAGCTAAACTGCAAACAGAACAGTACTTTGACTCTTATTGCTAATTTTTTTAATGTGTCAAATTTGTCACATTTTAAAAAAAATTTTGAGAAGGAGATGCTACTATGAAAATGACAAAAGGCATTTCTAAAGATCCTGCTTCTCTTTCTGTGTTACTGTGAATAGAGGAATGGCTTCGGGAAGATTGCATTGTATGTTAGATATTTGATGTGTGCAGTAAAAAGGCCTTTAATATTACCAAAGTAGTCTCCTTAATCCACAGTTCAAATACCTATTTTAAAGGCATTTGACATTATATTTAAACAAAGCTAGTGCAGTGCCTGCAGCTGTAAATTGCAGGGAACAAATGCAAATCATAAAAGTTCACACCGCAGGCTCTGAAAAGTCATCAAAGCCTCCAAGTACTTTTAAAGAATAAGGTACAAAACACCACCAAGACCCCACAAGCTACCCTGCAGGAATCCATTGTTTTTTACCTGACAGAGTAGTGAATATAAGAGCTTACATCCTTCCTTTTTCCAGAGTCTCTATGAAAATTCAAATGACAACCAGCAGACACATACACAACCAAACTGGGAAAAAACAGTTGGTTTTGGTTTTAATGCAACTTGAGTCTTTTTGAAGAGTTAGAACCTTACAAATTATAGCACAAATTTCACCTGTGCAGCACTGCTAAAAAATGGCTAAATTAACAGAAAACTTGTGTGAGCGTATTGGATACTGTTGCCAGGAAATTCTAATAGTACAAATCACTATGTAACATCACTAGGAGCTATTTCTTAACTGCCACAGGTTCCTATCTTCACTTCAACCGACCATCCAGTAAAAGATTATCCCCAGTTTGTAGGTACAAAAAACACCACCCAAAAATCAAGGAGAGGTTATGTAAGAATTCTAAACTCTTATTTCTCGTTCAGTGACATACAGAGGGATTATACAGAATCTCTTTCATTATTTTAGCAACCTGAAAATCTTACAAACTGTAATACAGACAATGAATAAAACCACAGTTTCATTTTTCTGTAATAAGGAAGTAACAATATTAGGAATATTGAAAGCTAAGCAGCCAGGAAGTATGTAAGTTTGGTACTGAGAGAGATTTACAGTCAAAGCTTGAAATATTAAAGAAAGAATACACCGTTACAGATACTAGCCTTTTCCCTTTGATGGAGCAGACGAATACCCATGCATTGGGACTGAAAGCATCCAGCACATTTCCTCCCAGGCAGCCTGAATGTGTCAGTCAGAAGGCCTCCCACCACAAGCAGCCACTCCACTGGGCCAGCTCACCGGTAGGAAGAGAGCTGGCACAGCTCTCCACTTGCTGGGAAGCTGCGCTTGGGGCTGGGGCAGGGAGCAGCTCTGACTCACGCAGCTCCTGGGGACCTTGCTCTCTCCGTTCTGCTTATCCTAAGTCACGCTAAAGAGATTTCTGCTGGGTTTCCAAACTTTTTTTTTTTTTTTTTAATATCACTTTCTTCCTCCAAGAAAAAAAGATTGAATCTTAAAACCTGAGGCACCCACCACCCTTCCACCTTTGCATGCCTCAAAAAGCTTCACATTAACTAATCCCCTGTACATGATGAAAAAACTAACTTGGTCAATTTTCATCCAGCCAAAGGGTAAAAAAAGCCGAAAACCCAAACCAAAAAGCTCACCTCACAAATCTGGGACAGCAGCCTGAGATCTTCCCTAATTCAGGAAATTCACCCATTTTGCCCCAAATATTACTAAAAAAAGTAACAGGGGCCTTTGCAGCTCCCCAAGACTATTACAAACAGGCAGGCTGGTGACTGTTCACATCGAAAAGAATGCAGAGTTGTTGCCAAACTGTATTTAATTTTCTTATTAGCAAGGTAGCATACCTTACAGTACCAATAAGGGAAAGGTATTCAACTCAAGCCAGGTTCAAAATTAACAGCAGGAAGAACCTTGTTGCACCAAGCCAGGATAAGAATTGCAATTTGCACTTATTCAAATGAGCCCTCATCTGTATCACAAAGCCACTGCTTATTTAAGCGTGTAACACAAACCCAGCAAGATACATATGACACTTATTCAGCAGAAAAACACCTCTTCATTTTTAGCAGGGCTGGCTGTAGACAGCTACTCAGAGGAGTAGGGAGAATGTACCATGTAACTCCACAGCCCTTCTCTCATCCCCCGTAGACACTGTCACTGTTCACATTGCCATTGTTCCTATTTCTCTATGAGTTATGGGTGCTCCAGGATTGTGAGGTGGATTGAGAGCTGGCTGAACAGCAGGTCCCAGAGTCATAATCATGGCACAGGGCGCAGTTGAAGGCCTGTCACTTGTGGTGCCTCCCAAGGTTCAGTACTGAGCCCAGTATTGTTTAACCCATTCATCAATGACTCAGATGAAGGGGCAGAGCCCTCCTTACCAAGTTCCCTGATGACACAAAGCTGGGAGGAGTGGCTGATACCTCAGAGGGCTGTGCAGCCTTTCAGAGGGACCTTGACAGGATGGAGAGATGGGCAGAGAGGAACTGTCTAAAATTCAACAGAGGCAAATGCAGAGTCCTGCAACCGGGGAGGAATAACCCAGGCACCAGTACAGGCTGGTGGCTGAGCTGCTGGAACACAGCCCTGCGGAGAAGGACCTGGGGATCCTGGGGGGCAACAAGCTGACCATGAGTGAGTGCTTCATGGGCTAGGGCCAAGATAAGATCCTCATAATAAGATCCTCAGGTGCACAATAGGAAGAGCACAGTCAGTAGGTCAAGGGAGGAGGTGATCCTGCCCTTCTACTCAGCCCTACTGAGGCTGCTTCTGGACTGCTGTGTCCAGTCCTGGGCTCCTCCGGACAAGAGAGACAAGGAGCTCCTGGAGCAGGTCCAGCAGAGGACAATGAAGGTGATTGAGGGACTGGAACATCCGTCTCATGAGGAAAGGCTGAGGGAGCTGGGCCTGTCCAGCCTTGAGAAGAGACAACTGAGAGGGGACCTCATCAATGTCTGTCAGTATCCGAAGGGAGGGTGCCAAGAAGATGGATCCAGGCTCTGCTCAGCTGGGCTGAGCAATAGGACAAGAGGTAACAGTGAGAAACTGAAGCACAGAAAATTCCACCTGAATATGAGAAAGAACTTAATGGTTGTGCAGGTGACTGAGCACTGAACAGAGTGCCCAGAGAGGGTGTGGGGGTCTCCCTCACTGGAGATTAGACTCAGAAAGTGTCCACACACAATCCTGTGCCATGTTTCTGGGATGACCTTGCTTGAGCAGGGAGGCTGGACCAGATGACCACTGAGCTCCCTTCAGCCTGACCCACTCTGTGATTCTGTAAAACATTTTCTACTGTGTAAAATCCAGTTGTACTTAATATTGCTGCAATACACACAGATGGGCCTTGTGATTTTTTAGTAAACCAATTGATAAAAATGGGTACAGATAAGAAAATGCCTGGCTAAGCACTATTTTAAAACTTTCACTGATGCAGCATGTTAAGTCTCTGCATGATTCACTTGCACTAAAGATGCTCCTCTCAGTAAAAACAGCGCTGTGATAAGGTATGCTTCCTATTTAATTGGACATGCCTGGGAGCTGAGCACACAGCATGTGCGTGGGAAAGGGATGGGACCCAGCCCTGGGAACGAGAAAAGGCTGACTAAGACAGGATCAACGTTCTGAGCACACAGCAGAGCAGATCTGGCTTTATCAAGGGACACAACTCCCTTGTGATTCTCAGTGCCCCTGCTAATTCCACACTTGGGTCACCATTCTGAACACGCTGCCAGTTGAAGAGGGAATAAAGACAAACAGCAGAGCACACACAAGCCTGACACACTCACTGAGGGCAAATGCAATCCAGTTTACCAGTTGGCTTTGTGGTGCTGCTGGCAGCCTGTGTGCTCAGACAGAACAGACAGCAACTACAGTTGGGAAGGAGAATATGGGACTTGGATGTTTGTACAAGGCCCTGCTTATGCCCCTGGAAAGCAAATCTTGTCCTGCTTTTCTGCTACATACACAGGTGCCTGGAACACAGCCTGGAAGTCCAGGCTTTTGTCTTCAACTCTCTTTCAGGCCACCTTCAAAGTTTTTGTTTTACACAGCACTGCCCTGGCACCCCTACTGTGCCCAAGCTCAGTCCTCATTACAGCACCATCTATAAACGCGACCCAATTTTTATGCCTGAATATCAACTTCTTGGATCTCTGCCTCTCTGCAAGGCATGTGCTGGGACAGGATCTCATGCAGCTGCAGCTGGAAACCTCGCAGACTGGCACTGCATAGAAGGAGCTTAAACAGATATGGCAATAAGGCGACCAGCATGTTGAATGCAGGTGCATGCAAGCACATAGCTCAGAAGTTTTCTCAGTCATTAAGCATTTTAAGAACTGTGCAATGTCACTTCATCACCAACCAGTTCTCTGTGGCATGGTGTGAAACAGAACAGACAGTATGAGGTCTGGGAAAACTTTTTAGAGCACAGTCCAAATCCCCTTAAATCTATTCTGGTATGTTTCTCCAGAGCAAAATTATTCCATATTCCAAGAAGAGGAAAAATCACTGGACCAGGCCACTAGCCACGCCAAAACATTGTGGAAGCAACCAAATCTTTAGCACTACAAATTACCCAGACAGGCAATCAATAACAGCCAGCTGCAGTTATAGTCTGGATTTTTTAATGTTAACTATAAAAACGTGCATTTTGAAAGGTTATACAGTTAGAATCATAGAATTGCCAAGGCTGGAAGAGATCTTTAATATCATTAAGCCCAACTCTCAACCAGGCACCATTTCTGTAACCCCTAAACCACATCACACAGCAGCAGGTCCAAGGACTTCATAAACACCAACAGCGATGGTGACTCCACCACCTCTCAGGGAAGCCCATTCCAATGCCTGACCACGCAGAGAGTGAATTTTTTTCTTCTAATAGCTAATCTCAATCTCCTCTGCCTCATTTTAAGGCCACTTCCTCCTCTGTTCCTCTGCAGTCACAGTGTTAGAGACTGACCCCACCTCACTACAGCCTCCTTCCAGGGAGTTGTTGCAGCAAAGTGTGGCCTGTCCCTCTGTGCGCGGGTTCGGCTTGTCAGAGCATCTGAGAGCAGTTAAACCTCTCCTGTGGATTTTATAGCGGCAACTGGAAAAAAAAACCGGACGCATGTGAGTCTTGCACACCACTGTCATCGTACGAGGGCCTTTCACATAAGCTTTATCTCTCCTCACTCAGGCTCAAGACCCGCCCGCGGGCACGGCGCAGTGTTTACACGGCGCACACCGAGCCCCAGCGCGGGGACGGAGCTCCCTGTCCCCAATTACAGCCTGACTTCAGCTGTCTATCGCTCACCTCCCAAACTGCGGCAAAGGCCTCTGGGCTATAAACGACTCACACCCAGCACTTTTTCCAGTCCCGCTCACCCTCTACAGTGTGAAACCCCACACCCCGACACACTCTGCCACCTCCCACACACGC
>VWZN01000694.1:155567-166230 GCA_013396955.1 Regulus satrapa | reverse complement strand
AGCCAGCGCGCATGCGCGGTAGCGAGCTGCCTTTCCCCGCCCTCCCCGCCGTGCGCGGAGCGCGGCCCTTGGCCCCCTCCCCCGGCACCGTCCCCGCTCCCGCGGCTGTCCCGGGACGCGCCGCCGCCTTCCGCCCGCCTCCTCTCCTGTCCCTCCCGTGGCTGCGCTGGAAGCTGCCGAGCCCGCTGCGGTGTCCCTCTGGCCGGCGGGGCCCTTCAGAGGTCGGGACGCCGGCCGGCTGTCGCGCCTTCCTTCATGCCGCTGTGGCGAGGAGGCTGCGTCCCCTCCCCGCCATGTGCGCAGCCGGGCCGGGTGGCGTCGTTCTCCCCCTCCCCTTCCCCGGCCGGATGAGTCACGGCCTAACCGGGGTGCCGTGGAAGCTGCGGTTGTGACCCCCAGAGATGGCGTGTGCGGTGGCACTCGCTGGCCAAGCCGCCGCGCCGCTCTCTGCTCCCCGCGCTCGCCTCCGGCAGCTGCAGCTCTCCCGACGCGCGGCTGAGCTCCGGGCGCACCCCCAGAGGCACGGATCGCTGACCCTGGGGCCAGAGATTGCTGGTTTTGGTGTGAGGCCGCTGAGGAGGGGCTGGTGCTGGACAGAGCACAGCTCAGCGGCTGCTGGGTCTGCCGTGTGCAGCGGTCGCGACCTTCTCTCAGCCGGACTTGGGGGGTGGAAGATACACGTGTGAAATGAGGGTGTAACCTCAGAGCCTGAGTTTTGGGGAACAGGGTCAGTGAGGAAGGGAGAAGGGCTATCAATGTCAGTTTGTCCTAAACTCCAACCCCAGCGGGTGGTGCAGCCTCATTTTCTGCATTGTGTGCCACCAGCACCCATCCCCGGTCCATGCCATCTGCCTCTTGATGGTGAGGTGTAGATCACACACCATTATAGCATAAGCAGTCACTCAAACTGTTCCGTTTTTTATCTGCCCCTTCATGATAGGGTGGCATCTCAAGCTCCACAGTTAAGTCCTAAAAGATGTTTAGAGTCAGCGTGTACGTGACCTCTGTATAAACTTTAGATGCTGTTATGTCGTGGATTACTTGTTCGAGAAAGATTTTGGTAGGTACAGTGGTCAAAAGGGGGTCAAAAAATGGCGGACTCCTTTCCCCTATAAATTATTCTTCTCAGTAATATTTCATGAGCTGTAACAGCAGCATAGCTACAAAATCTGCCCTACTGCCAGTTAGGTTGCTTGTTTTCACATGAGCCACCAGATCAGGGGAGTGCTTATGCATTTTTCACCAATCTTCTCTCCAAGCAAATAAAAGCCATTGTGCACACATGAGAGCACAGACACAAACTCTTCTTCGTTTGAATGATGCTCTTTTTTTCACCCCGTGGCAGTTACATGGTTTCTTCTCAGGTGGGCTTATCCTAGGACGGGGAGTACACACCATAGTGCTTAATGTCAAACAAACCACCACTAACAAACAACCACCACTAACAAACCACCACAGCTGGGAAAAATTACCGCCTGACATGATCATGTTTGACGACTTTTTCAAGGTGTGATAGAGATCATGATCTGGATTTTCCAGTGTGGAGCAGTCTGCTCTGTGTGTGTGTATGCAGATATAAAGCATTATATATTGATATATTATTTAAATGTGTATAAAATAATTTATGCTTAAAAGACTTCCCCACGCCCTTTAGCATCTAAAACTGTTTTCCAGAGTTCACACCAAACTTAAGCTTGTGGACAGCTTCCAGTGTTATGAGAGAATCCATGATTTTTTTATTCAGAGTTTCAATAGTGTGAAAATCAGTTTTTGTAATTCTCCCAAGTCATTTCAGTGGAGAAAGAAGTAATTTCTCAAGACCACATACAAGTCACCGTACACATTCATTGACTTCAGCAGTGCAGGAAAAGTTAAAAAAAAGCCTCAGAAAATGTGTAACCTCAGGAATGGGACAAGAAACAGCTCATTCTAGCAATCTCATTCAGTGTTGCTGGCTAGCTCTGGAGCAAGCCAATTCAAACAGAAATTAAACAAGGGCTCTGCATGTTTTGAGTTAAAAGTGTTGATTATGCCATAGCTCACCAAAACTTACCATGCCATAGCTCAGCATTAAATTGTTTGTATTTTAGGTGAACTGTAATTATTTCCTTGGTTAACTAGCAAAGTGCACTTAAGAAAATCCCTCCTAGGAGGTTTAAAACTACATCCAGGGGTCAGCTTAAATCTGGGGACCCCACCTCGTTGTATTGAGTACTAACTTCTGTTGAGAACCTTGTGCTGGCCTCCATGAAGATACACTTCACATTGTGCCATCTGTGAACATCTCCATGTCTCTGTTTCCATCTTTGTAAAATTAAACAAAAAGGGGTTTTTGTTAGCTCTGCTAATCACATCTTTATTTTTTCTATGTCTCTCTCACAAGCAGCTGTCACAATGTTTACCCTGAAAGACACACTGGTCTGGTAAAACTAAATTTCAAGAATGTGTTCATTTTTTTATATAACAAATTTGCTTAAGCATATCAGTGTAATCAATCTATACAGAGTAGCTCTGTATATCCTACAAGAAGGCACAATTATCACACAGAATACAGATTTTTATAAAGCCCATTTTGATTTTGTTTCTCCAACATGTGAACTGCTACTTTGTCTAAAATACACCTTAGGAACTTTACCAAAAAACATTCTTCATCTTTTTTTTTAGAGCATTGTGCTAATAGCACCAAGGTCGTGGGTTCAATTCCCATATGGGCCATTCACTTGAGAGCTGGAATTGATGATCCTTGTCAGTCCCTTCCAAGTCAGAACATTCTGTGTGATTTGTGTGAGTTACCGACCCAAAGGTATTGAGTCATATTTGTTTTGGAAGCACGTTGCTCATAGGGCTTGTCAATCGTGTCTACAGAAGGAGACACATGCTTTTTGGACATAATGCCTGTATTTACCAAACATAATATTAAAAGTGAGTTTACAGGAAAGCATGATTGCAGATTGATTACTTCACTTTCATCAGCATTATGCAATTATTCCTCCCATGCTGTTGTGCCATTGCAGTATACCTCAGTCTGTTGAGGATTATTATGTATATTAAACAGTAACATTAATGTGTCAAAACCTTTGCTGTGTAGTGATTTACACAGCAGTATTCCCTTAGATTCCCATCCCTGCCCAGTGGTTCCCAGTAGCTGCTGATTCAGCTCCATCCCTGGCTCTTGTGCAGACTTGTTCCAGGTCTCCGGTCTCATTAATTGCTATCACTGTCACTATCATAAAATTATTGATACTGATCTTAAAATACCACCAGTCGCTCTTAATGTTCACACCATTATTTTTATAAATTATACTGCAACAAGAAGCTTTTACATCTAGATCAAGATGTCAGTAATGAAGTAAAATGCTTTTCCATGACAGTTAACAATCTTAAAAGATAGAATTAGCAGTAAGATAGGAGAATGATTTGGAAAAATGTTTTTTATTTTATCATAGGAAAAATAAAAGAAAAAATATCTAAGTAATATGGTCAATCTAAATTTGTTTACATTATTTGTGAAATAACTTCAGACAAACTGGGGAAGTATTTATATTGATTGTATCTATAATTATATTATTGCAGCAGTACTACTGGTATGTCTACTTAATGCTTTCTATATTTCTCATTCTATGCTTAAAAGCAAAAACTACACAACAATGTTAGAAAATAAAATCAAAATGGTTTAGTTACTGTCCTGTTAAATAAACTCCTCTAATGCACCACACAAAAATAAATGGAGTGACTCAGATACAATTAGAACTCCATTTTTATTTTAGATGTATCTATATTATAATGTTTTTATCTCATCAACTGCAGATCATCAGGTTTCACAGTTCTGATAGACAGCTCTAAGTTCAACAAGTGGACTTAAATATATTCATATTAACATGGTTCCAGTTACGTACTCAAAAGCTCACTGCTTAAAGGCAGGGAGTTTATCCTAGCACATAAACAGCACAGAATCTGACCCTAAACATCAGTAAATTTAATCAATTCTCCTGTTACACTATTTTATCAAGCCTAGCACTCTTAGCAGGAAACCATCAAATCTATTTAAAAATAACTTTTTTTAAAGAGCCCATTTGATCTGGCTGTTAGTTCCTGAAAATCGAGGTTAGGGTTGAATGAGTTTAACTACGGGATTGGCAAGTACCAGTACAGTACAGCTACTGAGCTGCTGCTGTCACCATGTTCTGGGACAGCCTCTTAGAAGACCTTCTTCAGTGTGCCACAGTGTGACAGCTTTCCGAGTAAAAATTAAAAACTACCTACTTACTGCTTCAGACCTTGTTCACTGCAATCAGCGTGACACTAAGCTTGCTCTAATTATTTTAGTATTATTCCATATTCCATGCTTTCTGCTAGAAAAGCATGATTCTTTTGTAGTTGGAAATTTAATAAATAAGTAGCATTTCTCACCAATCTACCTGCCCTGAAAGACAGAAGGAACCTGACACAACATTCTAGACGTATCTATTTGCCAGTTTATTAAAAAGGTATCATGCCATTTTGCTCTAGACGACAGTTTTTGTTTTAAAACCTCTCTAATCCTGTAACAGTAATGAAAAATGCATTCATTTAGCCAGTGAAGCAATTCCAGTCTGAAGTTACTGCTTGCCTGGAGTGGTATCTTTAAAAGATACAATGTGTTCCCATGGGATGTTAATTCAAACCTAATTAACTTGATTTAAATGACACTTCATTGGATAAAATATAGATACCATGATACATTGCAGGTGATTGCTAGTTACTGATAAAAACTGCTAAGGTGAGCTCTTCAAGTTCAGCCACTTGCACAATTATACCAAACCCTACCCAAGAGTTTTGGCTCTTACAAAACTAGCAGCCAGTTCAAAACAATTGCTGTGTCTTAACAAGAGTTTGAGCAGGTAGCATTTCAACTGGCAGAGCTAATAATGTACTCACAGTGCATGCCACCAGACCACAGAACACTGAAAATCCCCCAGACCTGCAGTTCTTGGAGTGAAGCTCTCAGAGGGTCCCCAGTTATATCTATAATCCTTCCAGACTCTGCACCACAAAGATACTTTCTGCAACAAAGCTGATAGTGAGGAGCTGGAATACTCTTCTCAAAATAACATTTTATTGTCAGGCAGTCCACTAAGGAGAAATAGGATTATCCCGAAGCACCAGTTTTTGTCACTAGCACATTTGAAGTTAAATCTGTTAAAGAATCAGAATCTCTCCAGTCCCTCATGGGGAAAAATGGTAATTAAAAGACAAAAAGCAGATTTTCTACAGAAATCTGGCAAAATTTATGTGTGTTTTAAGCTTAGCTTTATTTTAAAAAGGGAATTGCTTTTATAGAGCAATCTAGGTTAGAATGGAAACTGTCAAAACAGAGCTAAGAATTAACTTTGCTTGACATTTATCACATTTTGAAGGCTTCAGATGATCTGTTATCATAAAAGTATGTGAATTTCTAAACCCGACGATGCCAATCTCAGAGAATTACCTACCTCCCCCAACCAAATGTGAATAGATTTTGGTTTTAGAGTAAACACAGATGCGTTATGTTGTAGAAAGGCAAAAGCATGTGTGTGTTGTCTTTTACTATGGGCATCAGTATGCTGATGTCACAGGTTTTTTACCCTTCTTCACTTGTTTTAGCAGACAATTTTAATCCCTCCTTTAGCTAACAGAAAACGGAGTCTTCTTACTATGATCACACCTAGTTTCAGGATTCGTAATAAACATGCAGGAAATTTAGGAGACTTAATAAAGATGGTTCACCACTTCTGTCATAAGGAGATAAAATAGGTTATTTTTTTGAAGGATAAAGAGCAATCCAAAACATCTCATACATGCATTTTGGCATGACGTTTTCTCTGAGAAGTAGTACCCCTAAAAAGTCAACTCAGAATCCAGTTAGTGCTGTAAAATATTTAAACTAACAAAAGAAAAATGGCAATAATTTAACTGTCTAGATAATGCAGATTTGAAGAGGCATTAGACTGTTTTCCACATTTTTCTAAAGTGCAATAATTGTGTTTGGTAGTAACTTCAATTCTTACTATAGCAAGGCATTGGTATCAATTATATATTATAACTGTTTATTCAGTGTGTTCATTTTGGATTAGAAAGGCTAATATAAATATTAATTTATTAGCCAAGGAGGGTTGTGAACACATTTTTCAAGCATTTCAATAGAACAGAAAGGAGAGATTGGCTGTTTATTTAAACCAGCAGAAAGCCATAAAAGCTGTGACACACTGTGTTGTGAAGTATGCCTGGCCCTGACACAAGAATTCATATCCATAAACAACATCTCTTGCCTCACTGCAAAGCACACCTGCAACTTAAGAGACTCAATTAGGCAAATGGATTAGTTTCTCATTATTGGAGTCCCAGTCTCCTCCTATCTTCTTCCCTCCTATCCACCTCCACAACTCTCAGCTGCATGTTCCTGCTGCCTGCATCATGCCAGCTTCGGCTCTTCCCAGGCCTGTTCCCACTGAGGGAGGTCAGCAGTCAGGACTTGCCAAACATTCCCCCTCTCCTGGAAGCTGCATTGCCTCCTGCTGCACTGGGGAACTGGACTGATTGACAGGGAAGTTTAACTGCTGTGGGGTTGCTGTGCTGTAGCACAAGGAGGAGGCACGACCAAATGGCAAGCAAAACCACTTTTCCACTTCAAGCAACCTACTTCATGGGCTTACATAATTCCAGATTTCATTAGTTGACTGTAACAGACTAAATGAAATGCTTGATCCAGTGTCCCTGCCTGTGGGAAGGCCTGGGAAGTAACAGCTTCAGCTGTCATATTGCTTGTCTGTCAGCCTCTAAGTCCCTCAGCTGACTCTACTGACTATGAGATGCCACCAAAATAAGCTATCAAGAAGTATGTACTAGTCCTAATTATACTTCTCACTGAAGATTTAGGCAACTCGTTCTACTTGGGATTCAGAACCATGAACATCTGCCTTCCTGAAAGCAGGTATTAAATCCTTCCTTTCAAAAGTAGAAGCACACTTATGCACTGATACTCGCTCTTTATGTTACCTGTCCTTAACAACTGCTTAATCTGTCCTCCATTTGAAGTTACCTGTTCCTGCCATTGCCTGAAGGGATTCAAACCCTCTTTTTCCAAGTGCACCCTAACCACTGGGCTAAAAACAGGTCTGGTTGTCCTGCCCCAGGATGTAAGTACTGGCTGACTCAGGAAGAAAAAATGTCCTTGCTGATTATAAGACCCCTGTTGTGGATGAGGAGCATTTTTGAGAATTAATAGAGAAAATTCCTTTTATAAAGCACTGTAGGCCGTTGCTGGGGTTTACTACATGAAAAAAAGACTCTTGGTATCATATTTGCTTTTTTATAATTTAGTAAACAGAGAAATATTATTTGTTGTGTATCATATGTCCTTAATTTTCAATAAACACACAAAATTCTGTGCTTCTGTGTACAACCTACCTAATATGGGTACTACATGAAGTCTGATGTAATTTAAAAAGATAGCTCATTTTGCAAACACACACAGGCCTAGAGGTGAAACCTTCTACACAGTTTTAAGCAACTTAGGTTTTTGAGTTTCTGCCCTTGGAGTGTTGACATGTTTGTAGCTCTACTCACCCCAGTGTTCATAAGGATGCAGTGTGCTTATCATGACAACCTTATTTCTTCCTCGGATTTTGACTTTTCTAAGTTAAAAAAAGAACAAGAAAAAAGGCAGGAAAGGCTGAGACACCTAGGATAGTTTGTGCACAAATTAGACAAGGTTTAAAGTTATGGCTAATGCCACTTAAGCAGTACACCTGAAAAACTCAAATCAGATTTCAGGCATTTAAGTATTTTTTCATATTTCAAAGTGAAACAAGCAACTTCCCAAGCTAAAGCTAAGAACTCCTGCTTGGAATTTAGTTAGATATGAATCAAGGAGACCATATTTGAAGAAAAGGTTATTGGCATCTCAGGAGTACAGAGGACGTTCATCAGGCAAGGAAGAAAGTATTGTGGAAACACTCATCATTTAGGATAAAGGTGAAGGGAGTTAAAACCCTCTAGGCACCATGTGAAAGTTATGTGCCATAAAAAGTCTTCCTCTTGAGTCTGTGGTGTATTGGTATGCAGTTAATCCAGAAACTTGTCTTAATTTTCCAGATAAACAGGTACATTTAATAAAAGATGACTCCTCTGTCTAAAAACTTTGTTACATTTATGCCCTGGAACCATCAGGACTACAACAAAATACTGCTGAATTAGAACATGCAGAAATTAGGACAGTAGTTAATGTGAGTTATATGACTGCTTATGACCAAAAGAGCTTTTTGTTACTAAACTCAGTATTTTCTATTTTGTAAGATACTGATTTCTAGCCAGGGAGATGGATAGCTGCACGGAGAGTTCTGGAATCTCTGTGCTTGGAAGTGTTCAGGGCCTGCTGGGGCAAAGCCCAAATAATCTAGTCCAAGGTCAGTTTTGACCCTGCTTTGAGCAGGAGGTGAGCTGGTGACCTCGTGAGAGCCATTCCAGCCTCACTGATTCAGTTTACTGTGCCAACTTGCAGATGTCTGATGATGTGACTAAGATGGGTGGGTCCTCTCCCTAAACAAACAGTTTTACACTCCTGTCATAGGCAGGTTCAAACATGAAAATTACCACAAAAATCAATGACTACATTTAGACCGTATTAAGTCTCCCTATAGTGCAACAATGGTTATGTTTTAGTAGGACTGCTCTTCCCTTGAAAGGACAGGACAATGTCCTGACAGCAAAATTAACTATTCAAGTCAACAAACTGGAATAGAAGAAGGCCATTTTTCCTTGACGTATGTGTAGTCTGTTCAGGCTCCTCAAACCAAAGTAGTAATCTGAAAGACCTTATTCTTTAAGTTGATTATCTTTATTGACATAGTCTGGAACTAGAAGTGCTAGTTTGAGTCGCACATTAATGACCTTGAATTTTCTCAAGTCAGAAATTGACTATTTGTTACAGCCAGAATGTTTTGGTTTTTTGGGTTTTTTTGTGGGGTTTTTTTTGTTGTTGGGGTTTTTTGTTTGTTTTTTTGTTTTTTTGGGGGGGTTTTTTTGTTTGTTTGTTTGTTTTTTACAGGTACAGACTTGCCCTTTTTATCCTGGTCTGTTTTTTTTTTGTTTGTTTGGTTTGGTTTTTTTGGTTTTTCTTTGTTTTTTGTTTTGGGTTTGTTTTGGTGGTTTTTTTTTTATTTTGTTTTGTTTTTGTTTGCTTGGGTTTTGTTTTGTTTTTTAATCTGTCTGGGAGCTATTTTTTATTTGCTGAATAATTCATTGTGGGAAATGCCTCAAAATAGGATCCTGTTAAAACCACCACAAAATGTCAAATGCTATGTTTCCCTCTCACCTACAATTGTGGATATGATACCAAAACTTCACTAATTCTAATGTAGTGGCAAGTTAAGTCTTTTAATAGTTCTGTTCTATTTCAAGCAAAAAAGGCAGTTGGGATAGAAATTTATTTGAAAACACTGAACTGTCTTGCACGTTACAAATCTGCTGAAGTTCCTAACTTCAATGTATGATATCAGGGTGAAGTGCCACAGAATTTGCATAGCTGGATAAACAACCACCTACTTGTACAAATGTTTCTGCAGAAATATTTCAGAAATTTGCCTTTAAATTAGCTCTACCATACAACTCCCTCTTCCCTTTTCCTCCTGAGTGTCCTCAAAATAGCCTACAAGAGATAATTATATCACCTGATTTTCATCTAAATTAGAATTTGCCATATGTTTATTTTATTTCAGTTGTCAGGAGTTTTTTGGGGGGCTTTTTTGGTTTTTTTTTTCATTATCTAGTTAAATGTGGGTATCTATAGCATAATGCACTTACAATTTTTGCTGAGTAAGGAGACTGGTGTGCTATTCAAATTTGAAATGGCTGGGAGTGAGCTTACAAGATAAAGGAACATTAAGGCAGAATTCTGGGCATGTGCAGCCAGTTTTTTTTTTTGACCCATAATATGAGACAAACAATAAAGATGACAGATTTAGCTTGAAGAATTTTAAAATCTAAGGTATAGTTTCTTTTTTTTTTTTTTTTTATAAGGCCTTTGGAGCATCTGATAAAATTACTGCACTATGATACATTATGCCTTTGATAACTTTTTGAAGGTTTGTAGAAAGAATGTTTTTATTCTCAGTTCCTGAAGCATTGCAATGTTTCATAGATCAGTGTACCTAACCTTTGTCTTTCTGACATGGTGTTTCAGTATGGCTGTCTTAAGTACCTGTGCACAAATGGAAAAACCTTCTTCAAGTAACTTTGGACTGCAATGCACCATGGCAGAAGTAGTGTGGTTAGCAGAAATGAAATAAAACTAGAATTTTTATATTCTTAAAGTGACAAGAAAGACAGAATCAAGTGCTAAAATATGCAAAAATGCAACAGTAAAATCTTGTTTTCTGTATTGGTTTACCCAGTAGTCCATAACATTTTGAAGGTAAAATTTAACTCTTCTAATCCAGGTGTGTTATTTTCTAAGCAAAATAGAGTAGGAGCTCTGAAAGATACACCCTATTTTCAGTTGAATCTATTTAATTGCTTTTCCTTGATTAAATGTTGTTTTGTTTTTTTCTTTGTTACTCAGGTGTTATTACCCATCAGAATGGATAATGTTCTACAGAATAAAATACAATCAGTAAACAGAGGGGTTTTTTTTGTTTTTTGTTTTAGT
>VWZN01000694.1:126287-155493 GCA_013396955.1 Regulus satrapa | reverse complement strand
TTGGGGGGGGAGTGGTGTGTTGTTTTTTTTTTTCCTGAGAATGAAATTACTCTCCCATGAATCATAGGAGCCGATAACTTTTTGCTTTCCTTGTCCTTGACTCAGTCATGTGTAGATGAATGGACTTTGGATCCTTCTCCTACCTTGGCTGGAGGCTGTTACTGGGCACAGGGATCCTGGTATTCTCCCTGAGCAGCATTACAATGTTAATGGCACATGAGCATATCGTAATACTCCACTCTTTTCTCCAGAAGTACTTTGACCTTAACTGCTCTGTTTCAAGTGATGTATTTTAAACTTTAAGATGCATTTCAGCCAAAGTCCTTGACTGATTTTTTTTCTGATAGAGAAAGGAATATACTGGCTTTTTTAAAATAAAAATTCAATTGTGATTTACTGTAGTCTTTTTTGCTAGTATGCTTCCATCCATTTTCAATCTTAAAGCCCATCAACTTAGGAGACTTTTTTTATTTAGAAGCATCAAAATATTCTGTTAGCTGAGTTCACTTTTACCCTTGATGAAAGTATGACCCAACATGTGCTTTTGGATTCTAAATATACTGAAAGTTTTAGCTCTAGGGCCACTTCAGCAATGCCATTCAGCTTATGCTTATGAATTTGTCCAAGTTACAGTTTTCTTAATAAAGAAAAGTGCCAAACTTTATAAACAAGGAGTAGTCCCAGTTCACCAAGTGAAATCTAAAAGTGAGAGATCCCTTGCAATTATTTCAGCTGAAGGGAGCTTTGTGGCAAATGCAAATTAAACCAAGCTTTTCTGGGATAGCATGAAGCTATTCACAGTTGTGTCCCAATTACATTTTATTTGAGGCTTTTCCCCACAGGAAATAGTAATTTTTTTTTCCTTTAAATATATGTAAGTTATAAAACTTTGCCTATCATAATACTTAAAAGTCTTTAAATGGGAAAACATGTTTGGTATTTGAAATCTCTTGAGAATAAATCAAGCTTTTTACTGAGGCTTGTTAATCTTTTTTCTGTGTTTGACTGTTTAATAATTTTGAAGAGAAGAAAGTGAACTTGAGTTTTTCTTGGTTTTGGTTTTTTTAATGAGCAGTACTATTATGAAAGAAGATCTAGTGTCATGAAATTGCTATGTCTTTTTCCCCCAGGTTTTTAAGAAGTGCTTGAGAGGTGGGGAATGTAATTAAAATCTTATTCTCCCTTTGGTTGCATTTTTAATTTTGAATTCTAACCCTCACACATAATAATAGAGCTTTACATTAGGGTGTCTTATACCTCTATCAAAGTGACTAAAGTAATTAGTATTTTATACATTTTGCTAAGTATTTTGTCACTGGAACCACCAGTGCAGGTGAATGATAATGGTTTGAAGCTCAGGCACTGACAGGACCCTAAATGAGAACGTCGCCTTTTAATCAAGAGCACTCGGAGTCTATGGTATTGAAATGCCCTACAGAGAGCATAGAAAAGCCATCCATCACTTTGTGACAGTCCAATCTTTTAGTGCATGAGTAAAATTTTATTCAGCCTTTCTGAGGCAGTTGGAATGTGAGATGTTTAACTCGCCTCAGAACAGCAGAAGTTGGAAAGCATAATGTCGAGATGGCTATCTGGGCAGCTTATGTGTCTTTATGTATTATCTTTATTTATTTAAATTGCAGTTGAAGTGTTTTCCATGTCCTGCTTGAAACACCTCCCCCCATACTCTTAGATATAATCTCTGCTGTTGGGTATATAAATTTTAGTCATATGTTTGGAGCTAATTTGCACAGTTGATTAACTCTTGATGCTCCACGCAAATACTTAGCAACTCAGAGGGAAAGAACCACTGCTTTAGGAAAGGCAGATTTTGTAAGTCTTGTACAGGTAGGTAGTTTGATGTGACTCAGAAATTCTCTGGGAAATGGTTAAAAGAAATGCATTTAGTGATGCATGTACTTGGAATTGTAAACTTTTATTATAATAGTCCAACAATCTAATTTCAAGGTTTGTGCTGTTATGTTTGTTTTTAACAACCTTCTTTCAGCTTTCTTTATAAGTGAAAACAGCAGTAGCATCTGAGGACAATGTGGTAATTTAAGAAAAAATATTTTTGTTGTCGGGCCTTTCAGATATTTACTTCCGATGTCAGTAGAAGCAGAAACCTGTATGAGGACCCTTGTCTTTTAAGATGAGAGTTGACAGTGATGAAACCCACTGACTTAGATGGATTTACTCCCAATTTAAACTGCATACACAAATGACTTGCAAGCCCTAATAGCTGCTTGAAATCAAGGACAACGATCTGCACTTTACTTCATAGTTGGGTACTACTCAGGATTTGGGTTTTTTTAAGTAAATTCAGTTCTTAAGTGCCCTGTGGAACAAAATTTACAGTGAACGTGCAATGTTTTTTGTTTCTTTTTTTCCTTCTTGGCATTTGAACATTTTCAAGCTGAATTATTCTTTGTCCTATGCCAAATTAAGGTAGGATTTTCTGTGAGGGGAGAATGTTCCTAAAATACTACCATGTACCTGAATGCTGAGAGAGAAAAGGCTGGGGAAATTGTACTGGGCTTCATTTTAGTGAGTGGAAAGGAAGAAGGAAAAAGTTTTTCCTACTTAATCCAAGAATTAGTAAAACGCGACCAGATGAGGAAGACGTGTTTATACGTCTTATTGAAAAAGTCTTTGCAGCAAACCCTTCTGTCACAAACATGGATAGAGTTAATCTTGTTCTAGACAGTGCTGTTTCTTCAGTCCTGCACTGTTACTGAGTCTTCAGTAAGTTCACTTTCAGAAATATACCATGGTTATAATGTTGGCAATGAGAAATTTTTTAACCATCATTTTAACTTGAGCTTAAACATGTCTAATTCTGACACCTTTCTCAGTGAATTATTCCCAGCAATGTAGAGAGCTGCATTTTTGTCTGCCAGAGGGGGTACATGTTCAGGTTTTAATGGCCCCTGTCATGTCATCATGCAAAGTTAAACGATCTAAATATTCAGAATGTGCAAGAGCCTGGGCCAGCCTTGTTATAGTGAGAGCTAATCTATTAATCAAACAGCTTACTATATGTTCCAGTATGAGCAGTATTAGCTGACACTGTTAAATAGCTGACATTCAGGATCTACTCCCAATTTTAAAAAGTCTGCTCACATCATCGCTGCTGTCATCTAGTGACATTCATGCTCTGTTTCCACATGGCATTCTCACTCACTGTAATTGTCTGCTAGTGAAAATACAGGTATTATCCATCGATTTTATATATTACCATTTTCTGCTCTGGCTGCATGCCACAGCTCTGTCAGAATATCACAGAACTTACACACAACTAAAAGCCAAGTAAGCTGCTACAAGTTGGATATTGCTGCTTTAGAAGTAACCTATTACAGGAATAATTAGACATGCACCATTATTGAAGCTGAGTTAAAGTAGAATTGTAGTAGTATTGTGATTATGAAAATCAGCTGCCAAAAGAAAGTAAAAGTAATTTACACTATTTATTGAATTTCACATAGAAAGGTTGAAGACAAGTGGGTTCCTCAGTAAACTGGGTGTTTGGGGCCAGACCTCCCTAATTATTTCCTTTTCAATAGTAACATACAACACCCTCATCATCACTATAAGACAAAGGCAGCATTTCAGAAATACTGAATGAAGAAACAAAACCGAACCAAAATCCAACATATGCAATAACCTTAATTTAAAATTCCTGTACTCAATATAATGTAAAAATGAACAAATTAATGATTTACAGAAAACAGAGACAATCCATGTTTTCAGTATTGTTTTTGCATCCTTGAATTGGAAACTCCCTTTCCAGTTCTCATAGGATTTATTTATGCATTTAAATTTTGATTTTCCAACATACTATTCAGTTCCCTGTTTTTGTTTTACCACGTAAAACTGTTAAAATTTAGTGAAACTGGCCACTGATGATCATAGTGATCAGTGATGTGCAAACCCATTTTCTTCTCTAAGCCATGATATGCATGGCATACAGTGACAGATACCAGAAATGCATGTATTTACATATTTGACTTTATGTTTCATATTTTCATGTGTTTTTTAATAGCGTAGCAAAATCCTGTTAGTCTAAAATACTAAAAATAGTTATAGAATATAATCTTAAAGTAAATAGGTAAGAAATTTTACTTCAGTATATTTCATCTACACTGATATATACTGATGTTGCACAGTTTTAATCCTTGCTGGGGGAATTTAACAAATTTAAAAGGAAATTATGAGTGAAACAAGAACTTTCATCATAAGTTAATTTCCCCTGGTATTTAGTGCTGTTGCAGACACCCATCCCAAACCCCACAATGCTGATTCCACCTAGAAATAGCCAAAACAAAGAAATCAGCTTCCATAGTCTAAAAGTTTTTCTTGTCCTTTCTAAATAAAACCAGACAGATGGCGCAGTCTTTGGAAATCATGTAAAAACATCTGCGGTAGGGAATTTGGAACAAAATATATACAAAAAATTAGTAGATCTACCAAAACCTAATACTGAAAGTAGTATGTGAATAGGCAGCCTCCCAGTGTGTTTTCTCCCAGTACAGACAGTATACACAGCAGGGTCCAAACTAGGCTCATTCCTGAGGTTTGGCTTTACTCAAAAGAAACCAGTGTAAAGGTAGCAAAGCTTAGGTCAGGTCTCTTCCCCAGACTTGGCTGGTCCTAAAACAAACTTACTAGGACTCCCAAGTGTTTGCTGCATGTTTTTCAGTCTCTCTCAAATTTTTTCTGCCGAGTCCTCTGCCATCTTCCTCCCTTGGGTGACTGTCACCCAGTCTTAGGACATAACAGGGAGAGCGGTTTCCCACCCAGCCGGGATGCTCTGAAGACTCTATAGATGGTCTTGTGAAAAGAGCTGCAAAATAGAAGCTCAACCCCTTACTATTTCTCTTGTTTATCCCAGGAGGGATAGGGGTTGCCAACTTGCCGTACTGTGGTTGTAGTTAAAATTCAGCTGAAGCGCATAAACACAACTTTACCGAGGGAATAAACTTGCATAACTGCTCCTCTAAGAAGTATTTGACCTGCTGTGTATGACTTCTAGTACATGTCATTCCAGTCAAGGTTGCTCAATACCTTGGGGATCCTGGGAGGAGGAGGAGAAGAACAGAGAGGGGTAACATAAGAAGAAGTGGCAACATGGACTTCAGTGGGGATTAACAGCCACAGAAAGAGGTGTTGGGAGAGGATGAGTTACTGATAGCTACTGATGGCTTAGCTGCAGTCTTTACTGCAGTATTTTTATCCTTATTTGAAGTAAAACTAGCATAAACATGTTCAGCTGTACTGATGTCACATCTTCATTTTCCCATGCAGGTGTACCCTGTAAATGTAAAGCCACTCCAGAATCTTTGTTGCTATAATCTTCAACAGACTTTGGAGAAAAACATACTGCTTAGTGACTAATGTAGCACAAATTCCCTGTAGCCCTAGTTACATAAACTACCGTTTAAAAGACACAATTTAGTTATGAAGTGCATGTTAAAAGCTCCTCTCTCCTTGAAGTGCGTATTGAATTCCCCATAAAGATTGTTTACAAGATCAGTTAAAAAAAAAAACAACTTCAAAGAAGCTTCTGAGCTTCTTTCAGAACCATTTCAGCCCATGGTTGCATGTTCTTTTTAGCCCCGCAGCAAAGCCTTTGGGATAATCCCAGGAATCTGGGGGTGACTGAGTTAGCTGAGAGAGCAGCTTGGTAGGGAAAATGTGCTGGGGATGGGCTGTAGATTGGGCAGGAAGGGGAAGCTGCCCCACACGTGACTGGGGGTTACAGCACACATTGAGCAGAGCATGTTCCCCGGTGACAGACACTTCCTCGGTGTGCTTACGACACCACCGTCACTTCACTGGACTACAAAGGGCATTTGAATTCTTCCTGTTTGTTTGTCCCAACACATGACAGTGAAGAATGAACTGTCTTCCAATCTAAACAACCAAGAAAACAAGCACATTTGGGGGAGATTTGTTTAACTGATGTTAAAAGTTAAAGATTACCTTTACTGTGCAGTAGTTGTTCACTGAAGAATCTATTTTCAGGCTGTAAATAATGGTTTGTATTATCACTGTATTATTCACTTTCAGGAAACATGTGTTTTGCAGAACAAAGGTAGATCCATATCCTCTGCCTTTAAAAAACTTTTGGAAAACGAACCTGAAAAATTACATGATGTTTCCTATGCTTTAAACCCTGACATTTAAAACAGGCCAGACAGATTTGTAGATTCTGGAGGCGCTTGCAGTTTGTGGCTATCAAGCTGCAGAGGATATCAGCTGGGACTTCTGCAGGGTGCACGGGAAAAGCTTTTCAAAGCTCGGTACTGCCAGAGTTCATGCCTCTGTGCAATAGCACATTATTTGGGAAGCAGTGCTTCTGCTCAACTCTTTAATGTTTTTCCAGAAAGAAAAGCACATTAGTTGAGTGTTTCTCTGCCATGGTCCCATTGCTAAAAATCAGAGTTTTTGTACAAGCAGTGCTGAGTGAGGGAACTGCCATGCCTCTACAGTACATCTTTATCTCAGTTCCCGGCATTTAACTGAAATCATAATACTCAGTCTTATTTGCTTCCCAGTCTGTCACAGGGCTCTGAAATCATAGTATCAGCTGCATGCCTTAGGGGTATGAAAACTGCTTTACAGCCTCGCACCCTTTGCCTTGGACAGGAGACCGGTGCTCTCAAATTGTCCGTGACAGATCCAGAGCCTACTGCTGGCATTACGTCTCACTGGCACGGGAGGATGACTTGGGTGCTCTCACGACCCTGATGTCTTGATGGGCAACAAACCCAAAAAGCAGCAGTTGCTGCTTTAGATCCTGGTGCCTCTGCCACCATGCAAGGGATACCAGCACCAACAAAATCAACATCTATTCTGTAATGAGAACTAACCCAACTCTTAGCAGCTCTAATACCCGAAATCCTTTAGGAGTTGATACAGCAAAGAAATTACATGTAGTATTTGCATTCAGGAATTGTCCTGTCAGGAACAATTCCTTACTTTCCTTCCCGCTGCACCAGCAAGATTAGCACTGACTGTATACAGAAAAAAACCCCAAAAAAACATTGAAGACCATGAGGGTAGTACGTAAGTATATCCAGCTGCAGAAATTACAGACTATATGTATAAGGAAGTTTCTTCCCCTTTACGATTTAACTATTTTTATTTGCTGAGTCTCAAAGGACTAGTTACTGTTTTGAGATATTGTTGAAATACTACTCAAAGCCTGTTTCATAAAAACCAGAATACTTAGGAGAAGATCACTGAAGGGGGAAAAGTGATAAAGTAATTATCTGTAGAACCGGATTTAAAACCAACCAGATGGTACCAAAGAAAATGGAAGAATGCTTTGAAGAATAAATCTGAGTGCTGATTCTTCCGCTTAAGAGAATTTACACTGATAATGAGCAGTATCAGAGATAATGAATTCATGAAAAATAATCTTGTATCTCAAGCCTTGTCTTTCTCAAAGCTGACTAATGTTTGCTGCTGAAATCTGAAGTGCTGGAAGCATGCATGCACAGGAATATACTTTGAAACCTTGGAACTCAGTGTATAAAGCCACTTTACTCAGGATTGATGAAGATATTTTCTCTGCTCACTGCCACATAATGTATGGATGTTTCTAAACATCCATCTGCATTTGTTCTGTTTCTCTGACAGTCACTGCCTTTTAATGTTTTCTGTCCTCAATGGAAGAATCAAGTTTAAGCTACAGGCTTCAGTGTTGCTTCTGCTGATCTTATTATTGCCTTATCCTCTGTAATATAAACTTACAGAGGACCATGTTGTTTTGAAAGCAGATTATTTCTATTCATGTTTTTATTTCAGTGAGGCACTAGAAACGTTGCTTTTTTACTTTATATTTCCAATATTTAAGACCTCTCTTTGCTATGTGAAAACAGTCAATGTAGAATGAC
This sequence comes from Regulus satrapa, assembly GCA_013396955.1. Lineage (NCBI taxonomy): Eukaryota > Metazoa > Chordata > Aves > Passeriformes > Regulidae > Regulus > Regulus satrapa. Next base: position 147,592 of record VWZN01000694.1, on the reverse strand, counting down.
TGAAGTATTTCCCTTAAGAAGAGTTCAACTTGCCTAGTCCCTAATGCTGTAATTAGTTTTGCAGGTATTAAGAGTAAAAACACCTCCCTTGTAGTGACATGGAGAAAGATATGCTGAATCATGGTCTTTGTTTTACAGTCCAGTTTGTAGAGGTGTTTCAATAAGCCACAAATAATAACACTCCTTTTTTTCATACTTAAATAAATGAGTATTGTATCAACACAAAAGGTTTTTACAGGAAAACACTTTTTTCCCCCTAAGTATTATCTCTCCAAATATAACATAAAATAACATTTTAATCATCTGCTCAGTAAATACTGACATAGCTTTTAGCAAAGCTTTTACTCGAAGGACAAAAAAAAATCAAGGTATGAATTCCTATTGACTATTTGAGCAGCAAAATTTGCACTGACTTCGGGGTAGATGAGGATTTCAAAGAAACATTTATGTATGTAGCATGGGCTAGTTCTAGTAATGTGGAGACTTATAGGTCACTAACAAACTTTTTAAAAACCCATAAACTCAGCTGTGCAGAATTATCAAAAATTGCTTAGACTGAAACACAACTTTTTAAACTTTCCAGTCACATACATATTTTCTGAATGCTCTTCCTGCTAAATAAATAAACAAACCATAAAGAAAAACTAGAAAACACTAACTAGCACCCATGTAGATTTTGTGAAGCTTGCATATAAAAATAATATAGAATAAAATACTTTTACTCAGTCCTTACTCAAGCACAGCTGGTGCAAAGGATGAAGAATAAAATGATTAATCATTTTTTCTTTAGAAAGTTGATGAAAAGCCTTTTTAGAAATTTTATATATTCCTGTTAATGCTTTATACATAACATTCTAAAACAGATCCAGTGTGCATTCCTGCTGTTTTGGGTTGCACATGCTGTCTTGCACTTTATAAAGCGAGATGATGTGGCTTTTGTTAATACCACAATAAACCCTATGCAGTTTTTAGTCAGTGGGCTTTGGCCACTCTCTTCCCCTCCTCCCTTTTGTATGTGTGTGTTGTAAATTGATTGAGAAATACTCTCATGTTTGCCCATTCTTGGCATGCACAACATCTTTAAAGATTCAAAAGAGACTGGAAAGCTAAAAAGGCAACAGGTAGGTAATACAGCAGATGGCTCAGTCTCTGGTTAAAGTTGCTCAGAGTAACAAGCAGTAAGACTGTCTTTTTTCCCCAGAGTGCAGGTGGAGAAACTGCAAGTGAAAATAAATTTCTGAACACAGACTCCAGCACAGGATCAGCAGAAACTACTGCCAAGCCATTGCCATTTAAAGACCCAAACTTCATCGTAAGTATAGAATTTTAACAATTTGAAATTTCTAACTTTTCCCATAAAAGACTAACTAAGATTCTATTAACTATTTTCCTAGTGTAAATATTAGGAAAATAAGCTTAATAGCCAAATAAAAGGTTGAAAATTTTAAAGAAATCCACCTCAATCCACGCCACACCATGCTTTAAAGTGCATACTGTACTATAGCATGAAAATGGCACTGGTCCAGAGGCAGAATTGTTATATTAAATTCTGGAACAGAGTGGGGAAACCTGTTAGATGCAGGTAAGCGTGGAAGTTTTATGGTATGGTATCTCACAAACTACCGCAGCTAGAGAGGAACAATTAATACTACCAATGTAGTATTCCCATGTTCCAGTTCCTAGTCAAGGCAGGCTGGAAAGCTGTTGAGCTAGAAATTAGCCAGATAGTCATTAGCAAATGGCATTTTGCTCCTCTTCTGGTCCCTGAAACTCTTAACAGATTTGTGGTGTCTTCTTCCAGTCATTGCTAGATTTAGAAGCAAAATACTCTGTGCTCTCTACAAGTCTGGCCTGCCAGCATTCAGAGTCATGTAAACACTGTCAGCTGATGAAATGCAGGCTCCTAACACTCTGAGGGTTAAACTAGGAGAGAAGGTGAAGAAGATTAAGTTAGTAATGGTGGGTTTGGTTTTGATATCTTTTTATCTTGCTATGCCAAGGCCAACTCATTGGCACACTGTACAAATGCTTTCTAGACGAGCAAGCCTCTCAGACTGCTGGTCCTAAGCCAGTACTTAGAAAGAAGGATTTTATCCCAGATTTCATTCTGTATGAACAAGATACAGTATCCCACAGAATATAACAAGTAATCGGGCAACACACAGCTCACTAAGCACAGGTTTGGCAGGGGGTATGAAATTAATCTCTGACATGTGAGTTGCTCTACATCTGCTTTGCAGACAACTTCAGTCATGAGAGGGGCATTTAAACTACCATATATTTTGCTCACTAATCCTCCAGCAAGCACCATCATCTTTGAGAAATGGGGCTTATTGCAAAAGCTCCTTTTGTGCCCAGAGGCATCCCGTGTAGCTTCCACATAGGATTTAAATATCCATGAGGCCCTGAGCTGATCCTTCAGTTCTTAGAGAGATGTCACCATTTCCAAAGAGGCAAAACTAATGCCTGCATGCTTGAAATAATAATGAATGTACAGGGTCTTTGGCAACTGCTGCAGAAATAACAGGCACTTATAATAAAAAAAGCATTAAATGTCCCCTCCAATACAGTAACTATTTTGAGAAGAAATGCATTGAGTGTTAATCACCATTTAATTGGTATGACCTGGTAGTAAGGATTTTGATGGATTTTTGCATCTTTCCAGCCTATGTTTCCTTAAAAGGAAGAAAATAAATCAAATAGTGTCTATCTCTCATAGGTATGCCCAAGTTTGAAGCATTAGCTCACTGCAGAGGATCAGTTTGAGAGAAGAGAAGGAGGAAGAACTGACCTTTTCCTAAACTTTCTGATTGGAATTTACATCCTTTGGCAATGGGGAAGGGGAAAAAGACCTTCTGACACTTGTTTAGAGCAATAGCTGCTGTAGAGCAGTAGCTCTACCTGTCCTGTCTCCAGCTTTCTCTGAATTTTCTTGGTTCATTTGTGCTTGGCAGTCATTGCCTTTTCATTGGTGGTGCATGAGGTGATGCTCAGCCCCATTTTTAGGAGGCATAAGTTCATATAAAAACAGAGGTTGGTTTTGAGAATACTGAACAATAAACCATTATGCAGCAATTTGGGGAAAAATGAATTCAATGCAATGAATTTTAATTCGTAGTGTGGAAGTACATGTAGTTTAATCTCGTGCTGTAGCAGTCTCTATTCTACAGTGGTCTTTAGATGATTAAGGTGTTACCCTAAGAATAACTAAATACTTGCTTCTATATTTTAAATCAGTTATCCATCACCAAAACCCAGTATATCATCAGCTCATGAGCATCTTTTCTGAATATATCTTTTATGTCGACAAAAAAAAGCTTCCTCATTTAATCCTTCCTCCTGTCACCCTCATCAATTTAACTACTTAATTTATAAACACTCAAAGCAGAAGTGTGTATACAGAACTTTGCTGAGTTTCAATGAGGCTCATGGGGCAAGTAGTAATTATTAACAGAAATAGCAACTTCTCAATTGTAAGAACATTTTCTTTGTCTGAAGTTAAGCTGTAAATCTGTGTCCTTTGATCATTTAGAAGTAGTACAGTGTGTTGTGCAGCTTCTGTCTCTGGAGGGACATAAATAAATTACTCTGTAGCAATCACATTTGATAACTGCAAGAGCCATTATAGTACCTGTGGCAAGCCTTCCATTACTGTTCCTTTCAAAATGCAAAATTGTCTTGGCAGCCAACATTCTATTTATTTTTCTTTTTCTATTATTCTGTCTCCTAGCCTTTGAAAGAAAAATAAAATTTCCAGAAAGTTGCTCATAGTATTCGTTACATTTTGCAAGATCAGTTGTGTTTTCTGCAGTCATGGATAATCTATAAAAGAGCTGCATCTGTAATATACCATAAAAAGGAGAGAGAAAATTTAGCTGTATAATCACAATTCTAGAAACAACTTCATAGTAGTAAGTTCTAATATGGTAGAAAGTACATACAGAATCCTGTAATTTCAGGCTAAGCCTAACCACATTGATTTTCTATTTCCATGTAAAAAGCAGATTTTAATTTCCTTCAGTTAATTGGAAACATAGAAGCTTTGACACAGTCCAAAAAGCTTTGTTTTTGCTTGCAGCCAAGATTAAAGTGTACAGTATAGTAGCCTATTGATGAAAAAAGTGAGAATAACAAACGGTTCATGACAAGATGAGACATATGAGAAAGACTATGAAATAGAAGTGTCATGCTCTGAAATAGTATTCTTTATTTATTTTTTCTCTAAACACCATATTTTTAATTCTAGCACTCCGGCATTGGTGGAGCAGCAGCTGGCAAGAAGAACAGAACGTGGAAGAACCTAAAACAAATTCTTGCTTCTGAAAGGGCATTGCCATGGCAACTAAATGATCCTAGCTGTAAGCTGCTTAGACGCTTTGCATGTATTTATAAATAATAGAATCCACACAAATAACTTTCTTTAAAACTAACCTAAATTATTTCATCAGTGCATGCAGTACCCTGCTTGAACAGGGTCCAGTAGTACTTTTAAGATTACTCTGATCACACTCGTCAGCCCTACGTGGAAAGTAGAGGGAAGCAAATAATTTGGAATATCATGGCAAAGTTGAAATACATTTGGGGGGAGAGTTAAATAGGGAAGAAGTATTTATCCAAACCAAGTCAGAAACCTGTATTCCCATGAGGTTTTTTGTCACCTTTTCACTGGTTAGGCGCCTTCTCCTCTGTGTACAGAGGTCTTTTGGTGGGTGGCTGCTGCTTGATTAGCTATAATTGAGCACTTTTTCAAATAGTTTCTGCTAAGCCACATACCTATGGTAGCTTAGACTGCAGCCCAAGCTTCCTATCCAGCTCCTTATCCTAGATTCTTGGGAGATTTAAATCCTACATCCTCTCTTTGGCGCAGCCCAGCTGAAACTACACTATTAGCAGTGCTGATTAGCAGTCCTAGCTGGTTACATCCACAGGAGCAGAGTTACAGCAGTGGTCTTGATCTAGATATTCTTCAAGCCTACTTGTAAACCAGGATACTATTGAACGTGCCTGCCAGCAGAATGCAATCCTCAGATTTTATTTAAGCAAGTGGAGGCATTTCAAAACTGAACATATGCATATACTTTTTGTCAGACTTGGTGCTTTATCCAAAAATAGCTTGCCTTTATTTGAAGTGTTTTAGACGCAACTGTTACAGAAAAATGCAGACTACTGTGTGTTCCTGGCCATTGTAACTGACAATCTGCTGATGTTGCTATTTCTACTATGCTCTGTTTGCAACCAGAAATTTACAGGATTTTTTATAAGAAGGAGGAGAAAGAAATCCAGTTTTGTATTTAAAACCAGCTGTCTGTGGCATTACGGTCTTTGAATTATGAGATGATGAGTTAGAAATTTGATATGGATGGAGTGTTTGAATTGAACATAGCATCTGAATGAGTTGCAAGGAAGATCAGGAAAGAGGAAATTATTAGTTAGGTACAAGAATTTTTGTAAACATCCAAAATTGAGGATTTAACTACCTAAACATACCAACTGTACCTTAAAAAATGTTTATGAATGATAATTGCTATCTAAAGGGCACCAAAGAACAGCAATTTCCAGCCCTCAGTTTAAACATTCAGACAATTTTCTAGGTCATTGACTGGGCTTAAAGTGGTACATGCTTAAAGATTTAACTGATTTAAAAGATTACTTTGCTTTTCTGGATTATAGTATTTCAGAGCTGCAATCTTGAGCAATGTTTCACGGTCTTAACATACAGCATGCATTTGATAATGGCTATTCTTTGCACGTGACTGACTGCAAGGGAATTCATTAAGACTTGGAAGAAATGGACACATTTCAAATGGCTCTGGCATTTTATTTTGGGGGCAGCAGTTTTGTTTGCTGAACTCTACTAATAGGTGAGCAGGATCAGGCTGTGATTTACAGTGCTAACAGGCTAAATGTTTTCAGAGGTGATTCTGCTTCATATTTCTTTGCCTTAGTGTTGTGAGTTAATAGAGACCTCAGAGAATATGTTTATGTTATAGTATATATATGTATATATAAAAGACACTGAGCTTATGTCTTTGTTTCTCTCTAGATTTTAATATTGATGCTCCTCCTTCCTTTAAACCTGCTAAGAAATATTCAGACATCTCAGGACTTCCAGTAAGTATTTTTTCCCCCTCAAAATTGGCAACTTACCTTCCACAATGAAATAGTGCTGGTGCCTTGTTTTGTAAAAGATGTATATTCTGAGGCTCCTATTCAGACTTAGGCCTAATAATTATCCAGTGATTTAGGATCAAATCCCAAATACTTGTTGCTACATCACAAAATCCTTAAGTTGTTAATAGATGTCAGGACAGACCAAATACTTTGTCCTGCCAAGTAACTCCTATGACACCTCTTTCTCACCTGTAGAATCTACATTGGTGCCCATAATTTCTAATTCTTAAGATAGCTGCAGGGAAAGTTGGTAGTCCACAAGCTCCATGACTGTTAACTTTGCTGAGATATACCCACACTGACTGAAACTTTCCATGCTGTTTACTATTATTTCATTGTATCTTGTAGAGGAAGTTTTAAAAAGATGGCTCAGCAATCTCAATAATGAGTTTAGGCAACATTTGATGGTTTGGCCTCTTTTCTATGAGGTAAAAAAAAAACCAAAAAAAACCAAAAAAAAACCCTTTTTATCATTGCTCTCAAACTTTGCCTCTAACAAATCAGCCTGAAACAGACACTTGGCATAGACTGCTGAGAATTTCAAATACCCCTATGCTTCAGAGCTGGAAGCTGGAGTTTGGCAAATGCATAGCCTGTGTGTCACAGATGGGCTCTTTTACGTGTTTTTGTTAAAGAGGAGAAAGGGAAAAAAAAAACCCTACAAGCCACATTTGACTTAGATACGGTTTGCACATACTCCCAAAAGTTGTGGGAGTTACAATTTGGTGCCTGAATTCCCCAAAGATTCTGTTGGCACTAAACAAGAGAAAAGTCATTGAATTCTGTCATAAAAAAAAAAATAGTTGTATCTCCTGTTGAAACTGTTCCTATGCTACATGAATAATTTTACTTAAAACAGGTATTAGTAACAGCATATCTTTTCACTTTTCACCTTCAAACACCAGTGAATTATTTTGCAGAAGCCTGTGCACTTTTTACAATTGAAATGAATGGGAATGTTGTATTTTGGGGTAAAAAATGCTTAAGTAATGGTTACACTAAGTAGCTACAATAATGAAAACTTTGTAATGTCAAAGGACCTTGCCCAGAATTTCTGTGTCACTTCCAGCAGTTTAATCTGTTTGTCACCCATAGAGCACTAGCCCACCTTCACAGGCTTGATATCACCTCCTGGAGATGTCCTTAAAGGTACATATTTCTTATGCTGATACAGGTTAGCATACCACCTTGCATTTTGTGCACTGAGTTCAGCAAAATGTCTTCATTAGGACAGAAAAGGGGTGAGCACTTAACTAAGGGCTGCCTTACAGTGGATATTTAGTGTAAGGGAGCCCTTAGTTAAGTGCTCACCCATACATCAAAGAATAGCTATAGCACCAACTGTAATCCTAAACATCCTAGCATTTGATCTTGATTTGGTAGCATATGTTTTCTCAGACTTTATTTTGTAAGTAACACATTTAAATAAGGCACCTAGGAGGTGTCACGTGTCCAGCCTGTGCCTCTGAATGTGGTTTGGAAAGGAAGTGAGTTGCTCAGGTAAAGGCTGGTAACCTTTGGTGTTCAAGAGGGAGTGGAAAAGCAACATCTCCCTCACAGATGAAGTGGTAGACAGCAAATGGAAGAGGCTGCTTACAAACCCAGGGAAGATAATTCCCTCCAGCCAGGCAGACTCCTGCCCCATCTCCAAGGAGCCAGATAATGCTTTCCAGCAATAACCTTTGATGTATTTCAAAACTAAGCAGTTGTTGCACCTGTGGTGAGCTGATGATGCAGGGTATAGATGGGAGTGGAGACCACATCTCTGCCAGTTAAGGGTCAGTTAGACCTAAGGAAATTATCTCAGTTCCTCAGCTTTGCTTTACCAGCACCTCTTTTCCATCAGTGATTTTCTAGCTTAGTATAGATACTCTCTATACAAGTCCATTCAGTGCTGCTTTTGTTTTCTTCTCTTTCCACTTCTTTTTTCTTAATTTTCCATCCTCTATTTGCTTTGTGAGTCAAGTTTCCTATTTCACCTGGCCGGCAAGGTTTCTCCAGACTATGATAAAATTGCCACATTTTAACAAAACCTTTTTTTATTAAAATAGCTGAGACAGTGTGTCCTTTAAATTGGTAGGCTAGAAATATTTCATAAGGAGCACTAAATATGCTTTCAAGATCATTTCCCAGTAGGAGGATATGTGGGACAATAGAATATTGTAGAAATGTAGTATTAGAAAAATGTCCCTGTATTTTCTGTGTAAAATATAAAAGCATTGGTGTAAGAATATATTTTCTGTGGGAATGCTGGATTCCCCATGGGGGGGGGGGAAATTCCTTAGCATTACCCATTTAGGGAAGAATTAAATTGTCTACTAGGTACAAAAAGAGAAGTCTATTAAAACATTCTCAATCAGCATACTTACTCTTATGTTAGGTGCCACAATTAAATTCTACTGATCCCCTTTTCTTTCTGTGTGTAGCACAAATGGAATTAGATTTACCAATGGTCTCAGCAGAGCAGCCAATTGATATTTGTAAGACAGCCTAGAATTCTAAAGCTATTATGTACTGTATTGACACTGCAAAATAAACCTATTATTTCCAAACTTGCAAGATGACTATTTAGATATTTTAGCATACAAAACAGAGTAATTTATTGTAAAGCAGATTAAAATATACCCCAAACCTTCAAATGTTTATACTTCCTTTTCTGAAAATGGATCAGCCCTGTTACTATAGAAACAGATTGAGATACCTAGTTTATTGTATTTTAAGAGCATGTGTCCGTGGCCTTTGACTTAGTTTTTAAAGACAGCAGAGTTTTTTCTTTTCAAAATCATCTTAATTTAATAATCTAATCTCTGATTATTGCTGGAATATTGGTAAAGTATGTTTTCAGGCTGAAGCCGTGGTATGAATGGCTGGTTATCATACATTAGTGTCTGCAAAGAGTACAGCCCAACACATAATACCTGAACAGTGAAGAGCTGCCATAATATTTTTAACTTAGATCAGTGCGCAATCCAAATTGCAGATATTGCTTAGTTACTCTATTGCAGAATCATGCACGTTTGAAAAGCATTCTAATTGCTTAGCTTTTTCTTACATGAGGCCAGAGGTAAAGAGTGAAATAAAAGTGAATTTATACCTGCTGTAACTATGAAGTTACCAGCAGGGATAAATTTACTCCTAATGTTCTAACTTGGCCATTTGTTTGAAACTTAATTGATGGCTTGAACTGTTAGCTGACTACATTTAATTAACTTGGCAGCATTTCTTGGTAAAGAAAACCAAGCTACAAGTAACACTAAATTTTCTAAGTCACATCAGACCCTATGACTGGCTGGGTTGTTACTATGGTCAGCAGGTGCTTTCCAACATAAAAATGTAGAGAGCTCTGGACTATAACTGTGTGGCATCCAGCTCTTCCTGGCCTTTCCTATTTTTAGTAGCAATGTCTTGAGGGGTCTCAACTGCCTGTGCCTTGTGGCCTGCCACCAGCTCGTGCTAAAGAAGGGCACAGAAGACACTTTAGGAGCCTTGGCAGGCATTTGATAATCCAATGATGAAGAGGCAGGGATTGTCCTGGAGTCTGAGTGTGGAGAGTCAATGTCCTGATGCCTGCCTTCTCCCAGTGCAGACTCCTGGCCTACCCCTGAGCTCAGCCGAGCTCCAGGTTTCTGTAGCAACAAGGAAGGGGAGAGGATAGAAGGAAACTGGCACCACTCCCAGGCACCCAGGGTCCAAATATAGCAGAGGATACAAGCGTAGCCCAGGGTGAGCTGGCCAGACTGCTATCCTGAAAGCAGGCATCTGGAGCAAACCACAATGCTGGGTTCAAATCTCTTATCAGTTGAGTCACAGAACCATAAGCTCAGACTCCCTAGCTTTAACAACCGCTTTAAAGTAAATTAAAAGCTAAGTTGTATGCAGCAAGAGAAAGACAGTCCAAAGCTATCAGAGCACCCATAATTCAGCCTCTCTGTGGGTAATTTATTGGCAGCAGCTTGACTCTTTGGAGAGCTGCCTTGAGAGAGACTGCACAAGGCACAGAGTTGCTAGGGTGAGTTTAGAGAGTTGAGGAATTCCTTTTGCACTGTGTTTAATAGGAAACTTACTTCAGCCCTCTGTTATGTTTAATGCATTTCTAATCTGATTTTATAGGGGTCTGTTAACTTCTCATAAGTTCTCACATGAGGAGAAAGAAAAAAAGGCAGACTTGTGGCCACATGATAGAACAGCAGTGCTGTTACTAGGAAGAGAAACTCACAGTTTTGTGGTCTTGTAATTAAGATACATCCTTTACTATTAAGGTTAGAAATGTTATTTGAATCATATCTCTACCATTGTTTCTTTTTCAGGCAAATTATACAGATCCACAGAGCAAACTAAGATTTAGTACTATCGAAGAATTTGCCTATATTCGGATGCTCCCTTCAGATGTGGTTACAGGATACCTGGCTCTAAGGAAAGCAACAAGTATTGTTTCCTGAACAGACTAAATATTATTGTATATTGCTTGTGAGCAGTGCTCATTTGGAGTATCATGATGGAAACTGACTGTGGAACTGAGATTCTTTAAAATGATCCATAGATTTTTACATCTGGAAGTAGTTGATGATAATACATTTGGAGAACATATGGATTTAATTTTCATAAATGCTGATATTTGTTTGTTTGCCAATTTGTTAGCAATTTAGTTTGGTGAACAGAATAACTTAGACCTTAAGGATATGTATCTGTACTATAATGTCTCATTTATATTAATTTCTGTAAAGCCAGGATTTCATCTCCACCCTGTATATTTTATGTATTACCCTGGCTCAGAAGAAACTGTCATTTGAATTAAGGAAAAGGTATCCAAATGCCTAAACCTGCCTTACCAGATGTGTTTGCCGTTTGGCTATGAAGTTTGTCCCATCTGCAAAATGATGCTAAAATACCCAGAAAATGCTGTTGCTGTGATGACTCAGGGTTCTGTGTCGCTTTGGAAATGAAGACACAAATGTTTGTATTGAGTTAACTGCCAACATAAATAAAGTTGGACTCAAACTTGCTTGTAAAATACATTGCTTGTTATATGTTCATCAGTGAACACGTGTAACGGGATCCAGTCAAATCACAGTGTAACTGTTAATCATGACACTTTGCAGTTTTTGAGTGCTTTGTTTCACAGCCTGCCTATTCTACCTTTCCTAGTGTTACAGTATTTGTACTAATTATTATGAAGAAAGTACTAATTTCCCAGTCTTTTAAAAAAAGATGCTGAAAAGCAGGAGCTCCACTCTCCACTGGCATTCTGACACCCAGACGGTCTTCAGCAAGGCAAGACCCTTCTACATTAGAACCCTGGACTTAGCACCATGAGACACCAAAAGAATACTTGAGAGCAATGGAACACTGTCATACTTTAGAAGAAGGAGACTGAAAGAGAGTTTGGACTTTTGCTGGGGGGATGGCTGACAGGTACATGCCAACATGCCAGCATAAGAATGACCACGACTTCAATGACCAGACATGAAACTAAGTCTAAGGGCAAAGGGACAGAGGGTTTTCTGCCCATTCTTACCTTCTGTCCTCATGACAAGCTACTGTCTTGCCACTTCTGAGTCTGTGTCCCAGCCTTAAGTTCTTGCTAGGTTGTAATCTGACTCCAGGTTCAGCTGTTCCTAATCCCCAGTCACACAGCCTTCACTCCCACACTCCATCAACAGTCCTGTAGTGGTGGCCCTAGAATTGACTGCTACACGAGTTACCACTTGCTGTGGGAATGCTCTTTTCCCACAAAACTGCCAAGTGGAACACTTGTGCCATCGTTTGTTAGTCCTGGACTCCCCAGGTCACTAGGGAGGTGAGGTGCTGATCAGGAAAGAGCACTCCTGGCTCAGCAAGCTCCACCGTGGACATCAGGATCTTGTGCAAGGCACGCTCTTCCCTTTGCCGGCACAAGCAGCACACCGTGGGGACTATTCAGTGTCTAAGCTGTGTTTTGAATGCATATTTCTGTAGAAAAATCTATTATTAATGATTATTATTATGATAATAATTAAGATTTTTTTTTCTAATTGAAAGAATAAATATGTAGAGTGTTATTAAAGCTAGTTTAATTCAACTCTAAAACAAGAAAAACAATAATGGGATACACTGTTTAATGAAAGTTGGTGGGACTCATTCCTCAGTTTTTGTGATCTAATATTGCCAAAACCAAATTCTAAACATCTTTGACATGCTTACAATACATCCTTCAAAGCCCTAGATATCTGATAATGCTACAACTGTATCACAGTATAAAAAAGAATAAGACAGGATAGATCTCTGCATGCCAGCAAGCATCCAAGCCACATTCTCTTTGCATTGAGTTTTATAATGGATATTTTAAACTTACATTACATATTGAACATATGTTTATAAGATAAGCTTAACTCTGATATGAAAAGGAAACACATAGAACTGCTGTAAGATCATTTTTGTTTTAAATAAGCAGACAGCAGCTCAGAAAATCGATTTCACAAGCTTGTTCTCTCCCACAAATATTTTTAACATTCTTTGGGAATGACTGTGTAGGAGCCCAGGCTCCTCCACTATCAGAAGTGTTCTATGCTCTCCTGCACTCTATATAAAGATGTTGCTTCTCAGCTAATTTCTACTGTGCAGTGTTTATGCATTCTGTTTTCCAAATCTAAGCATCTCGCTGAATAAATCAGCATCAGAAAAGCAAATATGTCTTAAATTTGGCAAAAACATTAGTGACTCTTCTCTTAATGCTCTGTATCCGTAAAACAGCTACGAGATTCCCTTTCCTTCCCTTCCATGTTTCTTCTCTTGTTGGCCTTTTGTTCCTAGCCAGCAGTACCCTCCATCTTACTCATTAGGTTGTGCAGTGGTCAAGCCAAGAGTGATGAATCAGCCACCAGCACCATTTCAGAGCATTACATCAATCAACAACAGTTTACTATGTGGAACAATCAAACCAGGTTTGATTTAGCAGGAAGCTGAGGACAGAACAGATCTAGTGGCCAGCATGTGCAATGGCATTCAGGCCTGCTGGGTTCCTTTCGAAAACAGCACGTGAACCTGCTGTTCTCATCCGTGCCTTCTATGAGAGAACTGAGCAGTACCTCCCTTGCTTTATTTAAGAGAAAATATGGATGAGTGAAAAGCTTATCTGTGCCACAGAGCGGTTTTTAAATGCATTATTGACAGCTTTAGAAGAAGGGAAAACTGAGAAATACGTTTATATGTAAAAGTACTTACAGGATATTACCTAGATAAACATACATAAGTTGAATTAAAATCGAGAAGAGGACAAAAGAAAAACTTTTGAAAAGAGAAGCAGCAATGAATGCCATTTCAGACTTGGGGAGAATCTGTTTTGGCTAATAGCACTGCCATATTTCTAAAGCAGAAAGCCAGCAGTCAGGGTGAGGACTAGTCTGATAGAGCACAATCATTACTGTGTGGGAACTGTCACCTGAGCGCATTACTTCCCACAGACCGTGGATGGCTTCAGCCTCGCACACATTTGCACTGTGATGTTCCCTGTCATCCCCCTGTAAGGGCTTCCAGCTCACCAGTTGCTAAGCGCCCACAGAAATCCCACTGACATAATGAGACGTGAGCTTGTCCAGCAACTCTCAAGGTGCCGTCCAACTGGCAAAGCTTTAGCCTCAGTCTTTTTGGCAGGTGGAAAGCACGTTTTCCATGCCGCATTTGCCCTATCCCAGAGGCCAAGCGCCTGTTTTCCTGCGCTGCTTCCTGCCCAACACACACCACTAGTCCGGTAAACACTGGAGACAGGGAGTTGTTTCCAGCCTGCGGTGGGGTTTTCTGTTTTTATTTAAGACTGCAGTAAGCTTTGGGTGGATCTGGTTGCCCCTAAAGGCCAGGGCAAAGCAGGCCCCAGGGCAGCTTAAGAACTGTAGCTGAGCTGCCTAGTGTGGCCTGAGCCCTGGTGCTGTGCTGAGCTGGGGCAGGGGCTGGGCCACGAGGGGTCAGGGACTGCAGAGCCGGCTGCTCCCAAGGGAATGCGTCTGCTGGGAGCCCTGAGAGGAATGAAGCAATCAACAGCCGCAGCTGCTGCCTCCGTGCTCTTTAGAGGAAGGGAAAAGAGGGTGCTGGAGCTCCAGTTCTCTTCCCTTGATTATTCACTGCTGTTTCAAACAGCAGGTGTGTGCCCATGAAACTTCCTGCCCCAGCCCTCCCCTCTGCTGCATCTGAAGCAGGAATGACCTTGGCTCCACATCCTAGAAAGCTGCAAAATTCAATTGAGAGAGGCCTTGGGCCAGCTTGTTTTGGAGCCCCTCCATTTTACTGTCCTGTATTTCTTGGCTTTCTCCCATCATAGTGTTCTAGATCCCTATGGAATTGCTATATATGGGCTTCTGTGGAGGACAAGAGTAGCAATCATACTCAGGGAGATGTGCCTTGATCTCCTTTGACAGAGGAAAATGAAAGTAAGCAAAGGGGAGGGCTTTTTACTGGTACAAAATCTCAAACTAAAAATTAACCAGTACCTTTTTAACCAGTATAAGCTTAAAAAGGTTTTTCCTAGTCCACCCTGTTAAGAAAAAAAGCTTGAAAAGCATGATTACAATAATTTTCCTGAAAGGCTATGTAATCTTTAATAAATTCATGCAATAATAATTTATTACTAGAATACTAACCAATGGATTTTAATGAGCCTTATAATCTCTAATAATAATAATAATGTATTTGGCTTACATTCTCAAATAGCACATAGCTTTTCTTCCTGAATCACTTAAAGAAAGGAGAGTTTCACAGACCTGATGTCCAGTTTCAGGAGGAAAACCCTTACTTAGCGCTCTTTTAAACAAGAGTGGTATCTGTATTGTTAATGAACATTCAGTCACACTATGATGGTCATACCACTAATATTAAAAGTCACAGAAATTCCTTCATTATTCTCTTTTTAAAGTAAGTGTTCCCCAGCGAAAGACCACTTTGTCTGTTGGTGAGTGGATGGGTGGAACATAATAAAATAATACATCTTCAGACAAAGAAAAAACCCCACTTTAAGTCCATTTGGTATCTGTAAGGATTGTCTGACTTGTTTTTGTAAACTTAACAAGCCCAGTATTTTCAGGTGATTACACTACTGTAAATCACAGCCTACAGACAGCAATAGCACTGAGCTCTTGGGAGAGGTAATAACAACAACTAACAAACACTGTTTAAACTACTGTAGTAGTTTAGTACTCCCTGTGTAATTGCACATGGTTTATGACTTATGAGGTCTCCTGTACAGACCATTTCTGTCTCTTGACACTTTAGTCTAAAATCAACAATCTCTACACAAAAACCAGAGAACTAGTGGACTAGACAGTAAGCTGGGGCCAGCTGTGGTTACTGTTTACCAGCAGTTTCTACCCTGGGCAAAAGCTCCCCTCAGGTATTGCATGCTGACTGCTGTGGCTCTGCTACTTGACTCCAGCTCACCCAGCGCTGCACTCCAGAAAACTGCATCTGACTCGTGGACTGCCTGAAGCCTTCTCCAATGTCCCCAGTCTGGGATGTAAAAACTACTCATCTCTCCAGTGAAGAAATAATTTACAAGTCAGAGCCCATGTGAATAGTGCCCCTTTTTTCAGCAAGTTTTGGCTCCACAGCACAGTTTATGGTAAAGGAGAATAGGTGTCCCTTGTGTGGGTACTTCTGTTTCAGTGCAGATCATACACAATCAAGTTCTCAGCATCAGGTTTTGGAATTTCTCAAGACAGCTGCCTACCTGTGCATGGGAAGAAAGTGTTTCCTGCCTTGACATATTGAAATAAATGGGGTATGTGTGCATTCAGTGCCTCTGTATAAGCTGATGAATATACAATAAACCCTTGTGAGTAGAGAGGCAGGTCTAGTCTGCCTGGCTGATACCTGGTGTGAGCTGGGCACTGAACAAGCAAGGGTAATAGGGAGTTTTTGATTTTTTGCTGTGATCCCACTTATATCCTTGGGGACAACAGCTTCTTTTGATTCTCTTCTCCCAGCAGGAAGAAATGCCTTTAAAAGGACACCATAAACACACGTACATTGCCTACACACTGTATGTCTGGTCATTAGTTCCAAGACTAATGGATAAAGACATTGCAAAAGGGACAGAATTAAAGATCTTTTAATGAGTTGTGGGCCTAAATCTTGTTCTTGTAACAGAGGCAGTGTGGGATCTGATAATAACCTTAATAAAGAAAAACCTCAAGAATTTCAGCAAGAGCTGGATATAGACTGAGATGGAAGGACTGGAAGTGAGACTGCAGAGGCAATTGCCCTGACAATATAAGGCTATGTTGAAGAGAAATCATTTATAAAACACTCTGTGGTGTGATCCATAATCCTCTGAAGTAATACATATGGCATTATAGTGGCCTTAATATTTGAAATAAAGAGTATAAATACAGCTTAAATGACCGCTTCAAACTGGGCCTTTGAAGAAGGTGTATATATGTCATAGCTGGTGATGTGAAGTCAATGGTATATCAGACTGATATCAGTCTCATGTGCACAAGTGGCAGCAGCTAATAGGCACAAACCTTATTATTTTCTGAGTAAAGTGGCTTATGTTACTGAAACTGGTGATAAAGCACGATCAACCAAACATTTCTGGCCTCTAACAATAATTTATTTGTTATGCTTCATCTATTCTACCAGGCCATGCAAAATCCGAGAGCTAAGAAACAAGTACCAGCAACTCCTTTCCACGTGAGCCCTTCCCCTGAACTGTATAAACTGAGAATTACTGTCACCGTTTTAGTGAGGTACAAGATGCTCCGTGTCCATGGGTTTGGCCCATGCCTCCTGAACCCTTGGGAAAGAGCACATTGTCCCCCCCACTGTGAAACACAGCCCTGAAACACATGAAACAGCTTTCTCCACATGGGTATAATTTACCTAATAATGAACTGGAAGCCAAATTCTCTGTGGACCTTGAAACGTCCTTCTGAAGCACCACACTGGGACAGAGAGTGCAAATGCCATTCTTCCTGTACATTTCCTGTATACAAAGCCACTAGGACACACAGACCTCTACAGAGCCCTTAGGCAATGACTGTCACCCCCAAGGTCTGTTTATATCTTGCATAAAAAGTAGGCATAAGCCACAGGGATGATTTCTGGCAGAAGCAGGGGAATCCTGCCCTTCCACCTTTCACACACATGCCTTGCTCACACTGCATTGAACAGATTCTTGATTAACCCCTCCAACTCTATGAATTTGGATTGCACCCACTGCAAAACAGTTCTTTGAATCTGTTAGCTAAAAGAAGAGACTGAGCCTGTATGAGAGGACCAGGCTGGGTTCAGGGAAGCATCCTTATCCTGGGTGGTGGGAACAGGAACTGCAGCAACTGCAGCAGCACCCCTGCTGTACTTCAAACAAAGGCAGTAGCCTATAACAGCCTTTTTGCAGAGGCAATCTGGAAGAGCTACATCTACTGCTGGGGGACAGACCTGGCACTGTTCTGCTGAGGTTGACATGCCTCTGGGCATGCTCAAAGGCAAGAGCTTCAGATAGCTTGGTAACACCAAGTCATCCAGTCAGCAACTGTGTGAGGATAGAGGAATGCAGGATTGAGCATGGGCTGTCTAAACTCCAGCCCAGATTCTATCGGGGATCTGCAGCTCTCTGAAGATTTGGGAAGGAATCCTACCAATTCAGTGAATTTTGACTCAATGCCTTTATCACCTGATCAGCTCACACAACACAAACATCTTGTCACCAGAAGGCACCTGGTATTGCTCTCAGCACTGGATCTGAAGTGGTGTAACATGAGCATTAGAGGAGTAAAGAAAATAATCAAGGGCAGACAGGGGTCCTCTTATCATTCTCCCAGAACTTCTCTGCCTGTAAGGCCATGTCCCCATTACCTTAATGATCTGTGCTGCACTATGCTCTACCTCCTAATAATAACAACTAGACATGGATAAGACATGGACAAGGTTAAAAATCCTGTCCTACAACATGCATTTCTAAGGAGTTCTCAAAGGACAAGCAGAATCCAGCAGTAAGAGGGGTCCTAAAAAGTACTCCTTCGCACCTCTGTATCGCTATAGGTGGCAAAGTTCTGGTAAGAGGAGGGCTGCAGGCATGGCAGCTGTTGGAAGGGGTTCTGGGGCTGTTAGGATTCATAAGAATTACAGATGCAGTTCCCTGAACCCCTACAAATGAATGTTTGAAGTAACAGCTGGCTTTTTGGGTCATATAGAAAGAGGCTTTCTTTTATCCTAAACAGCGCATATGAGTTTGATCATGTACTAATTATATCTGAGCCATGAAGTAATAATCTCCAAGGCATAATTAGTAACAGCACCTTCCCTGGGAGATGCAATTCCCTCCATCTCTCACTTCCCCTCCCTGCTCCAACAAACCCTTCAAAACCACCACAAATCTGTGATGTTCATCTTAAGAATGAGGACTAAAAAATACATGACCAATTTAATATAAGAAAGGGGTTTATACAGAAGGACTAGAATTCACCTGCAGATCTGCAGAACTACTTGCTGAAAAGAGAAAATAACCACTAGAAGAAGAAAAGTCCCAAGTGAAAAGCAAGAAGAAAAGCTGAAACCACAAGAGGAAAGCTAATGGCCCATGTTGCCAAAAAGGACAGACTTCTTCAGAGGATAAACAAAATGCCAGGGCCAACAAAGCCAGAAGTTTCACCAGAAAATAAAAAATGGTTTGCCATTTTTTAGCTGTCCTAATACAGGACAAGAATACTTCAGCAAATGTATTTCAGCTGCCCAAGGCTTGCAGTTGCCACTTGAGAAACGTAAACCATCTTAAGTAAATTAAAAAAGAATACATGTGCACACACTGAAACCCTCCAAACTTCACTCAAGAAGGCCCATGGACACTTATTCTGTTCTTTTATTGTTCTTGTACTGATTCTGTTCTTTTTCCTGCCAACACCATAATTATATCTACAAATCCTGAGTGTAAATGTATGTACAAATCCTCAGTGTAAACATATACATTGTAAATATTTTGCCAGGAACTTAACAGTGCATGAGCACTTCAGGCTTATCTCTAGGTAAGAGCTCCCATTTGATTCTGCTAAAACTAATTCTCATCTAGACCAGCCCACAGCTGGAACCGTGCAGCCTGCATGTACCAACCTCCAGCCTTGGCCTCAGGCTCCCGCAGGAAGCAGTGCTGGGGATGGCACGGTGATCACAGTCACAGAAATGACAGGGTTTACAGGGAGATTCATTTTTCTTTGCTAGGCTTCATACACATCTCCATACAGACCATACACACACACACATCTCCCCCTCCCATGACATTTGTAATGGCACCTCCTACATAAACAACATGACTGGAAAAAGCATCTGCATGACATAAGGTTGCACCTTATAAATAATTTATTGTAGTTAAGCAAACGCTAGGGGAGAAACTTTGATTTTGTTTGCTAAAATATAATACCTGAAGTTGCTAAAAAGCCACTAAGAGCTATTCAAGAGACTGTCTATTACAAGAAATCTTACCAGGACACTCAAGAATTTTATGGCCATCTCAGTTATCTGGGGAAAGGTGAAATGGGTCTAATGCTTTTGAAGTTTTGTGGAGTTTTGAGAAATCCAGACATGTATTTTAATATTTGGAAAATCCTGAGATCAGCAAGAGTATGGTCTGCAGGATTTAACCACAAATTGGACCTACCTCTTAGCAAGTCTAAGAGTCTAAAACTGCTGTAAAAAAACTCCACCACCAACAAAATACTCCACCAAATAACCCAAACAAAGCAAACTAAAAACCCCTAAACAAAACGCAATCTTTCTTTTTGATATGTACACATAATAATGGGATTTGTGCTGTAAAACATTTATCTTTAAATGACAGAGTAGAATATCATAATTCATGCTCTCTTCATAACCAAGCTAACTGGATGTGTCAGAGTGACTCATTTAAGTAACTTGCAGCTTTTCGCCCACTTCCCTGCAATGTGCGAGAGGTGAGAGTATCTGAAAGGCTTTGCAAGACTCACAGGCTCACAAAGCTCTCCTCCTGCCATGAGTTATGTGGTTCAACTAAGAGGTGCTGCATGTACACACCAGTGCTTTTTGCTGATTGGCACAGTTTTCAAAGTTTAGCATTTTCTCTCCTGTCACTTGTCCTTCCATATTTGAAATTCAATAAAAGATGGGAATGCAGGCCTAACTCTTCACAATATTTGAGATTTTTAATTGAGTGGGATGTTGAAACAGCTCCAATGCTGTCAGCAGGGACTTCCAACTAAAAACATAATACCACAATGACTTCCCTTTCAACATAAGAATCAACCATGTCAAGCACTCAGATTTACACATCCCCTCATACGTACTAATCTACACCACCATAACTGCTTTACACATTTCTCGTATTTACTTTGGCTTCCTACATCCTCTGTTAATCAAGTCTTATTTTTCCATGACACAGGCAGCTGTCTTGAACTTTTCTAGAAACTGATATGACACACTCTCCTTTGGAAACTACAATAAATCATGGATGCACAGCAAATGCAATAGCTACAGTAGAGTCACTGCTCATTAAAAAGTGTAAATAGGTGGATTGTGCTGTGTGGTAAAACAGTGCTCCAAAATGAGAGGAAAAAACCTGAAAATGTTAAAGCCATTTATTGCACTTACCTCCAACAAAGACACTAATTTCAGGTTATTTGCAACAAAGAACACAGTGTACTTTACTCTTTTTTCATCTTTCTGCTTCTAGACTGGGCAAATTAACATTGTTTTCTTACCACGAACCTCTGGAGACATGATGGTTTAAGAATGTTTTTCCTGAACGCTCACGCTAAAAAGCAATCAAGCAGCTACTGAGCTTTGCAAGAAGGGGGTGGCATCTCGATTCATAAATCCACCTTAAAGCAAGTTATCCTGCAGGGAGCCAGGCTGGGTGAACCAAGGCTAGGCAGAAGCACTGCAAAATCTTTCCCCTTCCATCCAGAGCCACCGAAGCTCACTGGAGCCAATATTTTCACACACCATACTGATGATCTTAGATTAAAAGACATACACACTTCTTCAGTGTACCTCATCATTATCAAAACCACCTGCTATATGCTGACAAGAAAAACAGAGAGGCATGCTGCCTGCTGCCCTAGCCCACTCCCTGTACATCAATGCCTGCTGGAAATTGCCTAAAACTTCAGAGATGGGAACCCTATCACAAAAAAACAAAACAA
>VWZN01000694.1:85511-124084 GCA_013396955.1 Regulus satrapa | reverse complement strand
TTTTTTGCCTAACTAATATCTCCAAGCATTTTTTGTTCAGGATCCAAATATGCTGTGTGACTGGTCTCCAGTCTTAAACAATATGGTTTCTGTTCCTCACCCAGATTCTTATAGAGGCCAGGACTATCTGTACAATTTAAAAAGGATCGGAAAAGAGATGTAGGGAGAAACTCAATATTAGAAAATTCAGCAGTCTTCCTTCCTCTTGCAAAATAAAGTACTACATATAACACTGGACATGGGCAGTTCAGGTTTGAAAATACCCACGTTCTTTCTGTTCTTGCAGATACAACTTCCAAGATGATGTTTTACTCAAGACATCTACTCCAAGCCTTCCTTGTACACGTATAGCTCAAACTTTTTATTGTAAAAGGTGCAAAAAGGTGAATTTACTGCTTTGAAATATAAATGCCAACTTGAAGGTTCACAAAGATGCTTACTTTCATATGGCACATACTTCAAACTGCTTTACATATTTACTGGTTCTCTAAACTGTGTTGTCTGCTTTGTATCACAGTGTGGCTGGCTAAGTACAGCACTTCAGGTGCGTAAGGAGCATAAGAGGGTCGGAGAGCCCAAGGGCCTTCCTGGTTGCTGGAACTTCAGACCTCGCCTAACTCAAGGTTCTCTTCTCTCATTGACTTTTTGCCACCACAAAGAGCAAAGATGAGCTGGAATCAGTTGAGCCCCTTTGATGTAATGTCCAGAGAGAAGTCTCCAAACTGGTGAGAAAGTCACGCAGGGGTAGACTGTTGTCTCCTAAGATTTCTGTCTTCTGTGTTTTTCTGCTAAAGAATGTGTGTTTAATGCTTGAGGGAGAGGAGACATACCATGTACTTGTAGGCAGAGGACCTCTCTTTCTCCTCTACCACCCATCTCTTTATCCTGTTTTTGTGCACCCTGGTATTCCAGCTAACAGGTTTTAAAACACATCCTAAGATGTATCCATTAGATAACAAGATTAACACCCAAATTCAAGCAAGAGCAAAATCAATGAACTAAGCTGTCAGCCTGTCCCAAAAACCTTATCAAAACAAACTGTTTTCTGTCTGTAGCTGGAGGCAACTTTATATTTCATCTTGTAATGCAAGCTCTGTAACTTCTCCTTCTAGAGGCTGCCTAGGATACTAAAACTCACAGCTTCCTTTAAGGTGTTATTTCTAAATCTACCAGTCAACTTTTAAAAAGCAAAACAAAACAAGCAACAACAATGAAACAAACAAAACCAAAACAAAAACCCAAACAAACTCAAACTCAAACCAAAAAGACACCTATATTTTGATTGTTAAGGCCTGTAGTCTGCACTTAATGACTGGTGGATATGTTGTTTATTAACCTCGAAGCAGTAGCTACTTTCATTTCAAGCAATTTCATAGAATCATAGGATTATTCAATTGGAAAAGATCTCCAAGATCATAAAGTCCAGTCTTTGACTGAACACCACATACCCCCTTAAACTATATCACAAAGTGTTTCATCTCCTTGTTTATTGAATATCTCCAGGGACTCCACCGTTTCTCTGGGGAGCCTGTTCCAATACTTAAGCACTCTTTCAGAGAAGATTTTTTTTTCCAACTGGAACAATGCCTGGCATAAAAAGACTTGAAGATTTCTGTGGCGTGTATGCAAGCAGCCAGCCATGCTGTGTAGGATAGTTTTCCATAGCTTCACAGAATGGATAAAAAGCAGTTCTGTTTGATGAAACCTTTAGAAACACAATATTGTTGTTACTGGTCTTGAAATGGTAGCTGGCTTTGAGTGCTGGCTATCAGTAGTAACACTGCATCAGGCTCAGTGAATATGGATTAAGTTTAAAAGTCCATGTTTCATTTATTTCAACTTGCATAAGCATACTTAAAATATAAGCCACCCCAGCTTTGTATTTTTTATCGTGAAAACATATTTATGCTTCAAATAAATATTTTCCTCAAAATACACAGGCTGCTGCAGAGCTTCAGCCATAAGGATGATACATACAAGCTCTCAAAAAGTGAGGCAAATAACAAATGAGAAATATGTGGTGCCGAGAGTCAAATACTGAAAAATATAACCTCAGTAAACCTTGCTTTACATAACCTGCTGTTGGAAAAGCATTTCATATGTTGAAAAGAGATTGACTAACAAAAGCTGAATCCGGTCTGCCTTTGCTACTTATACAGGTAATCTTCTGGAGGCTCAGACGACTTAAATACTGTGTTATATAAATGGAACTAGAAGTTTAAACACCATGCATGGGTTTCACAACCTCTACAACATTCTAAATGCTTTTTCAGATAAAACATTTGGTCAGACTAGAATATTATATCATCAAAAATTACATATTTCAAATGAGGATTTGGTTAAAAACCTAAGCAAAATCTCTTCTGCATATCAGGTAATAGAATGCCTAAATTAAACTCTTTGAAAATTGTGAAAGAAGGATAAACTAGTAAGCATGCATATTATCTGTGCCATAACTTTGGTGACAATACAATGCATGATATGAATGGAATCTATTATTAAAATGCATTTCCTGGGCACCAAAGCAGAGAATATGTTATCATTTGCTGGAACCAGGGTAAATAAGTATCTTTCAAATATTAAAACAATCTACAAATGGATGTCTCTGTGTCTAATGGGACTATGTGTTTAACAATTTTTCTCTCTTCTTATTGTTGCTTGAACTGGGTCACATACATTCCTCTTAAGGTGACAATTTAGAAACTATTTATAGGCACTCATCCTGTCTACATCATCTTGTTTCAATTAAAATTTGATCTTGAAACAGACAGAAGGATGGAAATGGGGAGACACTGTTGTACCAGCTATTGATGATCTATTAAAAGTTATTTCTGCCCTTTGAATGGAAGGCTTACAGGAAAACACCAGCACAGAGCTACTGCCTTGAAAACCTGAAAAGCCTCCCTCTGTGGCAGGAGAACGACAGTCCCAGACAGCTCCTCCCCTTCTGCTGGCACCAAATACTGCCCTGAGCCTTTTCTGAAGTAAGTTTTTGCCCTGCAGGCCTTGCTGTCCACATACCTTTTGCCTTTTTAAGCAATGCTTTTTGCCCCACTTCTCTGGGTTTTTCACAGTGAGACCACTATCTAGTTCAGAACAAGCTTTTCATTTCAGACTTTTATTTATCAAAGGTCTTTGTGGATTTCTATTTCGAATGTGCTTCTTGGACACATGTAGGCTCTTCTGAGTGCCACTGATCTTGGGAATCCTAGCTAGTTTGGGATATTTCATCTACTCCTGCATCCTTCCATTCTACCCCAGCAGCTCCAGTTAATGTCTTCCAGTCAGAGTGAACTCAAACTTCCCAATAATACTGCCACTTCTCCTTTCCACAGGTCTCCTCCCTGATGTATTACCTCTGGCTGACTCCCAAATCCCTGGGTTCCCCCTTGAGGAGGACTGAGATCTCCACATTTCTGTCTGGCTGAGACTGACACGTGTGGATGTGAGCAGGGTCAGAGATAAGGTAACATAGGAGGAGGAAAGAGTGACATAAACATCAAAAGGCCTAAAAAGATGATCTGTACATTTACAGCTATGGCACCCCCTTTGCAAGCGAAAACAGCTCACTTCAGACTGCATATGGTGCAGTTCACACTTTAAAATAGTTGTGCTCTTTTGAAAAAGGCAGGGAGATCTGCCTTGGGGCATCTGGGAACTCCCTCTGATCGAACTCCATTTCCACACAAGCAGACAGTACTTTAATATCTAGTGACCCTCTGCCCTCTCAAGCAAGGCTGAAATCAGCCAGCTGGTTCAAAGCCCACTGGAGAAATGGTGGAGAAAACTTGCACAGTACAAATGTAAAATAAAACCCTCAACACTGCTGCTGTCAATACCTTCACCAAGCATTGTCAGTGGGAAGCAAGAGGATTTGGGAGCACTGCCCTGAGCTGCCAAGCACAAACCTGGCCTCAAAACCACAGCTACGCTTCATGACAACAGGCACTCAGAGCTGCCAAAACACATAACACACATTTCATACCAGGCCTGAAGAATGCAGAGACACTTGGGCATCTCTACCCTCACTCCTGGGGCTCCTGCTGCCCCAGGCCCCACACCTCTCCTTGCCTTGTGCTGCCCTCCAAGGTCACAGCAGCCCCCAGCTGAGCCTGGAACTCTTGCATCCCACAGGTGTGGGGTCTCACTGTCCCAACCCTCCTTGGCAGTTGTATCCATCCCATGCTGACCCAAGTGCTCCTATGTCCTCCTTCTGCCTCTTACATTACCCCAGACCGTGGTGTTCGCTCCTGCAGGTGCGCACACACACACACTCTCTCTCTCTCACATTTCCTTCCTCCATTTTTTTCTATCTCTGAAGTCAGACAATTTTAATGTTTTTATGTTAATTGCTTTTGAATAACAGCCTTTCTGGAAAACAAAAGGTTTCCCAGAGTACTGATTTCTTTGGAAATGTTCCCATGGCCAACTACAAGCTGAAATAATAACAGTAATAGGAAAATTTCCACATAAGTATATAAGACTTCTTTTCAACAACTGGTGAAAAAAGTTGTGGAGCTCTTTTTGGTTGTTTGGGGTTTGGGGTTGGTTTGGTTTTTTACATTTTCAAGCCAGTTTTCCCCTCCAGCCTCCCAGTTCCCCCCTCCTGCCCGGACAAGGGCACAAAGCAAAGTCTTGATGCAGTTTTCTTCAAGAGAGGGAGAGGCAGTGACCTTGTTTACTGAGAGCAACCTCAATGTGTGTACGAGCAAAGAGCTGTGTGGAGAGGCTGCCTGCCTTGGCTGGCATTCCTCTCTTGTTAAAAGACCACAGGAAATGATGGACATTTCTAAACCGGAAAAATTTGCAAGCAAGCTTGGGCTAACCACAAGAAAATAAAGCACACAGCAAGAATTCCAAGGCTCATGGCAGAAGAGGAAAAGCTGACAACTTTTGATTCATGCACTGTTAAAGGTTACGATGCTGCCATCTAATATTATGGAAATAAAGCCACTGTTTTGAACACTAAGCAGGTAGCTGCTTCAACAAAAAAATGCAGGGTTTGCTCTTTTTCTTGTATTTGTATGTGAATTGGGGGTGAAGTTGGGCTGGTCTCAAAGAGACAGTGACACGGGGTTGGAGAGGGCCAACTCGTATTGCAGGGCACTACATGCCCTCGCTTGCTTTCCTGGAGCCAAACCATTTGGAGTACAAGCCTGCTAAAGTCTGCATTTGTCTGGCTTCCATCTCCCTGAACTTCTGGAGTATTTTAATGTCAGCTTCCACCTTTAGAATGCAAGGGTCCAACAGGCAGGGGCAGAGAGCCAGCAGTCCCCTTTACAGTCAATGTGAGTGGGTGAAAGAAGAACAGCCACATGGATGAAATCCTACCTTTTTGCCTTTTGTTCTAATAGCCACAAACTTGAAGATTTCCTTTCAGTTGGTTCTTCTCAGCTTTTCCTGTCTTCTTCTGTTACGCCCCAGTTCCACAGACTACTTAAAAATGAAAAAAAAAAAAAAGAAAAACAATTTAAAAGGTGTTGTAAAGGAAGGCATGCGTTACACACAATCTCATTTCCATGCAGGACTTTTTCTTACAGCACGCACATGTTTGTTAACTACTAAAATATCCCAAAGAGTACAACCATCTCATATGTTGTGTTGGCAGAAAGAGAGGAAAAGCATTTCAAATCTTAGCTTCCACCAGTGACTGGCACACTTTGAGGCTTGGCAAGGAAAGGAACTACTGAACAACCTTCTGCCAATGCAGAGATTTCCCCTGAGCTGGCATTGGCATGGCTATGCTGGGGGTTGTCTACACATTGGGCTGCCAGGAGAGAGGGGAGAAATCACAGAAGGAAAGAACTCTTAAGATTATCTAGTTCCATCCCCCTGCCATGGGCAGAGACACTTTCCACTACACCAGGCTGCTCAGAGGGAAGAATGTTTGAAGGGCCTGCCTTCATACCAGTGACCATGGCATGCACAGTGGGGAGGAAGACAAAGCAGAGAAGCACAGTGGTACTTGGTGCTTTACAAATCTTTACCTTCTTACAGGGTTGAAGGGCTTCATGAAGGTTTCACAGCACACTGCCACATATGGGCACTGGAAAGAAAGTTTCTGTGCCCTCCACCTAACTTTTATCATGACTGAATTCTCTTAAATCACCGAGGGCATTAAAATAAAGGAAGAAAGGAGCCTAAGGGGGAAAAGAGGACAGGAATACTTGCAAGATGAGAGAGAGAGCACACTAGCAAGCAACAGCTGTTACCAAATAAGCCCAAAAGGCTGCAGCTGCTCATTTTTCTCCAGGTTTAAAGCAACAGCTTGCAGGAAGGCTGCTGGAGCTTTGCAGGGGGCCAAAGAGCCAGGCAGAGACCATCAGCTATATTCAGTCTGGAATATCAGCACAACCACAAAAAACCAGAAGATATCATAGGGTTGGAAAGGACATTAAATATCCTCTAGCTGCAACCCCCTAACCATAGGCAGGAACACCTTCCACTAGATCAGGTTTTTCAGGGCTTCATCAGCATGGCATTGAACACTTCCAGAGATGGGGCATCTAAAGCTTCTCTGGGCAACCTCTTCCAGTGCCTCACCTCACAGTGTTTTTACTCCTTTCCAAAATATTTTCTGTGTTCAGTGATAGCCTTGGTCTGCCTGCTAAGTAAAAGTTTCATGAGGTTTGTGAAGCTGCCTATTGTGTGCCTTGATTCCATCTACAGTGAAAATGCAGCAGACTTCCCTGTGGGTCAGGTGAAAATATGGCTTCTAAAATGGGGACACATACAAACAGTATTTTGAGACTAAGTCAGTTACTAGAGAGGAGTTTCCATTTCCTTAGACATCCAGCGTTTGCACCATGTTAAAGAAGAGACAAACAGCTTGCCGTGGGGCTGCAATGCTTGTTTGACACCCACCGCCTCTGTGTGTATCCTGACTTGAGTGCTGACAGAAGGGTAAAGCCAGGAGGATCACCTGTGTCTTACCAGAACCTGCTGCTGGGAACTGGGTTAGAAGAGCATTCAAAAAGCCCTCATTAAAAAAAACAATTCCTCTCCCATAACTACTCACCTATGTTGTCTCTGCTTATTACGCTAGAAACTGGGTATGGACAGACAGACAGAGACGCCATAGACCTTGGTTTTTACAGCAGACTATTTACAGACATAAGGGTCTATATTCCCAGAGGTACTCAGGCATCTTGCACACACTGCAATCACAGGGGTCAGCTTCCCATCTGCTACAGGTTCCTATTCCCATAGTGGCTTTCTCCTTTCAGATCCCAAAAACCAGCATGTTGATATCAATATATATCTTACATTTTATGTCTCTAAGTATAATTTACAGTAAAGATAGATCCTCAAGATATGAAACAGGTAGGTGAAAGTTGGAGGGAAGAGTCAACTGAAAGGACAAATATTTGGGAACCTGAGGTTATGAGCATGTAGATGCTGAGTAAAAAAGCTTTATTCATTCAGAGACAAAAAACCAAACAAACAAACAAAAACAAAAAAAAAACAACAAAAAAAAAAAAAACAAAAAAAAAACAAAACCAGAAAAATCAATACACTGTCCCTTTATGCTGTGCACACCCAGATTAAAATAATTAAAATGCATCTCTCTGGCTTCCGTGCAAATTTAACAAAGCATAAATGGACTGTGCTCTTCCACTACTCTGGAGGCATGGAGGAGGGATGAATTAATTCAGACACCAAAATGAGTGAAATAGCCACTTCAGCTCTAGTTCTCACTTCAGCAAGCTCACATGAAGCAGTGTGAGACAAGCACCAGCCATGTATAAGCACCAGGCTGCCTCCTGGCTCAGTCAAATTCCAGCATACAGAGAGCACAGAGGGACAGGCTGCTGCTGCTGCTGCAGAGGGATCTGCTCAAAAGAGATGCACACTGACTGCAAGGTTGGACCTGGAGGTGTGGAGAGATTGAGAGCAGAGAGGGACTTCAGTGTAATGATCTTCATCGTAGTAGGATTTTGCCCTTAATCTCCCCCACTTGCCAGGAGAAGCTACAGTCAACTCCAGCTATTTAAGTTGGGGCTGTCTACAAATTGTTTGAAGTTCTTGCTATGAGGGATAAGCAGCTTTTATGCAGAAAAACTTGGGACTTCAAAACTTTTAAAAATTCACACATCACACAATGAAGTCTTTAAAAGCTTCCACTGATAGAGATTTTGTGTAAAGAACAACTGCTTTTCCCTCAAACAGCAGGGAGGTAAAGAAATGGCACTCTCCTCTCCTAGTGTGCTAAAAGCAGTTATGGGCTAAATCTGTCAATTTCAAACAGAAACTGAATGTAAATGCAAAAATAAAAAATTGTGTTGGATGGCATACATATTCAAAAAAAGGTTTTCAATACTTTCTACTGATTATTATTGTATATGGAAAGTAATGAGTGCTCAGCCCTCTGAGACAGAATTACTGAATTGTCTCAGCTTTGGACATCCACACAACAGTGTGCTACTAACTATTGGTTACAGGCAACCTGAAGAGTGCCACAGCACAGAAAACTCTGACCAGCTCTCCTGCATACTCTGAAACATGTGAGGAGTAAGCAGAGTCTGCTCTCCGCCCTTACCTTACTAGAAATCAGTCCTTTATCAATCTGGGGAAAGCCCAAAATTTCTCTAGGACACACATGAGTCACATTCCACCTGTGTACTATATATCTGTTTTGCCATTTAATTTACTGCGCTTTCACTTAATATCAGTGGTATTCATATATTGCAAACAGGAAAACTGAGTCAGGAAGTTTGGGAGCTTCTTTTATGTTGTGGATTAAAAAAATACTTAAAACAGCACATCAGTTCCTGTATTGAACAACAGACTAATAAATTCTAGTATTGCATATGCTATATAGTAAAATTTAACAATCCCTTATTCTTTAGATTAAGTGCTTTCTCATACAAAGTGCACCCTGAAGTGCTCAGCAACAATATTTTTATCATCTATCCAGGTTCTTATATGGCTCACATCACTGCGGCACCTGCTTTTATGGTAGCTGTGAAATACAGAGCCATAGAATCTAATATGGAATCAGAACCAGGAAACATTGTTTGTCCAACTACTATATAAGCCAACAAAGGAAACTAAACTAGAATTCCAATGAGCTCTGAGCTCTTTTTATGATGCTGGATCAGTTGACTTTTACTTCATTGATCACAAATTGCTATTGTTAAGATCAAGTACAGGAATCATCTGGAAGAAAGTTACCATATTGTGAGAGACTTCATTTTACAGAGAAGGAGGGAAGAGTGTGATTCCTGTTTTCTTCTCTTACAAACCCCTCAAAACAGAGAATATTTGTCTTGCTGTCAACCATCAATTGGTATGAGTCACTCCTAACTTTGCTTCTGAAAAAAAACAGGAAAGGAGAAATGAGAAGTGCGTACAGAAAGTAAGTGCACGTACATCCCATCTGTTAAGACCTGCCTCTCAGAACAAAATGGTATTATCTCCTCAGGGAAGGACCACTTCGTTTTGCTCCCACAGTCATTAACATCTTCACAAAGTAAATATAAGAGACAGCACTGGGCATTGTTTTGTACTGTGCAGGGATATGATTGATGGTACAAGACTGTGGAAGAATCAAGACTTGAGAGCATAAAGCTTTCATTTGCCCCTTTCTCTTGTGAATGTGGCGCACTTTAGTAATGAACATGCTCAGGTATTCTAATCTCACACAAAAACAGGAGTTTTACTTCTGAGAAATCATTCATGTGAACAAGATTAAGCAGCCAACACGTGGGGCTGAGGTGCAGCTCTGCCTGCAGCTACAGCACAGCAGGCAGGGACCTTCTACAGAGAGTGGAGGCACACAGGGATCATGTGGAAAGTACCCTCAGAGCTGAGAACAAAGTGGATGTGAGGTAAAGTGGGGTGGTGGTATCCCTTTGGCAATAGGGAGGTGTAGGAAACAGTATGTGCAAGAGGGGTTGGGAGTAAAATGGACATGATATAAAACTGGCCTGGGAACACTGGTTGCCTAGAGAAGAACAGCTGCCATGCATATGGAGATGCATTAAGACTTCCTCTAGGAAAGGTTCCCCCGGAGCCTCCACAGCAGACAGGCTGCAACAGTCAACCACCTGACCAGTAGGTCAATGGAAACACAGCAAGTTCCCCTCCCAGATTCACCTCACTCTGCCGTAGATGATTCCCACAAGAAACATTACTTTGTCAAGGATCAGTCTTGGCTTTCACGAGTGTCTCAGACAAACTCTTAGTCTGCAAAACACAGAAAGTCTAGACAGCAAGACAGAGAAAGAGCCACCCACCAAGAGCAAGCCTGAAATCTGAGCCAGGAGGTGTTTAGCAGGGAACATATTAAAAGGTCAGAAAACCTGAATGCAGAAGAAAACAAGGGGCTTGAGACAGAAACAGTGTTTCTACTGTAAATGTCTGATTTAGGTCTGTGTTTCAGTAAGACATCTCTGAATGCATGCTGTAGTGAGTTTTAGGGCGGCCAGCCTGTATATGAAATCTGTCTTACTTGATTAAAATAGAGGCCAGAATCTTCTTTGTTCATCCACTGAAATGTCAAGGAGCAAGTGGAAAAGGAGATGTTCCTTCAAAGGAGAGATATCTCTCTGACAGTATCACTTCACAAAGATGTCAAAATGAGACAGGGAAAACACCTGCTGGGGTGTCTATTCTCTGTTTCTGAGGCAGGGGAGAGAGGAGGAGAAAAGGCTGACAGATGCCATTTTGAAAGCAGCTTTTCTGTGTCTGAGTTACGAGGCCAGCCATGGGCGTAGGTGATGCCCATGCTGACAGACATTGCTGAAGGGTGAAGCCAGGGAAGGAGGCGCAGGTTCTGCAGCACCCAGGATCACCCAGAATCAAGCACTCAGGGTGGGATAGCACAACAGAAGTCCAGACCCACCGTGGCTGTCAGCATTCCCTTGCCTAGGGAATTAGGTCCCACCTCCGCTCCAAGGCTACACTTATAGGATGGAGGGCTACACCTTGAAACAGCTCTGCCCAGGCAAGGGAGCAATCCACAAAATTTACACAGGCCAAAAAAATGAATACTTCCTATTCGTTAGCTTGGTTTTGAGGCTTTATTGTGGCACCCTAAGTAGCTGGAGGGCTGACTTCCTCTAAGGCCCTGGTGCTCACCCTGTTTGCACCCAGTTCCGACATGGCAGCTTCTGGGTGGGTGTTTTGGGGAGGGAGAAGCTGGGGAATTCCATCTCCACTGCAAAGTGACTGTGTGGTGGAGAGGAAGAAGTACATGGGGGTGAGGGTCATGGGACTTCAGGGACTCTGATACTTTTATGCTTCTAGACGAGAGCCTGTTTCAGAAGCAGTGACATGACCTCCCTCCTGCCCTTCGCTGGGTCTGGTCACTCCCTCAGTGACACCAACTGGGAACAGTCTTTTTCTGACCTCAGGTCTCAGCCTGTGTGACAGGGGACATGAAGTGATAGAAATCCCTATTTCTTCCAGAGTTGGGCTCAGAAAGTAAAAAATTAGAATCTGGGTCTCTCTCCTGTCCTCTGATGCTGGCACCTCTCCTCCCTGGAGAATTCAGGGAGGGAAGCAAAAGAACAAAGTAGTCTGGCTAAGCCTGTGTGTCTTTCTACCGCAAACACCTTCTGTTCTGGCCTGTGCAGTTGCTTTCACAGCTGGAAAGGGAATATTTTTTTACCTTAAATAAAAAGAAAAAAATGGCTGGACTGTTTTCAGTGTGCTCTAGGGAGCTTCAGGAAGCCACATGAAACTAAAATGCTCTCCATCACACCTCTGGCACCTCTCCACAGCTCCCTGGGTGTCACTGTGAATTAAGTTATGTTTGCTACACTTACAATTTTTTGCAGGACATAACTCATTGAAGGTAAACACATGGAAAACCTCTGGCTTTAGCAGTAATTAAGGGAGACATCTTGATGGCAAAACCACATGTTCCCTCAGGCCTGGCCCGAGGCACTCTGCCTTAGTGTGCCCGCACCATGCTCTGAATTTTGAGGTGACCCTCGAAAGACGCTCTCTACTGTCTGCCTCAAAGGCTGGACAAGAAGGTCTAAGGGGAAGCTGAAACCTGTTACAGCAGATTCTGCTTTCAGCACAGGAGATGTCACATTCACAGCCCTACAAGGACACAGGCAGGAGGGAACAGAAAGCATGTGCCCACTATCTATAAAATACTCCTCAGCTCTCAGGCATTTCCTTTGATGTTCTCCCATCAGAACAGCCAATCCCTCCAGTAAGCTGGGTGCCCAGTGTGGTCCTTCCAGCCAGTTTCTCTTCACTGACTCTTCCCATGAAGAGCCCAGCTCCTTCATCTGCCTTCCTTC
This sequence comes from Regulus satrapa, assembly GCA_013396955.1. NCBI lineage: Eukaryota > Metazoa > Chordata > Aves > Passeriformes > Regulidae > Regulus > Regulus satrapa. Next base: position 111,824 of record VWZN01000694.1, on the reverse strand, counting down.
AGAGGCACTGTGCAATGTCCAGGGATGTTCTTTGAGTTTTGTTTTCTTTCCTTGCTATGTCCACACATGGCAGTGACTCAGGCTGTAAACCACCGCAGTCCCAGGAGCAGCCCGTGTGTGAGCACAGACAAGACTCTTTTGCAAGGACTAAACACTGCAACCAAGGGCTCTGAAAAATTCATGTGGCTCATTCCTGAGAGAAGGGGATGCAGGGAGAGATGTTGCCATGGCTGCTCTCTTTCCATGTGGATATTCAAATAGACAAAGTTTCCTTCCCCATGCAGATGTGTGGACAGGGTGGTTAACCTGACCTTCATTAAGACAGGGCTGGAGGACTGAGCACTTTACATTTTCTCCCTCTTTTCATTACATTATTTTTAAGAGACAAGTGTTTAGTGTACTGGGACCGACCCTAACCTTGTACCAGTACAACTTGGACTTCATTGATGTATATTTCTATTTATACTGGAAGAAGAAAAAACAGAATCACTTTCTACTCATAGCAAGACTACAAAGATGAGAAGAAAAAGGACTGTGAGTTGCTCTAAGACTAAGTTGTCATAGCAGCATAATTACATTTGAGTCTACTTTGTAAAAAAGCAGACTGCCAGAACCTCATTTTGGAGGGAGAATTGCTGTCAGGAGAAAAGGGGAGGGCTGTGCTGCTCTGACTAAATTGTGTTAGACAGCAAACAGCAAGCTGGATCTGCATCTCCCTACAAATGAACCCCGTTGTATGGAACCTAGCAGGCCATTTTCATCTGTTGTGAATACAGAAAGAGATCACATGAAACATTTCTTCATGGAGTTTGAGGGAAGTAGATCAAATTTTAAACTACAGAGCATAACAATCTATTAATTATAGATGCAAGCAGTGTTTTCCAAAGGTTACATTGTCACTGAATTAAAATTTAAACAATGATGAATTGGTGAGATAAGTAACTGTTGAATAAATAATTTCAGTAATTATGTAAATTATGGCTTCCTTGACCATCAGGATACAATGTCTTTTTTAGATGCTCTGATTGTGTAAAAACAAAAAACCCAAACAGAATATACAGAAAAAGAAAAATCAACCCAAAATTCACCCTAATTGCTTATTCTCTGGTATTCATACAGGCTGGCTGCTCAGGGCAGGTTTTCATGGCACACCTCAAAGCAAGATTTCTCATGCCCGTTCTGGCAATTTTGTGCACCTCTTTGCATCTTGGCAAACTATCCTAAGGAGAGACATTTTCCCACTGTAACATGGCCATTCTCACACCACGTGTACAGTGTTTATTTGAGGTTGGGAGACTAACTTTACTGCACACACCTAAAATGAGCATCTCAAAACCCTCTGGCAGTGGCTGCTGGTGTGGAGGTTGCAGGCAGAGTGTCCCCTTTTCTTCTGAGAGCCTCACACCCTCCTGCACTGGTAACCCTGAGTCAGCAGAGCAGGACAATGGATGCTTAATGCTGTCAGGGTAATTTCTTTCAACAACTTTAAAATCATGGAGTCAGAGAGAATGAAAAGCATAGAATGGTAGGAAGGGACCTTAAAGACCAACTAGTTCCAACCCCTCTGCTGAGGATAGGGATGCCACCCACTAGACCAAGTTGCTCAAAGTCTCAACCAACTTGGCCCTGAAAACTGTCAGCGAGGGTGCACTGACAGCTTCTCTATGAAACATGTTCCAGTGTCTAACCACGCTCACAGTAAAGAATTTATTCCTAATATCCAATCTAAACCAACTGTCTTTCCGTTTGAAGCTATTTCCCCTTGTCTTAGCACCGCACGACCTTGCTAAAAATTCCTCCCCATCTCTCTTTATAACCCCTTTACGTACTGGAAGGGGTCTTGACAGAACCTTTTCTCCAGCCTGAACAAACCAAACTCTCTTGGCCTGTCTGCACAGAAGAGGTGCTCCTGCCCTAGGTTGATCATCTCAGCCCTCCTCTGGACTTGCTCAGAGTTTGCTTTGTATGATCAAACTTGCATATTGTATTTTTTTATTAAAAAAATAGAGACAATAAGAGACATAAACCAAAAAATGAAACATGCTACAGATGGCACAGGATTGCTAACCAGAAATAAGCAGACACATAATTTCTGCAACAGCCTTGAGCAGAAGAAAGCAAATCTATACAGACAAAATCTGAAGTTGAAGGTCAGGGAAGTTAAATAGGGGAGGCAGTGTCAGCAGTAAAGCAGAAAGAATATATTTTCTAGCAAAGAAATTATTAGGGCTAACCAATACTTTAATCCAGAGTAAAATAAAATTTTTCTGCAAGTAAACTTTTTTTTCTTTCATTTGACACCATTATTTCTTTTCTAGAATATAAAAAAAATTTTTGTTGATGGTTTGTATAACCTTTCTGCTTTGCTTGTGAGGAAAATCCTTATTGTGAAAAAAGTTGTAATTGATGTGGTGTCAGAAAACAGCACCTATCATATGCTGAAATAATATTTCTGAATCATAAGCAGCTTCATTCATCTCCAGAAGACATTTGTGCTGAAGCTTCACTGTGACCATCTGAATGTCAACATCATTAAAAATTTTGCAGCCACTTAAAGTTTACTTTCAAGAGAGAAGTGTCCTACCAATCTTTCATTCTATATTGATGGCTGCATCTATATTTCTGGACAGTCAATATTTTCTGTGCTATATTTTATTTTTGTGGTAAACACTAGAAAAAATGAAAATGCTGTTAGTTTTCTCTTAAATTTAGCAGCCTGGGAAAATACCCTGACTCACTTTCCAGATAAACATTCACATTAAAATACACCTTATGTGCTCCTGCATTTTATTCGTGCCAATTTACAGTCATTAACATGATCCACCTCTGAGTTTTCTTCTTCTTCTTAGGAGTGACATTCAGGAAAAAAACAAAAACAAAAACAAAAACAAAAACAAAAACAAAAACAAAACAAAAAAAAACCCAAAAAAAACCACAAAAAAAACCCCCAAAACTTTAAAAGTTTTGTTTGTTTAGTTGGTTGATTGAGGTTTTTTACAAAACATGGGGCTGGACCTTCCTGACTGTTAGGTTGGATGCTGTGCTGGGGTGGAGTAGGCTGATCTTAAGAGGACAACACCAACACCCAGCACAGCTGTCAAAATAAGGCAAGATTAATTTTTGCCGTTTGGTTCCTTTTTCAAAAATGCTGCAAGCCCAAGTACCTTGCAAGGGCTGATGGAAAGCTTGGTATGTCTTTGGGAAACCAAGACTGTGAGGATCCCACATCTGCTGCCCAGCGCTGTCCCACACAGCCCTGGGGGCAGAGGGGAGGTTGTGGAACTACATCAGACCTTAATGCCAGATATAAACCTCTTTCAGTCAAAACATTTCCTCCCATCTGTAGTAAAGGTTGTTCCTATACCTTCCTTATGTTTTCTAAACATTTATCTGATCACCTTCTCCCTCTCTCCCATCTGTTTCACAGTGTAAGAAAACACACTGAAACCAACAGCTGTGTGGCCAAGCAAGAAACAGCAGCTCCTCATCACGTCCTGGGGACAGCAGAAAAGCCACTGTCTGAACACAGCTGGGAACCATGGTGTGGCCTCCCCCCTTGCAGGATTGCTAATACACCCAATTCCCCAATCTCACAGCTGCAATTCCCAAGCCGTGACAGGGAGACAAGGAGATGTTATTTATAGCTCTTAATTGACATCACCACCTCCCTGTTTGTATCCAGAGCTGAAGACCTGATATTTGAGCATGTAACTATTTATTACTGAGTCTCTCAAGGAGATCTGTGTCTGCTCACAGAGCTGCTGCAGGAGAGTCCCCACTCGTCCCGGGATGAGCCGGAGCTGTTGCAATGTCCTACTTTTCCCTGCAGCCTAGATCTGCCTCTAGCTCCAAGGACAAAGCTCAGCCCATGTCTTCAGGTTCACTTTGTCCTCTTCTTTTGCCCCTGTCCTGTGTTCTGCCTCTTACTGTACTTTCTCAGCAGCTCAGCATATCAAATTAGGAATCTGGTTCACCTGGGAGAAAAACGCATTATGTTTCCCTGTCTATTCTTCAGCTAGATCAGTTTCCACTGGATGGACACAGAAATACTTCTACTAACCTGAGCACAGGGCTACTCTGGGGTCAGGAACAAGCAGCTGGGGGCCAGGGAAATGTTTTGGGACAGATCAGCTCCTTGAATGAGATCTCAAGATGTCTATCCTGCATCAGTGCCTATTTAGTGGAAGAAGCAGGAATAAGGGGCAGGGGGAGAGGGGTCTGGTCAGAAGCTTCATCTTGAATTGACTTAATTAAACCAAATTCAATTACTAAGGGAAAAGAAAAAGAAGAGACTTACCAGATGTTTACATGTATTCTATTTTCCAGGAAAATCACTTAAAAAGATTGGGTGGCTGGACGCCCTCCAATGATCACGACCTTGTAAATCTTTGGGGTTTTTTTTAACTATTACTTTATCAGACTTAATAAACATCCCAAGGCTTGTCTATCTTTCTCTTTTAAATTATCAGATGTTACAGAAGAGGCTATACCTTTATGCAAAGCTGGTCTCTGTGTTATTATTCACACTGATCAAGAACACAGTGAACCCACTTATTCCTGTGGGTAGAGGGGCAATTCCCGACTTAAGGAATTTAGAACCTAAATAGACTCTGAGGGAGGAGATCAGGAAAATTATTTTGAATGTCAAATTCCAGAGAACAACAACAGCAATTGAAGTCATAGCTCAAAAATGGCCAGAGTACCATCCAAAACTGTAATTGCTCATCTTTTGACCAATTTAATGACAGGGGTCTGACAGACAGATCGCTGTGTCAGGGTGTCTAGGGTGTGCTACTGCTGCAGTGACCCATGGCATGGGACTGGCAGAGAGAAAGCACTCTAAACCTAATCCTAACCCATACAAAGCAGCCTCCCCAACACTGATATTAATGGGTCTCAAACAGGGAGAAATAAATGGAGTAATGGCCTGAGCTTTCTTAGAGACCCAGAGAAAACTGATCCTTGTTTGTTGCAACCTTGAATTGGCTATTGAAGCAACTAAAATACACCCAGTTTACCAAATGACCTCAATTAGTGCAGCTAATTCTGAGCCTCATAGGTTTTTCCAAGTCAAGCACACTCCAACATCTGCTTGCAATAAAATCAGATGACAGTGCTTCTACACGTACAGCGGAAGCTGCCTCCCCCTTAAAATAGGAGCCCTCCTATCCATTAAATAGAGTGTAACTTCTGACTCGCTTCCTCCAGATATATTAGTGGATGTAACTTAGAGGTTTTGAGATCTGAAACAAAGGAGGCTAAAGATGATCTTTTAATATCCCATTCTATTAAAGGTAGAGATCTTGGCAACAACGTCTGAGTACTCAGGTGGGTAAAAATGTGGGTAAAAGTGCATGGAAAAACGTGCCCTGCTCCACAGCAGACAAACCCACCCACACAGTGGTGAAAAATTGTTTGAGTGCTGTGAATGGAGCATGGTTATTACCAGCCAACTTCAGCCTGCCTGATGCTGAGTTAACATGCCATTTTCCCTGTGCTGTCAAAGCCTTTGTCACGGTAATAGCCTGTTTCCTCTTTTTGTTAATATCTCTGTCAAGAGAATGAAGCAGCAGAATTGAAAGTGCCACGGTGTGCGATAGCACCGTTCTGCTCAGGCTGCGCTGGCAGCCTGCTGTGTTTTGATTAACTGGATGTTCCTCTAAAATTTGTATGAAATTATTTTTCCATGGAAGCGCAGGGTGATGAAGGGAAGAAGTGGAGGGAGCTGGAGGCTGGTTGTCTGGCCACTCAGGAGTAGGCAGGGGTGATGAGGCTGTGCCTGCCTGCATGTGCTCCTGTGCGTTGCCAGTAACCTGAGGTCTGGTGAGGAGAAACTGCTCTTGTCCTCACAGGTCCCCTCCAGTTTCTACTCTGCTCTCCTAAGAAGAGTCTTGTCAATAAATTCAAATTGTGAGATACATGGATGGTAATTTGGAATGGAATCCTTGAAGCCTTGAAGTACAAAATATTTAGATATCTGGCAAGAATACTCAGTTTATCAGCCTATATGTACAGACCCTGTCAACCCCACCACACATAAACACCAAAGGGGGGAGGATGTGCTGACTTTCAGTTCTGCAAATTTCTCAGTGACCCCAGATCTTGCTGAGGCCCCTAAAGCACAATGCTGCTCCTCTGCCTCTCCTGCCAGTAAAATGAGCAAGGATTTTGTTAGTGCAGGGCTTCTATTTCCTTGCATGTCTGCTTGGGCTTTGCAGCACACACCAAAAGAAAAACACTTCCCTTTGCCTTCTCTTGGCCTCTGTAACTGAATGTGATAAAGGAGCATTCAAGAGAGTTCTAATTTTTTATTTCTTAGGGCACCTCACCACTCTGGAAACACGAATCTAGAACCCAGGATCCCATTTCTAAGATTAAGCACAGGAAAGGTGCAGTGAATCTGAAAGTCTGGTGTAGAAATGGCTGGTGTATAAGACCTTGTGTTACTTGCTGCAGCTTGGAGAAGTAGACACAATAATCCAAAGGGACACATTTTCATTCTGATTTAGCACCAGTGCAAATGACACAGGATGTAAGATAGCCAGGACTCAGGTATTCCTGTTGTTGATCTTTGGTTTTACTGCCAAACTGAAGTTGTGGAGGACTTTTGTGTTACAAACTGATCTCTTTTCTGCTCAGAATTAATGAGTAAAATAGTTCTGACTTGTGCAATGTCTAATTTTTTTCACTGGCATCTACAGAGTTTGTAACACCATTGCTCTGCAATCAATTAAAAACTGGTATGAAATAAACTTTCCCACCACTTACAAACTCAATCTCACGTTTCGCAAAATGTTTTCATTTTTAAATGAGTTGGTTTGACTTTTCAATCTTCATGCTTATTAAAAAATTTTCAGAATATTTTATGTATTTTATGTATTAATAAAAATATTATTACAAATGCAAATTTGGAATGTATTAGTGATTACACCTCTGTCACTTTTCTTCCCCTTCTCCCCTTACTTATTACACATGCTTTATATACTCTCTCTACTCCAGCAGCTTTGTAACACATAAGAAGTTTAAGGCATGGGTTTTGTTTTAGTAACTTAAAGAACTATATATAAAAAAATTAAACTTGAGAGGATTGGGGAAACACTAGTGATACCTGATGTCTGACTATCTCAAGAAAGTCAGACACACAGGCAACCACACTCCACACAGGCAACTTCCAGCTCTCCTATCTACTATGCCCAGTCCTCCCACACCCCTCCCCATGCAGAGGACTGAGTATGTCTTAGACCTCTGCAACTCACCATAATAGGAGAAATTATTTTAGCCAAAAATTCCCATTCCATTGCCTAACTCAGTTTGAAGGAGAGTAAGCCTGCAAATAACTTCATATCCTACCTATAAGAGAAATTGCAAGTTATTGCTCTGTATGAGATTTGACTACTGCTAACTTGCAGTAAGCATACATTGACAGCTGTTTTGATTTTCTTTGGGTTTTTTGTTATTGTTATTTTGGTTTTTTTTCTTTTTTGTTTTTCTTTTTGTAACAGACAACAAATATTGGCACGGGATAGGAAAGCAGGATGCCATTTATATGACTTGTTGTACTATAAGGACTTTTACCAGAATATTGAGACATACATCCTGATGAAAGAACATGATTGGAAATCCAACCATTTCCAAGTCAGATAACACTGTGAATTAAGCCAGCTCATACTGTAATGGTTGCAAACCACTGTTTCTTACTAAAGATCAAACAGGCAAAGATAGAAATGGAAAAAAGTATTGAACAAGGGTGCAATGCAATAATAGCACAAATAGCTCATGGCTCTGGAAGACACAAGAACTACAGGTATGTCAGAAATTAAGTATGACAAATAAAATCTAGGAAAAGAGGACTTACAAATATCAAATCCAACAGAGGTGCACCAGAAGAGAAAAGGGAGAAATATTTATGAGCAATGGGCTGGTTTTGCATTTCAAAACACCAGATAATTGTGCTGGATAAGAGGAAACCCAAAAAAGAAAAAAAAAAGTATGGGAAAGATGTGGGAAACTGATAAAGGAAGTTTTGCAAGAGGAAACTGCCTTGGCAGGGGATGTGGAGAGGATAATGTGCGTCTATGGAATATAATGGTTAACTGCCATAAAGCATTCACTGCTCATAGCCAAAAGCAGCAAACCTGCATGGCTGGGCTAGAGCACGAGTGGGTATTTTGGGTCACAGCAGGAAACACCACACACTGTATTTTGTTAGGCTGCTGCTGTGTTTTGCAAATATAGAGAGGAGAAGGGATTGTAGATATGAAAAGGCAAGACAGGTTGTTTCATTTGTTTATATTATGAATAAATAGCTTTTGAAAATATGACCAAGTCAGCGAAGAGTATGAAACACAATCCTCTCTTTGTTATGATTTAGCAAGTGGGAAACAGAGAGAGGTAAAATCCATGCAACAAATGCACACAATAGCTTTCAAAATTCCCCTCAGTCCAGAGAAATTCTTTCGAGAGATCAGGCCAGCATTGTTATAAGACCAGCTTGCTTCAAAGTCCAGCAAAAATAGGCAGGTTTTTATAAAAGGAGCAAGAGCTCCTGCCCATGACCAGGCACAGCACACACCTCAGGAAGAAACACTGTGTAGCATGATGCTAAAGTAGTTCACTGGTAGAAAGCCTCTGGCAGTGCATTGTGTCGCTAAATGAAACCAGAGCACCCCAAGGGACTGCAAAGCCCTGTCAACTACCCACTCCTGGCCTTAAGCTTTGTGTTGGTTTAAGAACATAATTCTCAGTTATTTCTTCTGATATCACTGTAGCTTTGCCCAATCTCAAAATGTTTCTCTATCTGACCTCCAAGTGGCAGAGCTGTGATAATCTCAGGATATAAAGTGAGGTAAAACTCATAGAGAGAGATAATATCTTTTATTAGTCTAACCAGCAGAGCTGAAGAAACCTGCCAAGTGTGGACAGAGCCTACATTCATTAGAAGCAGATACAGTGATTTCCAGCTTTGTGTGCTTCAGGAATGCTGAGACTGCAGTTTATATGGGTCACAGCCAAGCAGGCCAGCTCAAGCATCACACCCAACCTAGCTAATTCCTTGTGGAGCCTCTGCAGCCAACATTTGAATGGCTAGATTGCTGCAGATGCTAGGCTGGGTTGGTTAAGCCTAAACTGTGTGCTCTGCATTCTGTGAATGGATACTTGGGCACTTTTGTCACAGGAGAGCAGCAACAGCCTTATAGAGTGCTGGGGTCCTGCCCGGCCCAGACTCCCTGTGCTGCTGACCCAACTATCAGCAGGACTGAATCAAGACTGGGTCTGAGGCTCACTTTAGCAGGGCTGTTTCTCTGAACTCATTCAGCTACATAATTTAGTATTTTCTTCATTTCATTTGCACCTTCATTTCATGTGCACACCCTTTAAGAGCCCTGTAAATGTACTTATTGCATTTCACAACACTCAGCACATGGGAACAGGATGAGGCTGGAAATCCAGGTTGCAGTGATGTCTTTTTCCCAGAGGATGAGCATGATGGACGTTCTCTAATATTTACCTCTTAAGATAAACCATGAAGAAATTAGAACTGACGAGATGAATAAAAAGCTACAACCAGTTTTTATTAATAGAAGCCTTTGAAAAATTCCAGAGCTAGGTTTTAAGTCAAGACCAAGAGATATTAGCAGCATTTTGCTTTGTTTCCTTTTAGATATTTTTGACTTTGAGGTGATGATAATATGACTGCTGGGTGATATGTTTTCTTTATAGTTTCTTAATCTGAAATCCATAGACTTTCATCATTTTCAACATATTTTGTTGCAAATATATGTATACAAGCTTGCATATATTTATAAAGTAAAGCATCTTTCAAGAATAAACATGTAATATCACACAAAAGGATGACACCTGAGAGACTTTTGACACTAAAGGTTGCACCCTGGTTTGAAGTACCAGCTTTTAGGGGTGAATTACCATCAACTGCCTTTTTTTTTATCTTTAAACTCGAAAGTGCAGGTAAGCTTTAAGGTATGGCTGCCTAGAACTGCCTCTGGAACTCCTAGGAAAACTATTTCCTTCAGGCATGCAAATTATATAGCTGAAATAATATCTCTCATATATTAACTTGATGATAGGCCAGGATCTTTGTACTACAATCACATAAAAAAGGATGAATAATTTCCCACAAAAAAAGCTCTTGAGCAGTCATCATATATTTGAAAGAAGAAAATTAAAGTGCTCAGTGTTACCAAGCTTCAAGGAAAGACTGAATCCTCTGTTTAAGATCCATTACACCAATAAAAGATTAATATGTCCTCAGACTATGGAAAGCATAGTAGCTGCAGTTTACAGTACATAAGTCTCACCCACATAATTGCAATGGAATAGAAGCAAAAGAGGGGCACACTATATTCAGAACTATGTGATCACTTTAATTTTTCTTTATAAAGACTTAGTTTTACAGAGGTCAGCCTAAGGAGCAGATGTTTTGGCTCTTACTCTGGCTGTGAAATTGAGAGCACCCTCCAGACTGTGAGAGCAGAAAAAACACTGTAAGGCCTTCTCCCAGCTCATGGGGCTTTTTGGGTAGCAGGTACATGGAGGTGTTTTACTATTGAGTACTTTTGCTCCTCAATGCAAGCAGAGTCAGCTGCAGTCAGTCAGAAACTTGTAGCTTTAACTTTTTGGAAACCCTGGCCTTTGGGGGAAATCAGGATGAGCAAATTTTAAAATAAAAAATAAAATTAAGGTCAACCCACTTCAAACATACATTCATACATACATACATATATATACATATACATATACATAAGTGTGTGTGTCTGTCTATCTATCTATCTATCTATCTATCTATCTATCTATCTATCTATCTATCTATATCTGTGTATATGTATGTGTGTATATATATATGTATGTATGTATAACCCCAGGACAGACAAGGCTGGCATGACTCTTTTTAAATTGCTTTCCTATTTTATTGTTACTAACACTGTAACTCTACCCGTGTTACTTTAATGAAAGCTAACACTGAAAGAAAAATAACTATGAGCCTCCCTTCTCCCTTTTAATATTCTTCTTTTAATAACTGGAGTTTAGAATAAATAATGCAAATTGTTTATTTGAACATGGCCATAAATTATAAATTGCAGGCCATACTTAATTTTAAGACCAAAGAACTGTGGAAGCTAAAACATGTAGTTTCAGATCCACATAGGAATGAGTTCTTTTTTTAAACACAAGAATATTATATAAATTCTCTCACCAGTACACTAACCAGTGATGCAGGTAGGTGCTTCTATCAACACTTCATCCTTCAGGGAAAACACCATCACTATTTGTGTTGTTTTGCAAAAAAAAAAGAAACCAAGCAGTTTTGTCTCATACAAGAACCCTGTGATTATCACTGAGGGTCACTGAGTTCACAAATGAGGTAAATTCTTCCCCCGAAAACTTTTTCAGAACAACACAATGAATAGTTTGCAACCCAAGGGCTAACCAAAACAATTATGGACCTGCTTTTTCCTGTCTTATCATCCCTCTTCTTCCTTTCATGACATTTTAATGAACTATCAGATGTTCCCTGATTCCCACTCTGTAGGCCTAGTGGCAGCATTCAGAAACACATCATATATAGGTTTAAAATCAAGCTTATTTATTAATTTAAACAGGTTAATTTCTTTATAATTTGAATGAATTCCAGTGTCCTTACAAGCGAGGTTTGGTGTCACACCTATCAGAACAGAAAGTGACCTGCAGTCAGGAGGAGGTCGTTCACAATATACTCCAGACCCTATCATTCAATAGGTTTAATTATTACTCAGATCCAGCTGAGAAATGGCTTATCTGGTATCCAGGTACAAGCACGTACACACACGCCTTTCTTCTAGCCATTGTGTTTCGCAGCCTAAAAAATTCCAGAAAGTCAATTCCATTGCATTCTTCCCTTCAGTTACATAGGCACAGAAGAAACATATTGAAACAAAAAAAGCCGAAATCAAGTACTGCAAAACAGCTGTTAACTGATAATGCCTGTCTCTGAATTAAGTAAAAATCCACCAACCAGCAAACCCTTACTCAATGTCTGTTTCCAGTATGACATGCTTAGGAAGAAGTCCTACTGTTTCTGGTCACCCTGCTGGAGCAGATACATGGCTTTATGATCAGATTCATCTGCTTTTATTCACCACAGTGGCATCATAAATGTAACTTAAAGTATTTGCTGCAATCTGGATTTGTCAGTAATATGGTGTCTGGAAAGAGTTAAAGTTCCTCCAGGGCTTACCACCCTTGTTTCCCTTATCTGCTTACCATGTCTTTGCAATGAGATTCTGCAACTGACAGAAAATTCTGCAACTGCTGTTTTCTCCATGCTCTCGACTCTTTAAAATGAGTTTGTGCTAGAAGAACCCTTAACAAAAAGAAGAGTTTTTAAGTTGTCAAGATGTTGTCATCCTGATAGCTACCCTAATAAAAGCTTAGTTTTTTACCTTCAGGAAGCACTGTTAAAAGTAATGGCAACACTAATCTGTTAGGAATATAAAAGGAAAAGAAAATTTCAAGAAGGTGCTGAAACCAAAGAAGTCCCAGGACAGCGTTATTTAAAACACTCAGACAGAAGTGGCACTAACAGTGTTGAGGTTCTAGAGGATCCTGAAGCAGAAGCTGTGAGAATGCAGACAGGTACCCCAAGACCTAGTTAAGCTGTGTTAGAGCACTGTGCCATATGATGTGGGCAAACTTCCCTTTGATCCATCTGCATCTTTTATAATTTTTGCTGCTTGTAACTCCATCTGTGCCCAGACTCAACACACCGTGCCTTTCTTCTAGCCATGGTCTGTTAGGAGGTTGCAGGAGCTGAAGCTCAGCTTCCCAGGTTACTGCATCTGTTGAAGGGACTCCACCTGCGCAGAAGCCATCAGCACAGACTGATGCAAGAGAGACTATTTGTGGTAAAGTGGCTGAGCCAAGACACTGAGAGACCAACACTCACTTTTCAGTTTTATGTTATGGGCAACACCATAATGTGACGCAGAAAAACAGTATGGATCCAGGGGATCAATAACTGATTATCAGATCTAGGACTGTTTGTTTGACATGTTTAAAAGGATCAGCCTTTCCTAAGTAAGGACCATGACATAAGCTGCCCATCACACTGCGAGAAGGTGCAGAAGCTAGGAGTTCTGGCAGGTGAGTGTCACTACTCAGGAAGCCTTGGTATCTCTGTGAGATCGCTTCCTTAGGGAATTCTAATGGAAAAGCTTTGAAATTTAGAGGATAAAATCCACTAGAAAGACTTGGCTCTAACAGAACTAAAAGACAAAGAATTTCAGTGAAAGCCTCCTGTTCTTGATCTAACAATCCCACCTCGCATCCCTTTCCCTTGCTTACCCCAGGGTCTCACCTTGCCACCTCTACGCCTCTACACTCACCTGCATCCTCCATCTCCCACTATCACAAAACATGCTGCTTTTCCCTTTCAGTCCATTTACTACTCTCCTCATAACAGGCCAATATTCATGGCACTGACCACTGCTCTCTCTTGTCTTGCTGTCTGTAGTCTGTTCTGGTGGCACATGGGCTACATGGCCAGAAATTCTCTCCCCACAGCAATCCTCCTTGTTTGTGCTCTTTCAAGTCATGGAAATGATTTGGCCTTTTGCAAACTGAGGTGCTTTGGTGCCTGTGAGCATTACTTTCCTCTGCCCTCTCAAAACAAACCAAAGGAAGCCAAGATATTTATAAATAATAAGAAAATAAGCAAGAGCTCTCACTCAGACAACTGCTGACATCTCTCCAGCATTAACAGCAACTGCGGTTTGTAGGGTAAAAGAGTAGATCAAAAGTGTTTCCAAAAATCCTAAAATGCTGAAGTTTAGTTTAGGTGTGACTATAATCTTATGAGATACATGGAAGAAGATGGCTCTAGAGAAACCCATTTGCAGATACTGGTTAGCCAATGCTAGCTGCTCCACTGAGCCTAAGGATCAGGCAAAGTGTCCATGTCTGCTCTTGGGTTTTAGTCCCTCCTTCTCCAAGGCTAGTTGCTAGCTCAGTGTAAGTACCCTTCCAGGATATGAAGGGCTGGAAAAGCTCAGCACAGCTTTGCTGGCTGACTGGGCTGAAAATGAAGTGCTTTATTTTCAGATCCAGCACATTACACACCTGCTTCCAAAGCTGTCTGACAAGAATTTATATTCTTTTGATTGGCAAAAGAAATATTCTAATATTGTCTTTGAAGGCTGTTAAATGTACAACTGGAATCAATGTTTTAAATGCTGTGGTATTAGCTGTTACTGTGATCACTGTCAGCAAAACATAGAGACAGAAGTATCCCCTTTCACCTCTCAAAAGCACATTTTGGAGGACAGATGGAAGCAGCAAGGTTGGGAATGGTGGAGAAAGGCTAGTAGTAGACCTAGCGGCCTCAGAGTGCTGCCTATTAAATATTTTCCCCTCATGAAAATAGATGATTTCACTGAGACCCTCTCACTAACTGTGAAATCCACCTTACTAGGGAATGTGCCCCAAAAAAGGCTTGAAACTGTCAAAGATAACTCATCTCCAGAAAGCCTTCAGACCAACTTGTGCGGTTACCTCCATAAACAGGGAGGGAAATCTCAAAGTAAATACAAACATGAACATCTGTTGCCTCTAACTATAAACCAAATTGTTTACCCCCACCTCTCCACCCTTTTTCTTAAATTGGGATGGGGGTGAGGGGGGGGGCGGGGGTGGATGAGGAGGGGGAAATAATTGATCTTTCAGCCTTCCCTATCCAGGAAGATGTTTTTCTAGCACACTTCTGTCTGTCTGTCTTCACACTTCCGTCTTCGTCCAACAGACTGTAAAAACAACAGAAAAACAGGTTGGGAAGACATATCTTTTAAAGGATTTATGTAGGTTACAGGAAGAGGCACTTAATTGTTGGCAGGTGAAAAACCTGACTGTAGGTGATCCAGCCCTGGATGACAGCCAGGAAAATACAGGGGGATATCTGGTTTGCTCCATAGTACATTTGTTTGCTATTTCTTTAAGGATAAATAATTAGGATTTAAATTAAATAAGTCAGATCAATATTTCTTCCCAAGAGAAAGATTTTGGTACTCTACAACTATGACCCATGTTGCTTTTATCTCGTATTAACTAACCAGATGCAATTGCTTCCTTTTAGTAAGTTTTGTGAATCTATCCACATCTCAGCATTCCTACCAGCTCACTTGGTATGATTTAAGCTAAAAGCAAACACCTTGTAGCCAAACCCTCTTCTTTAAATTGAAATATTTCTCCTTTCTGCCTTTAATGGGTTTATTTTCTAAACAAGTCTTAATTGGTCCAAAACACCTTAGAACACATGCTGTGAATTCACATTTGGGAAAGTATGCCACTGTCCATGTTTAAAACCAAACTTAAAAATACTTTAAGACTCTAAAAGAATGCACAGCAGTTTAATTGATTCCAACCACATTAACAGTTTCAAAAATCTGTGGTGCTTTACTAGGGAAGTAATGGGTTGTGAATAATTTATTTTTTATTCCTCACTCGCAGGTGATGGGGATTAACCTGGCTGTTTAAAATGAGTTTTAGATTATTTTGGAGTGCTGAATAATATCCTGTTTGAAGGCAGCTATTATACGTCAACAAGCCAATGTTTGTGCAGCAGGTCATTCAGAAGTGAGAGGAAATTCTGACCACATACTCAGAGTTCAAGTGCTGAATATTTTATGAACTTTTCCTGTAATACAGGGAATAAACTCAAACTGCTTTTCTTCATTCTTGTTCTTTCTTTTCCTAATTCCCCTTTCTTCTATGCCTTTTAACACTCTAGTGTCACACTAGTGCTCCTCTCTGGAAGCCTAAGTGTACACGTTATCACCTCTGTTCTAGTAAGCACCACAGAACTTCCGGCTCTGAAGCAATCCTACGTCAAATTAAACATTGCTGTCACTAAGTAAATTTCGGTGCCTTATGGTTACCGGCTACAAAATTGCTCACTAATGACCAGGTGGGGCTGATTGCAGGAGCAGCTATCCCTGCTCGCAGAGGAGAAGAAGCACTGCTTCCATGCCACAGAGCTGATGCAAGCAGGTGTGCCTCCAGCACAGCATCTAGCAAGGTAAAAACCTGCAACGGAGCGTGGCTATGGGAATACTTCTCAAAACTCTAAATAGTCACCAAAAAAATTTTCCTGGTGCTTTTCATATATCTGCCATGGCTGTTCATCATCCTGCTTAGGTCTTGTCAGGAATTACCATTTCTAAGCTTGCCTTCTTCCAAAGAGTTGTTGAATGTCAAATCAGTTAGTTACTTGGGCAGCAAGGAATGAGACACTGCAGTGCAGCCTGGCCAGAAAAGAATTGCTGGCCACAGTGTCATTAGCAATCTCAGCCATCTCTCCCCCATTTGCTAAAACAAAGACTCTACAAGGTTCTCTGCAGAGATTTTGAGGCAGATTTCATTACATTAAATTCATTTCTCATTTAGTAAGAGCAGCTGAGATCTCCATCCAACACAGTGTTCTCATTAACATTAGGTTTGGGTTTGCTTTTAGTCTGCATGTATGTATTAAGACCATCCAGATATGGCAAATTCCATTTCATTACTACAGAACAGGAATGTTGTACACACTGCCCTTGTTGGAAACTGCTATTAAAAGAGGAAGTTATTCTTCTAATTGGGTGTAAAAGCAAATAGAAAAGCAGCAATCCAGCCTCTCTGAGCCCTTCTGATTGTTGCAAGGGCAACAATGCTACTTCACCCAGACTGATTTTCTTACAAAGAAACACTGAATATTCTTTTGGGCCATTTTAAAGGGACAACATAGTTAATAGAGCCTGATTCCCTTGAAGTAGTTAATACCTAGACAACCTTGAATTTCTCCAGGCTCCCATAGCCCATACATGAGGCAAGACATTTCTGTCTGAGGGAAGATGCAGTCCCACAGGGACATTAATAGGAGTATTTGCTCCTATTTTCTGAGCATTGGGTTGATACCTGAGCAAAGGCAGAAGGAAAGGCCTGTCACCGTCCTCACCACAGAGTCACAATAGGAGACTGGGAGTGGAAACAGGAATAGACTCACCATGAGTGAGTCACCATGAGTTGACTCAACATGTACCACAATGTGTGTGCTCCCAAAAGGCACAGAGGAGCCCGATAAAGCAGTACTTTCCATAAGGAATGGGCCCCTGGAGCCCAGCCAGCCAACACACTGCTGCCTGCCCAGGCCTGTCTTTAGTGGCTTAATCCAGGCCCTAGGTGGCGAGTGCTGGGAAGAACACATGTGCGAGTTAGAGATAAGGTGAGCCACTGCACACGTGTGAGCTCATCTAGGACAGGACCGCAGTGGAAGGTGAGCTGTTTGAACCGCACACAGCCAATTATTGCAAGCAAAAATTGTCCCTTTGCCAACTGATTTGGCATAAAGTGTGGTACACAGACAAGTGCTCATTAAAATAGTGGCAGATGCAAGACTTCCTGGCTCTTATCCCACTGCTTGTAGACCACTACTCCCATACCCTGAACACTGAGAGGACTTAAAGACCCCTGGGAAGTAATAAGAAGGTAGTTTCAAAAATACCAGCTTGTCTGAAGAAGGCTTTATATGTCAAAAGGCTGAATTTTTTTCCTCAAATGCTATAAATGTTTCATTGTTCTAAAATTGTTGCTGAGATGTGTATTTGTGTGTAGCTGTTATTTATATTTATACACACACGTTTAACCTGTCCTTAGAAAACCTGCCTGTGGGCAGAGCAGTGGCAAATGAAAAGGAACCTGTTACTTTTCATAAGTTATTAAATGTACTGTAAACTATTATGTTTAAAATAATCACTAGAGTTGTTAGGGACTATTTGTAGGATGACACATTTTTGAAAAGCTTGAGGTCAGATCAGACCCTTTCAAAGGCTATCGAATGAAGGAAATAAAAAATACTCTATAGTCATATAAAAATTAAAATTAGTAAGGAACATTTCAGACATTTCCATTACAGAAACAAAAGATGTATTTAGAACATTTACTCACAAGCACCAAAAAGCCAAACCTTATCAAAACACAAACCAAAACAAAAATAAATGTTATGCAGCAGCCCATCCCTTCAAACTTGGGATTCAGACAACCTCGTCATTCCACAGGGGAGATGGCCATTTTGCAAACAGACGTGGTTGCGAGCAGTGCCAATGGCAGAGGAAAGGAGACATATTTCATACCGAGGAGGGAAAGACAAACACACACACACCGCCCCCCCTCCTCTGCCTGCCCCCTTCCCTGGCAGAGGCCCAGCTGTGTCAGTGAACAACAGCATTCCTGCTCTTCAGAAACCTCTGGAAGGAATCCAGAGCCATATGTAAATGATTTGTCTCTCCCCCTTTTCCTGGTATAAACCTGGCTATGTATTAAATACCTGACTTGATCCTTGCCTTCTGCTTATCCTTTCTCATTCTTTTTCTTCTCTGCACATAAACTGACTTAGATCAAGAGGAAAAGGTAAACAACAATACCCCACTGCCTCCCAGAGCAAATTTTAGTAAAAAACCATCCCAGTCATGGCATTTTCATTTATGACAAGCAAGGTCTTCTTACAAGGACTCTGGCTGCACATTATTACACCCTTGGCACCAACAAATTAGCCAAAATAATTAACCAGCTCATAGATACTCAGCACTCCAAAAAACCATTTCCCTGAGAACTTTGCAGTTGTTCTTCCCAAACCCTGGAGAACCACACCCAGTTTGTGTGAGCTCGTTTGTCAGCTATGCTGAGCACTTCAGAGTAGATTTCAAAACAAAACAAGGATCTCAGACCTACTGCTCCACGCAGACTACCCTCAAAGCCTGAAAATCAGCCTTGCGGAGTCACAACTACGTCAGGGCTTGCATTTGTATTGATCAAATCAGGTCCTGTGGCTGCTGATGCTCCCAGCGATTAAAGCGAGTGAAGAGGAGTAATCCATTACCTTTAACACATCACTTTTGATCACGACAGGCACAAGTGCTCTAAACATAGTACATGATTTATTCGCAGAGCTTTCTAATTTAGCTACCGAGACAAGTTAGTTGCTTAGATTGAGTATTGAGGATTTCTTACTGTGTTAGTTCGGAGTAGAGAAAGCGATTTTTCATTTCTAGAAGGTAAAGCTTCTTTTTTTTTTTTTTTTTTTTGTGGGGGGGGGGGGGGGGGGGCATGCAGAAATCAGGCACAATTATGTCTTTCTTCACTACTAAGCTATTCTTCCCAGACATTAAGACTGGCTAATGCACAATCACATCAGGGACTCCTGCTGCTTCAAACCACTGTGTTCCTACCTATACAGACAGAGCAATCCAGGAGCTGTTCGCATATGATCACCTAACTTGTAACTAATGATTTGCTAATTTTTTTTGAGGAATTTTTTGTCCTCAACTGCTTTTTTTGAGAAATGGCATTTCTTGAGAGAGAGAACAGGCTGTGTGTATAGGTTCACGCATATGAACACGTCACTGATACAAAGAATTTTGCTTGAATTTCTCCTGCAAATGTCTCTTTCAGTCCTAAATCTCAGAGGTAAGCCCCCCTGCTAGTACCTTATTTAAACCATGTGTGGTGGTATTTACAATGTGTATTTGTCATGAACATATACATATGTATATATAATGTATTTACACCATACATATCTATATGTATAGGAAAACACAAAGAGGTGTTGCTGAGTTCTCAAAGGTGATTTTAAACTAATATTAAAAACCAAACAATGTTTGTATAATAACACATCATGTGTTTATAAACTTCTTAAGTGCTCTCAGCAATTATATCTGCTGTTTAAAAATTGGGTTTCACTAGGTCTTTATCAGATCTCAGCATTTATAATTCAATACCAGAAAAATGATAGCAATTTTTACGTCTGTTACCATGTGTTAATTAAGGACTACATGTGTTACCACATCAATAGTCTATTTTGGTATTAAATGTCTTATAATTCTCTCTCAAGAAATAAAGGAAAAAAATTAAAATACCTACTTCTTGAAGTCTAGGGGGAATTAGGGATACCCTGAGTAAAAGGGTAATCAGACTCACAATGGCAAATAGCACTTACATCAGTGACTCTTGTGTTTGAAATAAATTATTATATTTTTTTCAAATTTCAATTTCAAAAGCTATTTCTCTACTTTTACACTTTGTATTACATATTAAAATATAATTCTCAGTCTTGGAAAATTGTGAAATTATGAGGCTGAAATTGACCTTCGGACTCTGAAGTAACTACAGCTTACTTTTGGGATCCCAGTGAAAACACTTAGCAGAGTGGGCTACATTTACTTTGTAAATAATTTCCATAAAGCATAAAATGCCATTTTTTTTTAAACTCTACATAATTTTAAAGGAGCAAAGAAAGCAGACATTTCAAATTGCCATCAGTTTAATTTGACTTTATTTGAAATTCCATTCTCCAGTGTCTAATAAAATACCAGCATCTAATGAGGAAACACATGCAAGCAATGCAAGCAGGCATTGCCTTCCTCAGAAACATAAGTCTGAAATAGATCATCAGAATTCAACAGCAAAGTTGTATATTAACTCACCAGTTCAAGTCACTCTTCTGATTCAGAGGAAGGTAACCTCTGTCCAACTAAAATTATGCCTCTCTTTTTCTATAATTCTATGGAAGGTATTTTTCATCATTTCACTTCACAGAAATGCAGTTTATAATCCAGGATCTGATGTCTGACATTGGTCATATAATTTGTCTGCTGCAAAACTGTTAATGGTACAGAATGACCTACTCCTTTAGGTCTTGCAGATCTTAATTTTTATGATATGCTGTTAGTATAGAATTCTGCAGAATCCTTTCATTTGTTTTAAGGATATTCAAATTGCTGCTGCTTGTGACTGTAGCTTTCATTTCCTGGGGACCTGAAGCAAGATTTTCTCATTGCTCTTTCTT
The DNA here is from genome assembly GCA_013396955.1 of Regulus satrapa. Taxonomy (NCBI): domain Eukaryota; kingdom Metazoa; phylum Chordata; class Aves; order Passeriformes; family Regulidae; genus Regulus; species Regulus satrapa. The sequence goes on along the minus strand of VWZN01000694.1, from coordinate 90,958 downwards.
CCCTGGCTGTAGCAGACTCAACTGCTGTCAATAACCACTCCTAAATCTCTGCTTCTTAAGAAAAGCTTCCTTGTTTTTCATTGCCATTTCTGTAAAAAAAAATTAAATTTTTCTTCCTATGTGATTCTGTATGTGTACAAGTCAGAATTTACCTATGCTTTTGTTTATTGAAGTGAAAAAATGGAGTAAGAATGCAGTAAAACTTCCTACATTTTTTAAGCTTCTCTAGTTTTTCCTAACATGGACAGTGATATGTAATGACCACACCTTCAACTCAGCCTTAAAATCACCAACAAAACTGGTCAAGAGCAGTCCCAGCACAGATCTTTGCATGCTGCTACTAGGTGACCTACATTTCAAAAAACATTCAGGACTTAAAACATTTGATGCCCAGCCAATATTTAATTCAGAAAAAAAATTACCTGTCTGACAAGAAAAAAGAACTTTTTTTGTTAAAAACACCACCAAAACCTCCTGGATGATACACACCAGATTTTTCTTCCCAATATTTTAAATAAAACCTTCAAATAACTTCAAAGACCATTGGAGGACTTTAATCAGAAACCATATTGTTGGTCAGATGATGTAATTCTGTTTTTCTAAGCATATGTTTCTGTTTTGACTGGCCTGAAATGCTTCCCCTCTATGTAGGTTACTGCTCATTCACCTGCAACTCCTGAGGTCACTCTACAGTGCACTTGGAAAGTGATGCTCCCTGGTGACACTTTTACAGGAACCAAGAGGAACTCCTATTTTAAGGAATATATTGCATGTGTTTGTCAGAAGCTTTCCAGTTTTGGAGCTGAGATCCCTCACAGCTTGAGATGAGCACCATCTGGCCCTGGCAGTTCACTAGAATTAAGATTCCCAAATTATTCAGTGAATTCCTCCCTGGAGGTTTCTCCCCTTCTTAAAAACATAGTAAGGACTAAGGCTCCCCTAGGGTAAAATTTCCTTGGGATGAAAATTTAAACAATGGACATCTTTAGCCTAGTTTAACTGCTTCAGGCAATTAGCTTTTTTCCAGTCTTGTCATCAGTCATTAAACTTCTTTTTCCCATTGATCCCTCAAGGTCCATGGAAACAAGTGCAATCCTTCTGCCTCAAACACATTTATACTTCTTGCTTGGTAGCAGTAGCCATCTCTTTACCTTTTCTGCAACTAAGGAAGAAATCTTTACTTATGAGCTTAGAAGTTAGAGTGGAATTTTTCATCATGTTTGGGGATAGGAGACATTTTGCAACCGGAAAAAGACATTGATGCAGCTTGTACTGATAAATAAAATCCAAGAGCCTAAAGGAACTTTAAAGGGTCACTGTGATCAGGCAATTTAACTCACAGCACAAGCTGAGCTGCTTTTGTCTACCCAAGTTTCTAAATCCATGTTTTTGTTGGGAAAACAATGTCCAGAAAACCATCCCACAGTTTCCTCCCTTTTATCCCACAGACTTTGCACCTAAAGAGGTGGCTTGCAGCAACGTAAGCAGTAATACAGAAAATAAATATGCCTGATCTACATCCAGTAGCACAACAAAACGGAAAAGGCAAGAAGGAAGGAGGCAGAATATGAAGGGAGCCAGCGTTCCAAGGAGAAGAACATGTCTAACCAATAAATACATGTGAAAAGGTCCTTAAGGTTAAAGATAAAAATGTTGGTGACCAAATCGGAAGGAAAGGAACCGGTGTGGTGGAGGTTAATTGAAGCAGAGTTAGGATTTGTATTTAGTCTTAGGGCATGTGAACCAGGAAAAAAAGGCAGAAACATGTTTTGGCCAGATGGATCAGAAGGGGAGATAGCCACTTTCACACAGAATATACTACATCATCTTCAAAAATTCAGAAGATGAGAAAACCCTCACTTCGCTCTAGCAAAAGGAAATTTGGAGTACTCTGGGTTGTCTTCTGTGTTGTCTATTCATAGCTTGGCCCTACCGGGCTCCCAGTTTTTGGAATACTGCAGTTGTGGGAACCTGTGAGGAAGACTTTCTGACTATAGGTAAATCTGTCTTCTTACTTTTCTTGAAAATTATACCATTCATCAGACCAATTTTCTTTAATGACAAGAAGACTGCTGCCAAATGCAGATGCTCCCATAAATGATCTTGTTAGACACAGATGTAACAAAGTGCACGCTACTGACCTCTGTCTTTGCAGACCCCCGAACACTATGCCAGGAGAAGCCCCTGGCTTGCTGCATGTATATCGGTACATCTGTCTCCCTTTTCACATTTAGCAACTTCTTTTTGCTCCACACTTATTCCTTTTCATCCCCTTCCCTTCAGTACAGTGACTCATACACAATATTCAAAATTGTTTTCAAAGCTGTTGAGTTAAATGAACAGTCAACAGTTTACCAAACCCTGACAGAGAAATTAAACACAAGCTGATATAATCAAAGACACATACCAAAGGTGTAATGGAGACACAGAACTCCCTCTGTGAAAGTACTTTTGAATAAAGAAAATTTTAGGACAAAGATGAACTGTTCTTCTAATGGTAGATGGTCTTTTCTACTCTTCAGCTTTTTCTCCAATATACCTGAATTAAATCCACTTAGAGCACACACAAAACTTTCCTCTTGCTTGAACACCAGTCGGACAAAGCTACAGGCAGCTCTGACTTGCAGTTCACGTGTGGCACTGACAGAGCCATGTCCTTCCCAGAAAACCCTATTAAAACTTGCATGGTAAGTACACACCACTAAGATTATTAATGGACTCTAACTAGCAGCTATTAATTTGGTCTCATAATCTTATTTAAGATCAAGATTAGGTGCTTCCTATAAAATGTGCATTATTGTTTGACTCCTGATCCCCAGAAGGCACTTTTCAGAAACATCTAGTGCTTGTAAGCTGGGACAGGTAATTTTAAAGCTGATGTTCCAAGAGATAAACAGCAAGAAAAAAGGTTGTACACTTCTGGAGGCTGGAGCTGAAATCAATGGATGCTTTGTTATCTTGTTCTTGTTTTTAACTTAGTGTCTAAAGCAAAATAAAAGGCAGGTTCATAGAGTCAGCCTTGTGTCCTTCCCTCTGTGTACTGCATAACATGTTCTGCTTCTCACCCACACCCATAGTCTAGGGGCCAAGGCAGTTGTTTTGCTTATGTGCCACTAAAATCAGGTTGTTCCAAAGTGACCTGCCAGAGGACAAAATTACAGTCTCTAAAAGCCAAGGACAAGGATCCTCATTTCAGATTAGACCATGAGACTGTTTTTCTTTTCTAAGTGTGACTGCATCTCATTTGAAGTATGCCTCCTCTCAGAGATGCTACACTCCGAGGCAGTGGTTTCACAGCTGAGGTGGGGCTGAATGCTCTTTAAGCAATAGGGTTTCAATTAAAGTAGCAAGAGAGTTTTTGGCTCTTGGAGCAGCACCACACCAGTAAGCCCAAGGACTCCAGATGTTTATCCAAAGAAATGTCATGGCAAAAGCCTCTCTGACACAGCTCCTCTGTGCTGTAGCATGCTTCAAGGGTTGTCATCATGACCTTCTTATTGCTGCCACTCCTCTCCACTCCAATCCATAGAGATTTGCTACTTTGGCTGACTTAGCCTCTTCTCAGTATTTAGGAGACTTCACTACTACTCTTTCAGTATTGCTGCTGTCCAGTTCCAGGGCTCTGGATCATTGCAGATTACAGGTAACAAACTGCGTCCTTGATAAATGATCACAACACCTCACTGTAAGCTTCCTGGGAAAGTTTGGCTGCCAAAGATTTTCATCAGCTCAGAAAACCTTTTGCTCACTGGATAAATTGTACTGCTAGTCTGCAGCTTAGATAGGTAGCAAAAAGGACAATCCCTTGTTCTGAGAAATTTAGTTTCTTGCACCCTTGACTACTCTTGAATAGGTGACAAAGCCCAGATTGAAGGCCTGTGCCAACTTTTGCTCAGAGTGCTCTGAACCAAAGGGACTTGATGCCCTCTCTACTGGGGTAAGCAGAGAAGTGTTTTCCACATCTCTTTTGAATGGTCCAACAATACTCACATCTAAAATTCTGCTTTATGCCCATTTCCTCATAAAACGGTGTTAACTGGTTTTAACTGGTTAGTAATAGAATAGACTAGTTATCACTAACTGGTGATAACTGGTTAGTAATAGAATAGACTAGACTAGAATAGACTGTTTCAGTTGGAAGTGACCTAAAATGATCATATTGTTCAACTGTCTGACAGCTTCAGGGCTGACCAGAGTTAAAGATCATTATTAAGTCTGACTGTCTCAAACACTGACAGGCTTGGGACATTCAGAAGACTGCTCCAGTGCTTGAACACTCTTCAGTAAAGAAATGCTTCCTAATGTCCAGTCTAAGTCTTCTCTGTCACAGCCTTGATCCATTCCCACATGACCTGTCATTGGGTACGGGAGAGAAAAGCTCAGCACCTCCCTCTCTATGTCCCCTCCTCAGGAGGTGTAGAGAGCAAAAGGATCATATTAAGGGCAAGTTAACATGAATGGGAGCTGGAGCAACTTGTTAGGAGTGTCTGCATAAGTAGTTTGAGGCGTAACCTTTATTCTGGTAATTTGGTCTCACTTTTTTTTTTCAGGATGGCCTATTTCAGCTATAAACAGTTAATTTTCTCTAAATAGGTCAGAGTTTTTCAATCCCATGATCTTCTACTGTTGGTAATGCATCAGTGCTTTTCCATTTGATTTCCCAGTGAGACCTCAGAGGTGAAAATACATGATTCAGACTGGAAAGTGTATCTGCCAGTAGCAGGAATTGATTCATTCTGTGAGAGACTCGGGAAATGGATGTGCATTGAGTGCGCATGGCCACGTTTTACTAGCGGGGGGCTACAGGGATGACTTCTGTGAGAAGCTGCCAGAAGCTTCCTCATGTCCAGCAGAGCAAATCCCTGGTGGCACCAAGATGGACCCACCACTGGCCATGACTGGACCAATCAGTGATAATAGTGACACCTCTGTGATAACAGATTTAAGAAGAGTGGAAAAGTTTTTGCAGAGTTGTAATTGCAGCCAGAGAAGAGTAGGGTGAGGACATGTGAGAGACAAGTCTGCAGACCGCAAGGTCACTGGAGAAGGAAAGGGAGGAGGTGCTTCAAGTGCCAGAGTGGAGATTCCCCTGCAGCCCATGGTGGAGACCATGGTGAAGTAGCTCTGCCCCTGCAACCCATGAGGGATGTAGAGATACCCTTACAACCCCTGGAAGAGTTCCATGCTAGAGCAAGAGGGTGCCTGAGAGGAGGCTGNAGTAGCTCTGCCCCTGCAACCCATAAGTGGAGCAGGCTTCTGTCAAAGACTTATAGACCCATGGAGAGAGCAGGTTTCCTGGTAGGACTTGTGACTCTGTGGGGAAGCAGCCTGTCCTTAAAGGACTGCACCCCATGGAAGAGTGACCAAATGCTGCAGAAGTTTGTGAAGGGCTGTGACCTGTGGGAAGGACTCATATTGATGAAGTTCATGGAGAACTGTCTCCCATG
>VWZN01000694.1:40828-78604 GCA_013396955.1 Regulus satrapa | reverse complement strand
CCTTTGGACTGTGTTTACTTCAAATACTCTTGCCAGGGCCAGTTTAAGGAATCCACAAATTTCAAAGGAGACTTGCCAAATCAAATTCTGTATCTTTCTGATAATTTGCTCACTGGAGCATTTCTCCCTCAGTATTTATTAGGATAATGACTATGACCTGGATTTCACAGAAGGAAGATTTGCAAGGAGAGTTAGTACTTTACTAGACAGTGATATAGTTGAAGATAGGAGGTGAGATTTCAAGGGCACAACCTTGAAATCAAACCAAATTACACAATGCTGCTTCTGCAGTCTGAGGGCAAACTCCTGCCACAGAGAGGCAGAAGTGTGGGATAGATTCACAGGTTTTCTTAAGGAGACAAAAGAAGTTGCAATCTCCACTACAATCAAAACTACAAGACACCTCTCCTTGCAGTAGCTCTGTATAGACCTACAAGCCTGCACATGCTTGGTCATGCTCGTTGTATTCTAACTATCCACTTACTACAGAAATCCATGAAAGAAGTCTTTCATGAGCCAGCATGTCTGATGATCTGCATGGTGGCCTGTCTCTAGCCCAATGTACTGTAAACTTACTGTTCTCATATCCCGAGCCCGTAGTTATTAACACAACTGTAACGCCGCTGATTCTCCCAGCCATTAGTATGTGGTTCCTTAATGAGCAAGTAAACAATTTCATCACATTAACAACACGTTTTTGGCATATGCAGCTTGTAAAAGCACCAGCAGTGAGGAAAACAGCCTTCTATCAACCCAATGCCTTCAACAAAAAACAAGCTCCGTGGCTTTATTAGAAAGATTTGCAGTACATTATCTGACGACTGCTAATTGCAAGCTAAGCTTGGGGCATGAATCAAAGCTTCAAGCTACAAATTTCAGTGAAATGCATTAGGCTTTTCAACAAAGCTTAGCTGCTGCACCAAGGCAGGAGATTATATTTCTTTACCAAATTTAACTCAGGTTCTTTAATTATAAGTGAGTATTAACAATTCAGTTTCTGACCTTTGCTATAAATATACATGTCTGTAGCTTCAATTAGTTGAGACTTGTCTGAATTTCAAGGTGAAGGTGCACTCATGCTTCTATTTCAATCAAGAGGGGAGAATGCAGGCTGCCTTCCACATTGATAAGTTTAAACTTTGACTTATGTGGAAAGACAGAAGGAAACATAATTTAATGGTTCAAGGAGATTTCCATGCCTCTGTAGAACTTGAGCAATGTATTTTCACAATATAACGAAATCCATAATTTTAGGATAATTTGTTTTTGTCCACTGCAAGAGATACATTTTTTTCTCCTACCTAGTGAATTCTAAGATAGTCAAGCTCTGTCTCATCAGGTATCTGCCCAGTTCCTTGCTCAGAAAGACTCACGAATTTTTGGTTCTGTTGCAGCTTTGCTATGGCAGATGCATCCAAGATAATGACTACTCTGCTATCCTTGCGTCTTCCTAATTTTGAGACCTTGAGAAGATGTGGGAAATAAAAGCTGTAATTTAAAAATTCAAAATTAAAAATACCCCCCCAAAATAGAATAATTATTTAAATGCTTGTGACAGATAAAGAAAGGACAACTCCAAAATCCAATCTACATGTTTTCTTGCAAAGATCTTTCAACAGCATTTTAATTTATAATCAGAAAGATTGAAGATTATCACTCAAAACTTCTGTTCATAGCAAAAATATGATTAACTGATTTTGATTTGCTATTCATAGTGATCAAGACTCAATTAAAACGCCATCTTCACTACATTGAGAGTTTGAAGTGTATTTCCCTTTTCTTGTTTCCACAGGTTTGGATGTTCGATTTCAGGGAAAATGTCTCAGTGACCTTAAAGTTCATATTTAGACTCGGCTAAGTCTCTTTCAGACTGCAGGATTTATTTTTCTTCTTTTTCTAAGCAATTCCTTCCCTCTAGCTACAGCAGCTATTTATTTGTGAGTTACTTTAAATCTCTTCCATTTTATAAGGCACTTCACTTTTGACAGCACTGGAAAAAGTGCAGCTTTGCCTTCTAAATTTAGTAGAAGAAGAAAAAACCCCACCAGATTGTTTGCTGGTCTCTCTGCCTCTATTCTTTGGTTCCAAACTATTCTCCATAAGTTCCTGTCTATTGCTTTTTGTAAATAACATCTGCTTTTCAAACTCTCTGTCTACTAATTAGTCTGAATCGTTTGTAAGAGTACAGAACGTATTTAGAAATGTACAAATCAAATACTAACGGATAGTAACAAGAATTTCCCACTCACTCAGCACTTACATAAGTTTCCACATTGGAACTATGTAAAAAAGAAATAAACCTAGAAAATTTGCTGAGGGAAAAAAAATCCTGCCGATTTGAAGTTGTGTATTTGGCTTGACACTGCCAAATGCTTTCAATCCTGCAAAGGTTTTTTTGTTGTTGTTGTTGATATAAATGTATTAGTTGTCCTTAACTCTTTTTAAAACTACCAACTAGGTTGAGAGTACTTTCCCTTTGGTGTGAAGAACTTCAGACCATGTCCTTTTGTTCTCAGGGGAATATTTTAACTCCAGCCTATAAAATAATCTCTGCTCAGTTGCTTTCTGTCTCTGTTTCTGACTTTTTAGAAATTCCATACAAAACAAAACAATACAGACCAGCTCAATCAATAGAGATTGCAGGAAGGAAGTCTTGAACTGTTTATTTCCTGATTATTAAGGACTTGGTATTAAGACATAGGAGACAAATATAAATCTACTTTGCCAGTGGCAAAATATGGCTTTGATCCAAAAATTTCTATCTTCACCAGGAAAACTCCCTGAGCTCCAGGATCTCAGTGTCAAACCCTAAAATCTGATCAACTCAACCCTAATGGTCTTTCCTCAGTAAGTTCCTCTGCTGAATTGAGTACACTGAAGGACAAAGCAGAAATATTAAGACTTTGATTAAAGCCCAAAAACAAAGCAAAGTTCTCAAGAGCCATCTGGAAACACAACCATGAGCCAGAGATGTGTCAGAGGGGATCCAGCACAGCTTCACTCTTGGATTCATGGCTTTTAATGCATATTATGAATGATCTGGAGAAACACATTAAGGCTATCTATAAAAAATCCAAACAAACCCCAAAACTTTGCGGTGCCCTACCTGATAACAGCCACTAAATAATTTTCAGAAAAAACAGCTACTGGATCCCCATCCCTCTAAAATCTTAAGGAGGCAATCAGTATTTTAGTCAAATTCTTGAAAGGTGGAACTAAAATTTACACTCAACCAGTCCTGGTCCCTCAGGTGCACCAGTGCAGCTTCTAAATAAAACAATATCTTTCTGAATCCCACTCTTGGGAATTACAGTTTAATTGTTCAAGTGGCACATAAGCAGTGGTGCCAGACATGTACAGAAACCAGAAAAAGGCAAAGGCATTACAAATTGTTTGTAAGCAACATCTGTAATGCTCTTTTTGAGGGGACTTCTTGGGGAATTAAAGTTGCTAGGTTTGGAGAGATGGATAATTTTCATTTCTCACCTCTGGCAAGTGAGAATGACTAAAAAGTCCCCAATAGCTCAGATGCTGTCACCTGAGGACTAGCCAGGCTCTCACAGGTAATTTCACTGCTAGGGGGATACCTTGACACCAAAACAAAATAATGACCCTAAGAGTTCAGACCAAGAGTTTTGTGCAAATCAGCATCCTAACTCTGACATTTATGGCCATGAGTGACCATCAAGGGAAGGAGAAAAACAGAATAGTCATTACACATTCCTTTTCCCAAATTCTTCTTTCTAGTTCAGAAGATTTCTAGTGGTCTGATTACTTCTTAAACCCCAAATGGCTTACGGTGGAATCACTTCCAAATATTCACCAAGTTCTCTTGAGACACATGGAAACTGTGCATTTACAACCTTCATCAATTTGTCCAGGTCTGCTGTGCATCACTTCCCTGAGAGGAAAATGTAATGCATAGCAAACACGTCAGAGCCAGTTCTAAACCCCCTAGGGTAGCTACTGACAGAAGCTCAGCCACAACCTGAGCCGACCATTTGACTATTCACAGAGCTTCCCCAGTCAGTTTTTGCAGGTCCTTTGAAGCTCTGCAGATGCCACAGTGACACTGCTTCCAGATCACAGCTCAGGTCTGTGGGCACCAGTCTTCAGTTCTACTGATTGCAAATACAGCTCTTGTCTCCCACAGCTTACTCCTGCATAAAACTAGTGAATAATCCCAGATTTCCTACTGGGACACAGTTCATAGTTGGTGGGAGTCCCACACTGACATAAATAACAAGGAGCATGACTGATCTGCTAGCATTGAACAAGCAGGAAGCAAGAGTTAAATTCCTGTCCTGTCCTCTCCAGCTACCAGTAGCATACTTGAGAGCAAAGTCTGACACTAAATTAGAAACCATCCAACTGCAGGGGAGCAGAATGCTATTTTTTTTATGGATCCCATTTTGTATATCTCTCAGTCACTGCAGCTTGAGCTTGGATCATCTCTCTAATCATGAAAGTTTCTCGCTGAGTCACTTATCAATTTCACCCAAACTATGCTATTTCCATCTCCATTTGTCATATTTATGGCAACATGTTTACTACTTAATGTTCATATGAAGCCTGGAAGGTAAAAAGGGCTGTCTAACTACTAAAAGTTGTCATTTATACTGTTCCTAAAGTCTCCAAGGTGGGAAGCACATTACAGGAAGCAGCTTGCAGTGTCTGTTTGCCAGCACATGAAACTGAGGGGCATTTGCATGGGGGCAACCATGGTGGCTATCTAGCAGAGCCAAAGGCAGGGGCACATCCCACGCCTAATGCATTTTTATGGCCACACAGGCCGTAATGAAAGCCAGGCCACTGAAAACTGAAAAGGCTGTCCATAGCCCCAGTGCCACGCTGCCTGTGCCAGCTGCACGGGCAGCTCCCTTTGCCTCTACTGGATCCCTGAAGGCTCAGGTTGCCTCCCAGGGAGCGCAGCTCTGGCACCTCAGCCAGCGCCATTTGGCACACACAGCGTATAGTTATGGTGCCATTTAAATGATTTATAAGAACACACACCTTATTAGTTCAGGAAAGAATGAAAGATTTCTGTGCACTGTGGTCTGTTAAGTAATAGTAATGGATCTCAATTACTTGAAAGACCTCTAATTAATTTCTATATTGGCAATGCCTGAGTTAAGAGGTCAGTCAAGAGATTAACTCCAGTTCCCTCATTGTTGCTCAGCCTGTCAGCGCAAATTTCCATGAGCCAGGCAAAGCTGCAGGAATCAAACACCTAAAGAGAAAAAAAATAAATCTAAAATAGCTATTTTCATTACCATGTCCTCCTCCTTCCCTCACTAGCTGACAAGAGATACTGTAATGCAGAAGACTAATGGAGGGGAAAAAAACCATTTTGCTGTCTAAAAGATACCTTCCTCACTCTCACATAATCCTCCTGATCTATTTAAATTGCTTCCCTCCTTAGCCTCCCTCTCCATTTTGGCAGCTCATTCATTTTGAATTTCCTTCTGAATCGTTCTCCTTCTCTGCTGCTAGCTGAAGTGTTCTAAGTCATACTCATGAGTTAGATATTTCCTGATGTTCCTGTACCTAAGCCCCAACTTTTCCTCTAGTTTTCTGAAAAACATACACTGTTGTCAGCTGCCAAGCTTGGCCTACAGGGCAAGCTGCATGCTGAACCTCTTTGCATGCACTTTCTATTACGGAAGCATACATCAACCCAGGGATGACAAGTGAAGCAGTTTCAAATGGCACATTTTCATTCTACTTTATTGAAGTACTTATATCCTGCTTCTAAGTATATATTACTCTATGCACACACATTCTATAATACACACTTACAGTGTAAGCACCAGGACTATAATTTTTAAACAGTCGTTGAAATCCTCAGCCACCAATATGGTTTTGGCAGCATACTGCCTTTCATTTCTCATATCACTATGTATCACATTTTTCATATCACTAACTCTGACTTAGATTATTTCAATTTTAAAAATTGTTTTCTTATGAGTTCCATAGTTACATCTCAGACATCTCCTGCATCATCTAAATTGAAGAATGAAATCTCATCAAGAGCCAGAAAATCTGTCTAGATGTTCAGTGTAATAATGAGAGTTAAGAGCTGTTCAGCTAATAGAAATAGATAGGCTGAGCATTACATTAAGCTCAGACTTCCCCATTCATAACTGATCCTCTGACCACAGCAAAGTTCTGCCCCTGTTGTCAAAAAACATTCTTCCTTAGAAGACATTTCAGGAATGTGGCAAAAAATGAATAGCAAAATTTTCTAAACTAAGGCTGCCATTACCAGGTTTCTGAGTCTGCGCTGACCTCAGACTCAGCTAGCACCTAAGATACAGACTTGGTAACATGATGGCTTTCAACAGGTCATTTGGTTAGAATAGTCTTTGATTTTCTTAAGATGAGCTCAGCCTAGGCCATAGATCAAAGTTTGTGAACCATCTCAAGGACAGAGGCCTTGCTGGGCACAAAACACTGGTACACTTTGTTTAGTAGTCCAGGAGATTAACCATCTTCCTTTTCCACATCCCAGGTGTCATGTTAAGCTCTCCATTCTCTCTGTCCATCAGCTTAGCCTCACCTCCTACATCTCTGCTTCACAAAGGCAATGCACTGAAAATAAATGTCCAAAACCAGAGAACTACTTCATAATGTCTTGATTGGTGCATGGGAACAAGTCAGTGCTGGGCACCTTCATTAAGATTCTGAACCAAACCCTTTATAATCATTGCATTGGAGCAAAGACGCACACTGGAGAGAACCACAGTCTTGCACAGGTACCAGCCCATCAAATTCCCAAAAGACAACAACTTCTCAGACTAGCAGGATAAGGGCAAAAGGGCACAGAACAGTGGTAAAGTGATTTTGTGTTTGAGTTTGTTTATGCATTTTTAAACTTTAAAAAAATCTCTTTTTAAGAATAGTTTTATTACAAGCCTAGATTTACTCTACTTTACAAGTGGCATTTCTTGCTGCTTAAAATGTTTACTTTGTTATATCCCAAAGCTTTGTATGCCTCTCTATATATATAAAAATATAATGTTTACTTTATTATATTCCAAAGCTTTGTGTGTGTGTGTATATATATATACACACACACACACACATTCTATATATACACATATGTTCTAAGGAGAGAAAAAGGATACCTTTATGTTTCTTTTGGCCAAGTTTGGAGGTTGGGCCTTTTTTTTAAGTCAGTAAAGTACAGTACAATAAAGAGCTTGACTGTGAAGACAGAATTTAAGAAAAACAACCTCTGAAAAGGATTTGTAAGGCAGAATTAAGAACAAGAAAAATCCATTCAGTCATTGTTCTTAATGGGGGGCCTGGTGAGTCAGCGTATTTAGAAGCTATTCTAGGTTACGGCAGCCTGTCTACTTTTATGTTGAGATTCTACTTTGATTCAGCTTCTTTAGATATAAATACTGTAAACTTGAAAGTCAACCTGAAGTCAGGTTCTGATGCCAGCCGTATATAGGCTGTGGAAGAATAAAAAGTCATGTATTACAATGCTGTGAGACATAAGCTGAGGGTTTAGATGGTCATGCTCCTGCTCCTTGTGCCTCTTTGAAGGTTAAAAAAAGGACAACACCTTTCCAAACAGAAGTCACAGCTCCAAACTAAGAGCTGATAAAAGCAGACTGTGGAATGCAGAATAAAATTCTATTACCCCCACTAGAAAGTTCAGTAAGGATTTGTAACTCAAGGAATGAGAAATCCTACTTTTGCAATGACTAAACTTAATAAACTTCAACAGAAGGAAAGACAAAATGAGCAGTCGTTTCTTGTTCTGCAAATATTAGAAAGGAAATAAAATCCATTCATTTGGAAGGAGCTACTACTGTAAAGCTGCTGGGGTTTTGCCTGTTTTTTGTTAGAGTTTTTTTGAAAACACAAGTCACACTAATCCGGCCCAGCTAAGATACAGTAAAAAAAAAAAAAGTGTGAAACTCTTTCCATATGGTTCTGTCTGTAAACAGCGATATTTTTGAAACAAATTTCATATAAAGAATTCCAGAGAGTAAGCAGAATACTCTGAAGTTAGTTTTTAAAAAGCAGCTTTCCGAATTATTTAAAACATATGGGAGAACTTGTCTTATGGCTGAACAAGATTCTCAAATCTGAGATTCAGTTTTATGCCTGACATGGGTTTTGATAGATTTAAAAAAAATTTTGCTTTGTCTACTTCATCATTTCTGACTCTGAGTTACAGACCCTTAGAACACTCTTTTTTTTTTTTTTAAAAAAAAAAATAAACCTCAAGACTAACCATAGCTGGAGCAGACAATGCCAAATTCCCAGTTCTGAAATGTCTGAGGAAGTGGAATGTTCAAAACAAAGCTTTAATGGCCTAAAGGGTACTTTTACAGTTTAGCTGTTACATAAAGCACTGTCAGAAACTGATTGTCATTCTTATTTGTTCAGACAAAATTTGTAGCTGACATTAAACTACAATTCGTATATATAAGCTTGCCTGCCACCAGCTGTGTTTAAAGGTGTGCTCAATATCCAGTCACATATGCCATACCTACAAGTCCTCCCTGATAAGACTTCCACATCTTTGCATATACGTTCTGCAGCCAAAGGAAATATTGATAGGCCTATTATTCTATGACCTTAAGTCAGGGGGTTCAGGAGCAGAAAGCTTTGAGGTTTGAGTTCTTCCTGCTTCAGGAATTAAACTTCTTCGAGTTCATACATAACTAAGATAGCCAACAGGTTTATGCAATATTTATATTATTTAAATTCATTAGAGGTACAATTTTTTTTAAAGTCTTCCTATTTCCCTGTGCTCAAGATCTGGCAGCAGACAGGTTTGCCTCCCTCATGCTTGCATGCACAGTTCAGAAGAGCAGTGTGACAAACTAAACCTCTCAAGCAGGTGCTGTGGACCAGGGGGAGACAGATCCCCTAGACCTGTTAGCTGGCTGTACTACTTGCCTCTGGCTGCTGTCTGTGAAATGAAGGATCATACTGCCGTTCCAGGTAGGTCCTTGCTGTAACTGCCATCAGGGAAATGTTGTCATCTCTCCTGGGAGAGGATAGAAATAATCTTGAATGGGTTTGTGAGGTGTCCAGGACACAATTTGTCTATTAAGGCATGGCGTGTAAGCAGATCTTGTTTGGCTGTTTATGAGCCATTAAGGGCCTTTCTTACTCTTAAGGGGAATGCCACCACTAAGAATAGACTGTTTCCCCTTTTATATCAGGCTGTGTATCAGCTAATCTGCTTATGCCAAAGGGCAGACACTTCACCATGCTGGGCACCCTGCCCCAGTTCAGATTCAAAACTCAAGATCTAAATATGGCCTGATGCTTGTATGTGGTTATGTTTAATACCTTTTTTAAACATACTTTCTTCTGTTTGTCTTATACACATAGATCCTTCAAGTTTGTGTTCAAAGAGTTTGTATCTGATCTGGAGTTTGCTGGTGTTACTTTATCACTTGGTTAGGATAAACCAAGGATCTCTGAGCAACACAGTGGTTTGAGACAGTGGAGGTCCATTACTTTTGGCATCAGAGAAGACCAAAGAGGCCTTGAACAAGTGCGAAGAGCCTCTTAAAAGCTTCTGAATATTTAGAGGGTCCATACTTTGTCCCATCTCCAGGGATCTGCATGCAGGTACAGGGAGTACAGGCAGTAAGAAAGGCATGCGAAAAGCCTAGGAAGGGTCCAGAAAAAGTGTAGCAGCCAAGGAGGCGCTGAAATAACCACAGCAACTTGCCACATACTGCATTAACTCAGGACCAAAGAAAAAGGATGACAAGGAGACCAAGACACAACAAATCTCTTGCACAATCACTGACCTGAGAAGAAGTTAAAAGCCAGAGTGAATACAGAAAGACTCAAAACCAGGTTGAATCTCCTTGGAAAAATTTTGCAGAGCCACAGGTCTACCCTTTGTACCTGTACCAGGCACTGGGCCAACATGCACAGCTTCCCTTTCCCTTTTTCTCCCCAGGCCAAGTTAAGCGGCATTTGCTCCTAGCACTGTATTAAGAAACACAGTAGACAGAAAGGAAAACCAGCCTCAGCTGTAAAATTCCCTCCTTAGTCATAGGTATGAGAAAATGCTTCACTGTAGACAGGAAAAGTGAACACCCTTCTCCTCCCATTCACCTCCTCCTGGGAGACTGGGTTCAGTTAATGGAAATATCAAGGGAGTGTCTTCTTAGAATTTAAGTGGCATGTTCTCACATGGAATTGGGGGAAAAGTAGATTGCTCAAATTCTCTCACTGCTTGTATTGTTTTAAGTTTTGGTTTCAGTATATATGTACTCTACAGATCAGAGGAGTTATGCAGTGTATCCAGTACCCTGAAGCCCTAATTATCAATACTGTATGCTCTCAGTATCTCTGTATTTGTACATAAAATCAAATTAGCAATATCCATTGGGCCAAATTCTTCCCCTCACACTAGTACAACTGTTCCTGTTTTAAAAGTAGCTGGGTTCCATGTTCAATTTTCTCTGCCTTTGTGTAAAATTTTATGTCGTTCTTAAGCATACATTTTATTATTCGGTCTCTTATTTCCATCTGCTCAGACTGACTCCCACAAAAAAGTCTCTTTTCAGGTCATTCTATAAACAAACTAATGAGATGAATGCAAATTACAGCAGCCATTCCCTCTACCACAGACATCTCAATGCAAAGGCCTGTATGTGCAGAAGGAATATGTGGAGTTAAGTTTTCAAACCAGAACTAGAGTTTTTGTCAATTTAAATAAAATATTTACATTTATTCCAAGAGATGCACAATCTGATTTTTTTTTTTGGCTATACTGACAGATACTTATTTTTTTATTATTAAAAAACAATGCTCCTTATCGAGCTGAGCACTGTCTCACACTGAGTCTCTTGTAGTGAATCCTGTGACTGCCCTTGACTCTGCATCGCACTGAGCTCTCCTGAACACTCCATTGCAAGAGCTCCAAAGCAAAAGTCCAAAGCTTGTCAGAGAGGAAGTTCCACAAATCACTGGGCTTTCACCCGAGGTAAAAAGCTGCATCAGGGAAGATGATATTTGGTGCAGTATGTTCTCATTTGTTCTTCAGCTGTGACATCCACTTATTGCTGCTCATGCAGAGAAGCAGATACTGATGCTAATGAGATGCCCTCAGCAATCTGCAATTCCCTTTCTTCAGCAGAACAGTAACTTTTGACCTAAATGTTCCCTCTTTTTTTTGGCAGAATGTTGAAAGAAGCAGCAAATAGATAAATTTTCACCTTTTTTGTCTCATAAATCTGACCAGCATAATAAAACATGCTGTGAACAGGCAACTAATTAAATTCTTCCTTGGAAGAGCTACAGCAGCAGCACAATCTTTTTACAAGCCACATTCTTTTAATCTGGCTACTTAACTTTCTGATTCTTTAGCCTCCTTTCTTTTTTCTACTTGTAATATACAGCTGATGAAATACTGGAATTAATTATCTCCACAGCAATATTCATCAAAGCACTCCTGCTTCTATGGAACCCAGGGATGAGAAGTTACTAGGCAAATCTAAAGAAAAGTGCACCCCTTGGATTCTTACAAGAAGACTAAATGTTCACAGGATAAAATAAATAAAACAGGAACATTTCCCTCAAAATATATTTTCTCCCAGCTGATGTCTCTGAGTGGTGTTAGTATTACCTATCTTGATGATGAACATATTTTCAAGAGCATTTTTCTGCTAACAAATAGACATTCTGAGAGGTAACCATATGGTTAAGTGCTCCACAGAGCCATGGTCAGAAAGACAAAAGGTTCTTAAGGAAAACGTGCCAAAACAAAATCCTGGCCCACAGAAATCAGTAAGAATTTTGCTTTTGATTTTAATGAAGCCGGAATTTCACTCAAGAGAACTGCAGAAGGGTCAACCTATTCAGAGGGGAAAAAAGTATCCAGATGTCTCACGGCATTATGGATTTTGAATCAGAAATTTCTGTAGCAACGTGAAACCTTTTCTCCCTAGTTTTACTGCATGAAATAGAATACCTTATTTTTAATTAACTTTTCTCCCAGTAAAACTAATATAAAATAATGTAATGGAGAAGAAATGCAGCTCTACTGTGTTGAAAGAATTACAAATTCCTGTGGTATCTTACAGTTTAATTTTTCTTCAGAGAAAAACTGACTTTTTTTTTTTTTTAATACATTGGCATCACCATTTATTTCTACTTTGTGGATTTAAATCCAGTAAAAAGTGAACACTGAAACTCTGGACTGATAATAAGGCTAAATTTTGAGTTTGTGTTTTTTATTTTTTATTCCAAAATGGAAAGGTGATAGAAGATTCACTAGCACTCAGGTATGCATGTCTGCAAGGCTAGTCAGAGATATGAATGGCCCATTTTCACTCAGCTGTCTTGACTATTGTCTTAGAAAATGGACACTTGGCTTTGACTAGGATCACGTTATGTATTCATTTCAGAACCCAGGGGAATTTTAATCACCATCCTATTATAATATAATTGCATTCAGTCTCTTTTTGTCCTCAGAATCCCTTCCAGACACTGTTTTTCTGTTGTGTTCAGATAGTATCCTGTTGGGATGCTGACATTCTGCTACATCTTTGTCTAGATATATACACAAGGAGAATATAATTCCTGTCAAGGCTCTCATTAGTTGTAAAGCAAACAAAAAGTGTCCTTAAAATGTTCCATCATATGCAAAATTAGACAAAGTCAGGGTCAAAGAAGCTTCTTCCTGTGTTCAATGTGGCTGGTACCTCAGTTAGTTTCTCTCAGTGTTCCCTCCTTGACAGGAATGGATATTGAAATAGTGGGCAGTAACCTTGCCATTTGCACCCAGCCTTTTCCTTGGGCAATCCAACACGGCAAGCCCAGGCTCCTTGACTTAGTCTCGAGCTGGTCTGACAGAGCAATCTGTCACTGTCTGCCTAAAAGGAGAGGCCAACGACAACTGTGCAGTAAGTAATCAACCACAAATACTCCTACATCCTTTCCCACTGTAATTGCAAACCTTTGAGCTTGAAACTGATCTCAGTTACATCAGCATAAATCCTGACTAGCATCCCAAACTATGCAATTCTCTGTAATTATTTTAAGGGAAATGAAACTAGATTCCAGCTCAATGAATCCTAAAAGCCAGATGAGACTTAATATAGTCATATAATTTCATTTTTATGAGCCACAACCCAAGTGAGCAGGAGCACTAACTGACCCTCAGTGTACACTCTCATCATAAGCAAATTGCACAGTATTACTATTAACTTTTTCATCAGTGTTGCAAAGAACTATTACTTTTTTTTTTTTTTTTAATTTGGAATCAGCTAAATGCAATTACTGTGTAATCGCCAGAAATAAATGCCATCTTTGCCAACCTTTGGTTACAGAATGACCAAAGCAACACTCCTTCAATCTCTTCTCATATCCAGAACACTAAGAGGCTGAGTACTTTGATTCCAGATCAAAAGATATGGCTATATAATTTAATCGCTACAGTGCCCATGAGAGGTACTCAGAAGGGAAGTTCAGTTCCTCAGTACCACAGCAACTCTGCTGAAAACCAGAAACACATATTTGAAACAGGCTTCAAATTTTAATTGGTCTGTCCCAGGCTTGATATAAACTTTCATCACCTTGGTCAGCATTTGCAGACCTTCCAGGTGGCAAATGCACAAATTTGTGAGGTGCAACACAGCACTGAGCTGCAGCAAATAAAATGACAGCACCACTGCTGAACTGAGCTGATTCCAGCTCTGAGTAGGCTGGAGAAAATCTGAATGAAAAATCCAGCCTGCAGCAGCATCACCTTTATTCCCAGGGAGTGACTGGTGTCCTTGGGGTTTGTTGTCTTTTTCCTCCCATTTACTCAGTAAAACATCTGTCTTGGCCAGACATGCCATTTATGCAGAAAAAGCAAGCTTGAAGAAAAGTTACAAGATTTTATCCAAGTATGAAACACAGAATTTCTTCTTGGCAAAACAACAGCCTAGAAGGTATTTAAACATGAGACTCCGATGAATGTGGCAGCAGGGACAATTACTGTCTTCATCAAACCATACTCTCATAAAATAATCTGTCGTGAGACAGAAGAAGTTGAGACCCTGTACCTATTTCTGGTCTGGTTTGAATGTCTCTGGTCTGGTTTGCTGTGGTTTTGGGCTGTCACTCTTTTCCTTCTTGAGGTGGAATTTCAGTTCTAGGTCAAAAACCATAAAAACTAACCATACATGCAATATGCAAGGCTCACGCACATACTCTTCTCTCTTTTATGCAGGGATCCCCAACCACTTTGTTGAAGATATAATACATTTTAAAGGCAACAGAGAATGTGCTCAGCACAAAAACAAAAACAAAAACAAACAAACAACCAAACAAATTAAAAAAATAAAAAGTGACCATACACTCGTGGATTCCTGCTTATATTATCTAAGGCTTCGGCAAGATCCTCTTACACCAGCATATGCAGAGAGTGTGTAATTTAGAGTACAGATTTCTCCATTCAGTTTTCTGCTTTTCTCTCGATCTTTTGCCCTTCTCATGGTAGTTCCTCTCAAATTTGGTACACAAAAGAACAAGTGTCCAAAATAAAACAAAGCCCTCATTATTCCCCTAATTTTTACACAAGGCTAGCAATTAGTTTAAAGTTTGTTGCAATGAGCTCCTGCATGGCTTGTGTAACAAATGAGGTCCCTTCAATTAGATGGTCATTGCCAGTCATAATTTATTTTGTTCCAAATACATCACTAGCATTTCTTTATCCACAGATCTTCTCTTGTCCTTTCAAGATTTAGGGAAATTAGTGTTTGGATAGATATACTAAGAAGTAAGGCCAGATTTTTTTCCCTAAGTATTTAGGTTTCTGGCTCCCATCTAAATAGATGGAAACCTTTAGAACCTGCCCCCACATGACCTGGCACTTGTAGTTTGTGTCTCTCTCCTGCCCTGGGGCATATGCTTAACCAGTTGATACAGCAGCTGCTAAGAGAAGCCACAAAACTGGCACAGAACTGAGTCATCAATAAAGCAAGAGCAGTTTTGTCAAACTAAATTAAGGCTCTGATGAAGAATAAATGCTACATCCATTAATAGCATCCCTGAAAGCACTTTCTCTTCTGGATTTCTTTATCCATATGGATTAGAGCTGTTGGAAGCGCACCATACAGTAATAAATGGCTACTATTTAACTTAAAGCATAAGAGTTGGTGCAGGAGATCCTACAAAGAGGATGTCATTGTGAGTGACATGATTTGCGCATTGGTACTAGCGAGTATCATCCATCTGAGAAGCGGTCAAGAGAACCACAGTGGATATCACAACAGAACTGCCCCAAGGGATTTCTAGCACTTTTACCCTCCACTCAGCATCTGGAGAGGCACACAGGTTCTACTAAGTCTTTCATAAACCTCAGCATGCCATGGACTGGTAATGCAGCAAAAATATTTAGAAATTCAGTACTGGATTTTTCTTGCCACCCTTGGATGTGAAGTACAACAAAACCAGTAGGCTTCAGACCAATGTGAATAATTTAGCAAGAATGTTGAAGGCCAAAGTGCAGCAGGCAAACCTTCAGAATCCACATGCAGGAAAAGTGGTTCCTTCACAGCTGTTGGTGACAGATTTGTTGAAACAGACAGGTAAACACAGAGGTGTTTGAAAAATGATAAATAGTGTTACTAGCCTTTCTCCTTAGAAATAATACTGAAGATCAAAAAATCCACTAAAATCAGTCATGAAGGCTCTAGGTTTTCACACAGGCTTGCTGACCTTGTACCTTCATCCTCAACTTCTAATCTGAGGTATTTACAGAAACTGTGCCACATGTCTCATTTCCTGACTTGCTGATTTCCTGGTAAACTATATATGTCAGTGGTGGGGGACAAAAAGAGGAATCCTGGTGGAAAAAAGACCAAAACAACTGAGGAAAACAGATAGAACTGTTAAGAAAAAAAGAAAAACTCCTTTGTCTTCTCTGGATTTGTCATCCTGTTGAAATAAAAGGTTTTCTAAATAATTCCCCAGATGTAAGAGGTCTGACTGCATTCAGATGTCTGAATTTTTTCTCTGCCTTTTTATTCTATTCCCAACAGTCTCATGCCTTTTCCTCACAAGTGCAAGATCCCACCTTAGTGACAGATCTGTGACTTAAGATCATAATTAACCTTTGCAAAACACATCTTTATAAAAATGCCAAAAAAGCAGAGAGTATTTCAAGGACAGCAGAGAACACAATTGACTCTTCCCTCACCAGCTACTCCGGACTATTGCTGAGAACACTGGCATAAATCTGGTATGCTTACATAAATGCATGAATCTGTAGGCCCATCCAATACACCAGAAGTCATTCCATTCAAAGCTGATCATACAGAGAAGAAAAATCCCAAACAAAAGGAAGCCAGAGTTAATGCCAGGGGACTCTACTCCTTCCAGAGGCTTGGCACATCCCTCAGCAGCGATGATTTTTGATATGGCCCCACCTGATACCCCAACACCATCCAGTGGCAGCCACAGCAGTGGCTTTGGAACAGGAGCTGGTTTATTCTGCCAGGTAACAGCTGATATGCAGAACAGCAGGCATCATGGATTAAGAGCTTCTGAGGATGCTGTCAGAAGAAGTGTGCAGTTCATTTGATACTTTCAAATATTCTTATGATGTGATTATATTTTCAACATTGTATGAAGGCTGTTTTCATCAATGAAAGCCTGCAGAGAACATAGATTAAAATAATAATACTAGGAAATTCCTACCAAGATCAAAACTAACAACAAAAAACCCTACCTCTGGCTTAATTTTTTTTAGAACCTGATTAATCAATCATAATGAAAGGCACTGAACTGCGTGGCTGACAATGTTATGACAAAGAAAAGCCTGTGGGCTCAGCTCTCAGCTGGTCTAAAAAGGTCACTCTTTGCTTCATTGCTTTCCTGCAATACTTTCTGTGATGCTCGTGCAGAAATGGTTAGACATTTAAAGGCTTTGTACTGTGGAAATATTTTGTATACCACTCTGCTAGCTGATGACACTTTGCTTTGCTAGAAGCCCTCTCTTTTGCTTCTCAGGATGATGCACAAGGTAGAAACAGTTTTACTCACTGACTCTAGCACTGAGTTCACTGCACAGGCAGGCAGGAAAAACACCATTAGTAGAGTGAGCGGAGCAAGAGCTAGGACCAGTGCCAGATAATAAACATGCATCCCCACAAAGCACCAATAAATAGTATAGACAGACTTGAGCTCTTTTCATAAAGAAAACTATTAATTTCCTCCCACTGTGCATAGCTGGTAGCTTAGTGATCCACAGGCTACAACATCGTATTTTGGAGGCCTTCTATGAATTTTTTTTTCCATGCTTCATCAGGTCAACACCATATCTCATAATTAAAAGAAAGTTTGTTTCCAAGGGGAGTTGTTGTACACTTGGCATTTTAGGTTTTACATTTGGGCCCAAAACAAGATGCAAAGCCCGCGCTTGCAAAACTTTCTTGAGCACAGATCAGATTATATGTTGTGTGCGGTTCTTTAGAAGCTTCTGTCTGAAATGCCCCAATTAGCATCAGAAAAATCAAAGATATATGTTCATGTGAAATTTAATAATTTATATTTCAGATTTGATTTTGCATAAGTGCAGCTCTTGAGCTCATTAAACTTAGGAACACCCCTTTTGAAACTTAAATATTAGCCCTTCTAGCCAATAGGCTAGTTAACACCTGAGCTGCCCAGACACTTGCAGGAAAGCACATAATTCTTCTTCTTTTAATACAAAACACATATTGAAGCACACCAGCAGACAATTCTTTCTCTGAAACTTACCCAAACCTGGATGGTACTGTGAAAGCATGTATATTAAACATGTTCTTCCAATCCTTGTCACTCACTGCATCTTCCAGGGCCTCTCTTTGACCTTTCCACTAACCCATAGCACCATGTCAGGGTATAGCTGATCCACACACCACACCAAAAGGCTGCTCCAGAGCCTTATTCCACTCCTCTTGCCTTTAGGAAGCAATGTCAGTCAGCTAACCCAGACATGGACCTAGGATCAACTCTGGATCAGCCATGCATGACCACACAAACTGCATACTGTAGGGTCTCATGGTCCTGTAACTAGAATTCCACTATTTTTTTCATCTCAGACTATTCTTTATAAATATTTCCTTGCTTCCTGATACCACACATGTCGCAGCAGTTATCCTCTACTATGAGCTTTTTAATTGAGAGGCTTTACCTGCATACTGAGCACCCATCCCAGTCTTTAGCAATACCAGCGGATTAGTTCCCAGTTTTTCCTTTCAAGACTGCTCTTAGATGTTCCAAATCTGTAACTCTACTGGTACCCTGGGCAGCCCTTTAATAATCCTTCTCTAAACCAGAGACACCCTACTTGTTTGCGCTGCATCTAATTGTTCATGTCACACTTCAGATTTACTACCTGGATTGCCAGGCACCACTAGCAAGTCTTTCTCCTTGTTAAAGACTTCATAGCATCACATTACCTTAAAGCCCTGTCACAGAAATACTTAACAAAATATATTTAAAATGCTACATTGATCTACTCTGCCACACTGCCCTGGTGTTCTGGGTATTGAAGAGATATCTAGATGTGGGTGAATAAATCCTCATAATCAAATCATAAAGCAGGTTAGAAAAGGAACAGACTGATTCACAGAAAAGCAAGTTGGCATGCCCTGGGTTACAGAGTGGCACTGAATTGCATCCTAAGAGCAAATACATTTTCTGTTTCACCTGTGAGTAAATGCAGAGAAAAAAGCTACTAAAATTGTCAGTCAATTTAAATACTGTTCAAGGAAAAATATTTAGAAAAATATAGCAATCTTCTAAATGAACATTCATCTGCACACTTACACATTAACTCAAATACTATGAGTCAAAAGGAGATGTGATTAAGGTTGTTTCCACATCCTTGACTCTACTCCTGTAACACTAATTCTCAGTTCATCCATTCATCATATCTAAATAGCCCATACACTGTAGCCATCTTGAATGCACTAAAGCTATTTTGTCAGCATAAATTTCCCAATGAGCTATGCCCCAGAAAACATAGTTTATGATTTTGGCTTTCAAGAATCTATGTCAATGATAAGCAAGAATGAGGCTGTATACCTTTTTTTTTTTTTTTCTCCACTGCTTTATTCCTTTTTAGGACCATGTGGAATTCATCAGCACTGTGATGCCCCTGAGGTATGCAAGAAACCATGTTATTAATTTTATTAGTGCTAATTAATTCTGCCAACAAGGCCTCTGCAACTAGTCAAGACATCAGTCTTTGCCAAAACCAACAGATTAAATAAATTTAAATTTCTAGGACAAGCCATTCCATAGTTATAATGAGCCAAATAGAAAGTTAGGGAAACACTGGAAAAAAATGATGTAATTTAAAAACTTTCATAAAA
Source organism: Regulus satrapa (assembly GCA_013396955.1). Classification (NCBI taxonomy): domain Eukaryota; kingdom Metazoa; phylum Chordata; class Aves; order Passeriformes; family Regulidae; genus Regulus; species Regulus satrapa. Next base: position 59,258 of record VWZN01000694.1, on the reverse strand, counting down.
TGTAAATCCTTCATCTAATTTGATTAAAATTTGCTGTGAATTTTCAGATGGGTTTGTTTCAGTTTATACATGTCCATAGAGCTGTATAATGAATAGCTGGTGCAAGCGAACAACAGCAAAATTAGTATTACCATCACATAAATCATACTTTAATTTTGGATTGACTGCAACACATCACAGAAAAATCACAGCAGTTCTCTAAAGATGCAGGTTTCTCACAAATAATTATATAAAAATCTGTGTAGAGTTAGATACAGAATACTGTGGGTGTATTAGATAAGAGTATATGTACTATAAAGCATTCAGTTACAAGCACGTGCATTGTCTTTTGTACAGCACTCACGTTTCTCTGAGACAAGAACAACAGGAATGATTTATGCTTTCTTTTTCACACATTTGCAGCAGATTATGCCTGCAGTCTGAGGAGGTGACTTTTAGCTGTGCCTCAACACCTTTCCAAGCTTTTCGCCCCTGCCCACCAGGATCATGGCTCTCTGTTACCAGGAATAGTTGACATGATTGTCATACCTTAAGGACCCTGACATTCAGCTTTAAGTATTCAGTTAAGCAATTCTTCAAATACTCATTAATTCAATCCTTCTAGAAGTGGGTGGAAGAACACTGAAGGAGACAAGCACATTATCTCAGAACTTCTCACAGCACCTCCACTTACAAAGACAAACAAAGGAAAGCTGTGCATCAGCCAGGCTCATATTTAGATGTAATCCTCTAGTTCTTAATAAACACAAATTTTTAGAAGACTAAATGTGTAATTAAAGAATAGATCATCCCTCCTTTTATCCAGCAACTCCAAATTAACTTTGAAGAAGTGATGAAGACAAGGTGGTGAGGGAGTAAAATCAGAATTTCTGTCCTACAGGCAAGTACACAAAGATTTTCCTATTTGTTTCTATCCATGACAAATATAAACTTAGTCTGCATTTATTTGGCATGGCATTGCCGAACTATCCTTTGTCATAAGACTCTGCTGAAAGTACCATTTGGCCATAAAAGCCTGTTAAGGTGCAGCATGCCATCCTTGTTTGTGTGTGTGCCCCAGATCACACAAAGTTTCCAAACAGTTCATCCTCATTACTTCACCAGTTGCATGCTTCTGTTTTTATCAAATAAAGGAATGCCAATATAAATGCATTTATAAATGGACAGTGAGCTGTGCTGGTCTGAACATGCTCCTCAGAAAAATTTTCATTTTTGCTATCTGGTAGTTAACGTGTGACTTTTTCTAGAGACCACTTCAAGCTCTCCATAAATCTTACAGTCAACACACACAGTAATATACTGGTGAACACTGGTCCCTCTAAGTTAAAGGTATCTTGCTATGAAATGTTGGCTAACACAGGAAGCAAGATGGAAAATTCAAATTGGTCATGATCCAGCCACTACTTTCACTTCTAGCCTAGTTTACTACACCAAAAAGAATTAATGTATTCCTCATAAATGCTCTAAGTATGAGCTATACACAACACTATTTTCACAAGCCTGAAAACAGAACCTGGATTGAGATTCATGCACTCTTATTTTTAATCCAGATCATAGAAAGCAGGGGTACAGGCACACCCTCCTGGCTCAGTAAAATCTGCTGAACCAGTCTCAATATTGAGTGTGATGCTGACACAGTGATTTACCTGGCGTGACTTGTGATGGCTTCTGTGCTGCACTAGGCTACTGAGCTTGGCTTCTTAACAAGACAAAGGCCTGAGCTCTTTTAGCCTCTTCTGTCTCCACTCCCAAGCCTGGGCAAGAACATGCAGATCCAACATCTCTTTTCTAATCTCACTACCTTGAAGTCATATGTGTTCTCAAAACCCACCAATGCTACGGTGAGATTTGGAGAAAAACAAAAATAAATTAAGAATCTGTTACGTGTTATGCACATTGTTATCTGTTTAATTAGTTGGGGTTTCTTCCCTTCTCTTTGAATGTTTTTTTTTGTTTTTTTGTTTTTTTTTTTCACTTCAGAGCAGCAGACTGTGCTGAAAGGACATAGGATTGCTCCCTCCTTGGTGAGTAACTGAGTGTGCAAAAGGGAGAGAAGACTGTAAATTGCAGAGTGACCTGGAAGGAGAGAGCTGCAGCATCAAGCTGGGAGCCTGCAGTTATAGAGAACACTGAGAAACCCCTGGGAGAGGCAGAGAATAAGACAGGCCTTAGGAACAATGGCAAGACCTTCCTACACATCAGAACAATCTTGGCATAATTTGAATAAAGTAGAAAATGTCACTGTATTGATTAAAATAAATGCTGGGAGCTGAAACCAGCTGCAAAATCACAGGAGGTAAAAGAAGAAGATTCTTTGGAAATCATGTTTCTAATTTCTACATTGACTTAGTTACACTGATTTTGAAAAATTCTTAGAAGTTTTAAGTTTTCCTGAAACATTCTCACCAAAGCCTGTTTCTCTCTTTTTTGGTCCTTGGTGAGATTAACTTAGAGAAAAGGTAAAAGCAGATCCACTTCACAGCTTTCACTGATGTGTACACACTCTGGTTCAACTCACAAAATAAAACATTAGAGAGGAAGAATGAAATTAGCCTGATCAGGCTTTGGAAGTTTCTGCAATCTAGAAAGTAGCATTCAAAACAGAGTTTAGATTCATGATGTGTTTGTAGTAGATCATCTTCACCCAGCTCCTTCACTCAACTAGCCAGCCAACTACTGCTGACTCTGTAGATATTCAGATAGTCACCAGCAATCAACAGTGAGCCAATAAAAGGTGCAGTCAATTTAAAACAGTGAATGACAGAAATTATCACTGACAGACTACCAACTTCTACAATTTCAATCCATTCCATGGCCCTCTGCACAAAACCACTCCTTAGGGGAAAACAGGGAACAACACATTTAAACATGGAACTATCCTCACCAGTTCATGGTCTAGTTTGTGAGACTGATTTCTGCTGGTGCTTTAGGGTCTGGATCTTTGGACTAGGTCAAATTCATGGGCCTCTGGTTAAATTTATAACCCATGATACACAATGAATAAAAACTTGTCTTTTCAGTTTATGCCCTGAAAACAAAGACTTGCCAGAACCCTTAGAAGTTTTTGGTCTACCCCATAAAGCCTCAACTGTTATTGCTTTTTACAGAAGTGCCTATTTTTTTTATTTATTTAAATCTTGCTATCTATTTGGCTAACATCTTCTGACATAAAATTTCATAAGTTGATTATATGCTACATTAAAGAGAACTTGCTTTACATGCATTTTTAAATGGTGGATTTTTACACTATTTGCCAGATTTGTAGCATTTCTTCATTCTGTACCTTCCTAGACATGTTCCTCTTTCCTCTCAAGTATACTGTACAGAAAGCAGAGGACACTTCTGCTTCTCCTCTTCTCACATCACACTATTTCCACTAGAGTAGCTCTAGGAAAAGAAAACAATCAAGGTTTTTTTTCCCAGTATGAACAGCAATGAGATGGGAGTCTGAAAGAGTGAGTTATGTCAGTACTAAGGTGTACATCAAACGAATCTAACACCAGACAAAGTGGCAGAGTGCTTCTCTTTTTTGGTCCTAGTTAAAGCTGAAAGTATGCATGGTATTTTTTAAGGAAGCATCTCTTCTTAGGATATACTTCAAAGGAAGTGTTATAAGCCTTAATTCTATCTTTCTGTTTCCCACCTGTATATTAAAGCAGTATTTGTTGAAAAGTGTGAAGTTATATACCAGTGAAAAATGCTCTGTAAGGTCCAAATATAAATTCCTCGCATGCCATTTGTGTACTTGCTGCTATCACAGATTTTCTTTTAACCAGCATTCATTTCAATAAAGCAGAACCATTTCATGATATGTTGTTCTTGCGTTTAGTATTGGATTTAATGACGTGTATAAGCGTATAATTTCCTATGTTTATTCTTTTTATCTTGTTGACAAAAAGCCATGACGATTTTAATTGTATGATGCCTGGCAGAAATTCTCATCTACCTTTCTGTTACTTCAGTGGGAAGCATATGTCTCACAACTGAGCAAAATGCTAAATTATCAGAATTAGAGATTTTCTATCCCTGAGTGACACTTCTCTATAAATCTAAGTATTTCCAGCTAAGCCATATCAGGCAATAAAATACATAAGCTTTTACATCCTTTTTGAATCAAGATGTTCAACCAAGAGACAGAAGAACTGTTTCTTAACAATCTCTCTGTTGAGTCAACGTTTAGTGATCATGGAGCCATGATGAAAATGCAGGATGGCTATAAGGGCCCCATGCTGTAGTCTAGCTTAGATAGCACTCTGGGATATGGGAAAGCTATTGAGAAGAGTGGCCTCAAAATCTACAGTTTCATTAGTAGGAAGAAATAAGAGCCTTGGAGAGTCTGAAGTTCCTAGCATGATCCAAAAGGTGGCTTTTTGGTTCAGATCTCCAGTGCAATTATGCCAGTCAATCCACTTTCAACAAGAGAAAAGTGTTGTACCACAGATTCTGTGACCTACTAAGCAAGCACTCATATATGTCTAGTTAGAGAACACATCCAGCAATAACCTAGCTGGACAAGCCCCAGACTTCAAGCAGTTGCAAAAGCTGACAATACATTTGACTTTCTTCTCCTTTGAGGTGTTTATTTAAGCAACTGACTCCACTGCACTACTGATTTGAACTACACAAAGACATGTGTGTCACTTCTAATGAAAATTCAGTACATCGTGTTTGGCTTTTTTTTCTAAATCAGTTTTTAGACAGAAAATCACTTCTGAACTGGATGGACAGAATCTATCTTCTCAAGATTTTTTGACTCCTGCAGAAGATGTTTCTGCCTTCAAATAATTTTTCTCCTGGAAAGATAACTGAATTCTTGCTCCTGCACAATCAGCAAGGACAAGGGCTCAAAATCAGAGCACCAAGAGTACACTCACAAATAAAATACACAAAAATAATTAAATACACAAAAAGGGAAGAAATACCAGGTGAAGACTAAAAAAAAAGGGGTGGGAAGCTATTTTTTTCTGGAGGATTTAATAAGAACTGCTGTAGGGCCAAAGTGAGCATTTACTCAGCTGTTAACAAGGAGTCAGTGAGATTCCAGGAAAACTGTTGTGACTGCTCATGCACATCAGATGGCCCAGAATAAAATAAAAGTAAACAGAAAATAAAAGAAAAATTGAAAATAAAGCTTAGGGCATTTCTTGAGGAACAAAAATCCTTTCCTTAGGGTAAAAAAAAATGTTTTGAAAGCAGCTAGCAGGATTCATCTAACCTGGCATTTCCGGCATCTCCTCAATTGAGGTCATAGGAGACCTTTCGCCTCTATTATTTATTGTGGGTTTTGTCATCAGAATAGCATTTAAAAATGTCCTCAATATTTGTCCTTTTCTGCTTTTGGAGCTTTGCCATGGCTCAAGTTCTCAATTTCTTCTGCTGAGAAGTCAGTAAGACAGGAGGCTAATGGTCAAGCTCATTACATGAGGGCTGACTTTGCTTCCATGGCATTTGGCATTTCTTCAGGAGCAATTCTAGTTTGAAATGACCAAAGCAAAAGTGTAAGAGAAATCAACATCAAAAGAGTCAAGCAGGAAGGATGTCAGTCTTTGTCTTTTAAAGATTTTGCAAGGAAAAAGAGGCTGGGAAAAAATCAAAAAGAAGAGAGAAGTATGGCAGGAAGAACTATATTCACACCTACTTTGCCAGGAACAGGCATACAAGGGGTGTATTTGTGAATGAATTTTACGACTAATTTTTTAAAAAATTATTCAGCTTATTTATCCCCTGAGCCTACAAATAATCGAAGCTTTGCTTCAGTTTTCTTGTCTTTTATCATGTATGGACTTGCTTGTACTCGCTATGTACAATAGCTACAAGGTAATAGGTCTTTTTCAGCACAGGACATTTAAATAAACTCTGTGTTTACAGTTCAAATGGAACAAATCCAAGTTCATCTTAAACACATAATCCTCCCATCCAATTATTCTGAGGAGCTCAAAAGCATTTTGCACGGAAGAACAGTTGCCAGAGCACAGGGCTTTTGCACTGGTGCAGTGGAGAGGCACTGAGCTCTCGCTGGCAGGGTAACAGCGTGCTTGTACCCACCTGCCACACACGTGTCATGTCCAGGTGCCAGGCAGCACAATGACACCCCAGCAGCAAAAAGCCAAAGAATGACATCCAAAGCCTTGCCCAAATCTGCTCTCTCCCAGCCCCTTGGCCAATTTTTAGCTCAATACTGTCCTGCTTTCATCTTGAATGCAGAGATAAACAGACAAAAGTGTCTTCTGATGCCTTTTCTGAACCACTGCATCACTACTATGGTACATTTTCTTTAACACATATAGTTTTTAAGATCCTATTGCCCTTTTTAAGCTTACTATGAATTATAGATCCAGATGCCACTACATGCAGCCCAAAAACAGTATAGAGCATCAGCAGGTACATACATTTAAATTACTCCCATGATTTAATTCCCCATTTTCAAAATATGCAGATGTTTTATGCCTCTTTTCTCTGAGGTAGTTTATCATAATACAATCAAATGGACAATTGTACAACATTGCAAAGGTGAAGGGAACATAATTTGCCCACCCAAGGCAAGACAAAACAAAAACAACAGATGTCTATTGGTCTCTTCTTACCCCCTATTTCTACCAAGGGGAGCGGTTGTGTATGTAAAATGTGGAGGCCTTGGGAGGCTGCAGCAATGCCCTCTACTCCATTAATCAACTTATGTGTTGTGCACTTGGAGATGAGGAAACCAGATCACAGCTCAAATTCAGGCAGCCTGCTAGGGGAGATACAGGTTTATTAGGACCTTGGGGCTTCAATGTCTTTCCAGCGACTGTTGATAGTCATCTGCACAAATCTCTTTGTTACTGGTTATGGCAGATAGTAAAAACAAAGATACGGAGTCACACAGCATAGGCATGTATCTTTATGTGCCACTAGTGATCCATATCCTAGGCTGGGTGCAGCAGAAGAGGCCACAGGGAGATACTTTGATTGTCTAAAATGTAACAAAAATGACAGATAAAAGTTTTCTCCATCTGTCTGGATCTAAGCAGAATCATGTGTGCATACAAATCTGGAACTAAAACAGCAGCCGCCATGAGATGAATGCATTTACTATAAACCCTGATTATTTTATTCTTCTTAGTACAAACCTGCTAATCCAGTGCCTGTGAGAAATTTATTCTGTGGCTATGCAGGGCTCTGGGCAGCCCAATGCCTGCCATCCTTTTGGCCACCACATTGTCTCTCTTTCCCCCACCTAAAGATAAGCCTTTTTACTGGGATCCCAAGCACTAATCCCCTGCCACCAGACACCACCAGACCAGATGTTACACAGAGTAACTACAAACCAGCATCCTCTTCCCATGCCCCACATCTCATAACATATCCAACTTGCCTTGCTTTTACCTTTGCCTAATGTCTACTGTCTTCAAATTTCTTTCCTGCTGAAAGCAATTCAACTTTGAGAAGCTCAGTATTAGCTTGTTTAATGTCTTCCTTCCTGCTAAAGTTATGCAGCTCTGCTTATGGTATTAAGCAGAGTGTAGGTTCACAAGGAGAGATTTTAAAATTATTCTTTAAAATGCTTCTTTACCATAACTTGAATAACTCCTTTAGAAAATATGTGAATTGTACAGAATGCAGTGATTATGGCAGAAAGGATTTCTTTGGTCCTTTATAAAGAAGGCTCTTTCCCTTTTTGGTTAAGTACCTGTTCCAAATGACTGTCAAAAGGCCACCAGAAATTTTGCCATCTGAACTACTCCATGAAAAAAAAAAAAATGCTACCCCAATAGAAATTAAAACCTTTAGCAGAAAGTGGGCATTATTTTTGTTCTGGAATTAAATTATCCCACATTCCTTTTATAATCAGTAAAAATAAATTGTGCTACCACATACAGAATAGAAATACTAAAATGAAAGGAAAAATACAGATGATAAAATAAAATTTTAAACCCTCTTTTCTTAGAATCTTTTGTTGAAAATATAGTGCAAATTTGGCTCGTGGTCCTCTGTTCAAACTCCATTTGTTAGTTCAAAATCCTTCATCTGACACCATTAATCTTCTCATACTCTGCATCCAGTGTAGCAATACATACCAAATATCAGGAACACAGATGCACTTTCAACAGCTTTTTCATTCATGCCTAGCATGGTGTCATCTTCTCAGCAGTCACAGAAACTGCTTCCAGCACTCCCAGGAGACAGAAGATTTACTGCTACCATGTTAGTTTTATGGGCCTGGACAAAAAATCCTATTAGGTAAGTTTTTTTTATAGGTCTAGGTACTTGGCAAGGGAAAACAGCAGCTTCCCTAGCAGAGGCAATCTACTGTTAATTTTTAAGGTGGCCACCCATTACAGACACTGCAGAAACTCTCCCATGTGAGCCATCACCACAGAGGAAACAAAGGCACTGCTCCCTGCATCTCTCTGTGTTTCATTTCCTCTGAAGCCCCCCTATGGCGCAGGCCAGGTGCAGACAAAAAAAAATGGACCAGAACTTCACCACATACACTTCACCCATGTTCATATCTTCACACAGCGTGAGATCATTGGCTAAACAAAAAAGCTTTCTGCATGAGAAGTTCTGAGTGTGGTCTCACAGCAGGTTAGTGCTACTCGGCATAAGCTATAGTTTAAACTACCCAATGCAGGCCACAATTTCAAGAAGGACTTTTGGGCTTCTGAACTGTATTTTTTAGGCCTGATTTTGAGCCACACATTTTAATGGATGTCTCTTGCTATTAGGAGGCAAGCACAGGGAATACAGCTATTAACAATAGGCTTTGCAATTTATTAAAGACTCTTCTTTATCCCAGCTGAAGAAACAAATGACTCCCAGACCAAAGGGCACACAGTTTCTCTCCTAGCAACAGTGGGTATCTCTCACAGGGAAAATATTTTTATTAGTTTTTCAAAGGGCCTGGTATAATACTGCTGAACTTACCTCTAATGTGCTGTAAAGAGACTTGAACTGCTGCCAGCAGGAGGGCTGTGAAGGGACTTTTGAGGCACTGTGACAGGCCTTCAATTGACTTTACTAGCAGCTTTTACACATCTCTTTGGAACTCCATTTAAAAAGTTTATTTAGTGTTATTTCAATTGCTTTCATTAAAGATCTGTTTTGTGCTGTTCCAGTTGGAGTACTCTCTCAGTCTGGTACTTCTATGAGGTTTTGGACTGGGATGCAAAAGCTACTGCAGTTATCCTGTGGACTGTAGGCTGCCTAATTTTTGCATAAGTCTCTTATCTTCACATACTTTGAAGTACTTGTTCTTTGCATGTAAATCATTCTTACCCACAAATTAAATCTGAATTGCTGCAGCAATGCGGTAAAGGCAGTTATGAATAAAGGATGTATTTTATTAAAGTTCAGTATGCATGGGCTATAGATCTGCTTTACTCACATCAAAGAGAAATACTCTTACTTAGAGTGAGCTCTGGTAAACTCAAACCAAAACTCCAGGACAGCTAAGAAGACCATTCAATGAAAAAGAGGAAGCAGTGGGCTGCTCTGAGCCCTCCCTGATTTCATTTTTAGGTGACATGTACTTTGCATGTGCCAGGGCTGAGGGCTCTGTCTAGTACAGGGCAGAGCTTCAGCTCCTGGAAGAGTCAGGTCTGAAATGACTCCCTGTTGCTTCCACTTGGGGTCTGCAAAGTTAACATTTGTTCTAGTCATTTCTTCACATCTTTCTGAGCCTCCCCTTTCTTTCTTTTTAAGTGAAAATAAACATTTAAATGAAGGATGGATGCTTAAACATCTGAAATGCACCTAGTTCAGTGCTACACTTACTCTAGAAAGCTACAGAATTTCCTTGGATGTTTCCTGCAGTGCAGTGCCCATTTTCATAATTCATAAAAAATTTCACATGTATAAGCTTTCATGTTCTCTGAGCACACACTTCAGGGTTTTTTGGGTTTTTTCCTTTCTTTTTTTTTTTTTTTTTTTTTCTTTCTGTAAAATTAAATTTCCTCAAGACTCATGAGCCTAAAGAATCAGGACAACTTCCCCCTCCCCCCTCCCACCCCCCAAAAAATTTTGTGTATATCTTTACATTAAACAAGGAACTTCATTTTCAGAATAAGTTTATGAATTAACCTTCTTTCCAATATAAAGTAGCTTAAACATAATTAGTAAAAACTGCTGAATCGATGCCTTCCTTTTATAATATTTTTGAAGATCCATTTTCCTTAGGAAGATCCTGACAATAAATTCTAGATTTGTTTCCAATGACAGCTGGCACCACCCTGCCAAAAGCACAGTTACTCAACTTCAGGCTGTTCGTGTTCTTTACCATTTGCTCTCCCATGAGTGCATTTGTTGAGGCAAGAACTGCGTCTTGACTGAGTATCCAAACAGCCAAAATATTTGAGGAGCTAAGCAATAATTCTAGTCATTTAAACAATTCCAAATCTACGTTTGTACTCTGCAGCTTGACTGCGAAACATGCAAGTGATGCAACTAGAAAGGAATATTAAACCTTTCTTCCTCCCTCTAGCTCCCTTGTGGAACATTTAAGGGAAACTCAGATGATTTTCCAGCTTAAGAGAAAATGAGGCATTACTTACACAACAGGGGCCCAATCTATTACCCTCAGGACAGGAGGATAACACCCACTGACATCACTAGAGATTACTCATCTGTAGGGTGGGAGAACAGGAGACAAAGATATTTAGTGCAGACTGCATGTCTAGATCCCAGAGCTCCTCCTAATTTGTCTTGAATTTCCAGCCATCAAGCTTTGCCAAACCACCCAGTTTCTTGGCCTCTCAGCTCACCTGCTCTGCTTTTTACTCTCGGAGTCTTGCTTTTCCCCATCTCATTAGCTACAGTTTTTAATGTGGGTTTTGCAGACTCTATAACTACTCAAAGAATCATCAAAGAAAAAGACCAACATCAAAAATAATTGTGTTCTAGAATGTTCCAAAAATAATAACCATGAAGACCTGCTAACAAAACATTTTTGGAGCAATAGTGAAACATGAACGGTTGCTTTTTAAGCAATTAAATAGCCATCCCTGAAAATGTATTGCTGTTCTGTATCAGAAAGATTACTATTCTGGACATGTAGCAACAAAAGTAACTTTTTAAAATGAGAGTAAAGAAATGGAAGCCTGCCAAGGCTTAGAAAGCTAGGAAAGAATGCTAGGAAAACAGGTGACGAATGTTTGGCTGGAGATCCACTTTCAAGGAGGAAGCATAAGGTTAACAAGGCATCTAAGTGACAGATGAAAAATATATTTTCTTCTAAAAATTTTCACCTGTGAAAGAAGCTTTGAAACACTGACAGTTTTTTCCTTCTAATAACATCTCTTAATTATTGGTTTTCTATTTTACTCTTTTTTCTGAGGAAGGGTCTTAAAATCTGAGTTTACACCAAGAAAATATCAGGGTAGGGAAAACAGCAACACAGGATTTAAATAATAAATTAATATATAAATATAGCCAGGGCCATACCAGGTATCTAGCTGCTAGGTGTCATCCAGTCCCTTGGGGATTTTACTCCTCACCTTGCTGGCTTTCACCCATGTTCTTATCTTCCTCTTTAGAGCATCTCTGCCACTTTCCCCTTCCCACAACATTTACAACGCTTCTCACTTCCACTCTCTTAACTTATTTGTCCTAGCTGTCCTACTTTCTCCCTCACTTTGTCTCCCTCGAGTGTCTGTATTTTTGACATGGAGAGAAGAGCTGGGACTGTCTCCTCATGCCATCAGTCATGGAAGTCATGCTCTATGGGCAGTAGGTGCTTCAAGCAGGGCACATGTTTTCACTGCTTTCCCCAGTGAAAAATGCTTCCCTAAGTGATGTGATAAGAGGATTTTTTGAGACGGTCGATGGCAGGAAGCTTGCAAGGCAAAGGCAAGACAAGGTAAATGGATCAGTCCATCTGTAAGCCAGACAGGAATGCATGATCCATCACATGCACAGTAATGCAGACACTGAGTAGGTCACCAGCAGGCTAGCTCTTGATCAGAAAAGTTCCCTAGGTAAGGTGATGGATAATCCTCTTCATTTCCCCATTTTGGAGGATGGGGTCCACTGGGGGAAAGCAATCCTGCCCAAATAAGTAGCAGAGAAGCAGGAAAAAAAAAAGAGGTACAGAATTTGTAATGAATGCTAGGAACTAAAACATGCACATTCATCCCTTTCTGGGAAAAACAAAGAAGTAAAACGTTAGCACCTCAGGCCTGCAGATAACAAAATCTTGCTTTCATTAGAAGCACAGTTTTAATAGTAGCATAGCAAGGGGGAGCAGGATCCAAATAGCACCACTCCTAAGCAACACAGTGTTACAGAGTAGAGGGCCAATGTTCAATGACTGGGGAGCTAATACTCACCACAGCAGTGGGGTATGAATTCCTGAGCACTCACTGCTTATTACAACCAAACTAAAACACAACTGACAACCAAAATAAAACACAAACAAACAACAGAAACCACAAAAGGGTATTTGACTCAGCCCTTTCCCCTGTGAAAATCTTTCTGCAATACAATCTTTCTATCCTTCAACCAGAGACAAGAAAAAAAAATTAGAAAGAAAGATATGAATCCTAGGGAGAAACAAGAAGTTTTATTCATAGAGAAAGATTAGTGAATCAGTGATCCCAGAATTCACAAGGTTTGCTAAAGTCATGGTACCAGGATGTCTTTGGCAGAGACGCAGGAACACAGTGTCAGACAGCCTGAATGCTACCATTGTCCTTCTGTCCTAATGGCTGGCTCTGGGACCAAGGTAGCATTTCTTCTGCCTGAATCTGGGCCAGAACATATTTCAGTTCCTCATTGACTGAGCTACATGTTGACACCCAGTCTTGTGGTAATGATGATGACTGTTAACTACTGAAGGAGAAAAAAAGAAAATCAAGTCTGCTCCTTGCTCTAGCAGCACTTTTTTGTCTGCTTAGCAGTAACCCAGCTCCCCTTGAAGAGCACAGAATGTAAGGGGATACTCCAGGCAGGAGAGATCAGCAGCTTGTTAATGTCGGTGTGGGAAATGAGGCCATTCTGAGCTCATGGCAATTTGTCAGTATTGCCATCAACTTCAGCCAGGAGAGGAATTGCCTGCAGACCAAGGAACTGGCTGATGGCAACTACTGGTGTGCTTCATCCAACATAACCCTCTCCTCCCCACAGAACTGCAGAGATGGAAGAGTTCCCCTGAAACAAAGTATTTCCTAGAGCATCTGTGACAACACTGTCTTACACTGATTCTTCCTGAGGCAAGTTCACAATTTTTTTAGTCAGTCTGTTTCACCACTTTGCTACCCTTGTAAATACTGGGGTTTTTTTCTAATATAGGAGCTAATCTCTGTTACAAACTCATTGTGTTTTGTTTTTTGTTTTTTTTTTTTTTCCCCTATGATCACAAATCTGCAGAATAAATAATTGCTGACCTCTCTATGACAGATGTTGCTATACTGAAGGGCATAAGTGTTGACCATCTTCTCTTTCCCAGATGGGAAAGGGCTAAAAAAAAGAAAGTTCCTCATGTTTCCTTAGGTCACTTCTAAATCTCTTGTTGTTCCTATTGTTGCGTTCTGGACCTCCTCTGATTTCCCTAAAACTTTGGCATATTGCTGGGAAAAGGTTAGGCATAGTACTGCAACCAGGATCTCATTGGAAAGGGGCAAGTAATCTTCTATCATACTACCTTTCAAAAGGGTCTGCTCTTCTCTGTCTTTTTAATTTTTTTATTTATTAATAAAGAAAATTATCACACAAACTTCAGTGCATTGGCCAAATTCTTAACTAAAATTACTCTGGAGGATCAGGCCCAAGATAAACTAAAGAAGTATTTCACTTCAGATGTCACTGATGGGACTGTAGAATGAGGAGACTGTTTTGTTTAGATACTCAGCAAACGAACTCCTATCTCCCAGATGGCTGAGAGGGAAAGATTAGCAACCTTGATGACATGACAACACAGAGCTTCTGGAACAGACTGGGGAATGGCAGAGAGCCCAAGGAACAGACAAAAAGAGTGAGAAATATTTGGTGAACTGAGAGGGGGAAACAATGAATGAAACAAACCCCTGATACTGATGCGTGTGGCCTAGGAAATGTGTAAACTATTTCCACTCCACATAAAGCCATTAACACATATCCATGTTTCAGCTGGGATAGAGTAAATTTACTTCCCAGTAGCTGGTATAGTGCTATGTTTTGGACTTAGGATGAGAATAATGTTCATGACACACTGGTTTGGTTGGTGCTGAGTTCAAGGGCTCTTCAGCTTGTCGCCCCATCCCACCAGCAAAGAGATCCCAGTGAACAAGAAGTTGGGAGGGGAAACAGCCGGGACAGCTGATCTCAGCTGACCCCAAGCACATTCCATGCCCCTATGACATTATGCTTAGCCTGTAGAGCTGGGGGAAGAAGGGAGGAAGGAGGGGACATTCAGAGGAATGGAATTTGTCTTCCAAAATCAGGGAGCTCTGCTTTCCTGTGGATGGCTAAACAGTTGCCTTCCCAAGGGAAATGGTGAAGGAATTCCTTGTTTTGCCTTACCTATATAATTCACCCACAAGTTTTGTCACTCTTTTACCCTTCCAGTTCTCTCCACCATCCCACAGGGAGGAGAATGAGGTAGTGGCTGCATGGGGCTTAGTTACTGTCTGAGGTTAAACCATAGCAGCATTCCCTATCATAAAGCTGTAACAAAGTTCTGATGGAACTTTTCAGCTTCTCATTGACAATGAGAGACTCCACTAGCCAAGGTGGAAATCTGGGGCAGCTATTTCTAACTTCAATTTTGTAGGGAATTACTAGCCCAAATCCACTAATACTCACTTAGAACCACAAATGTGAATCTGGAAAGTACAGCCATGAACTGCACCTGCACCCAGAAAAAAGCCAACATAACCACCCCACACAGCAGCATTGTCTTAGTCACTATAAATATATATTTGACTTTTAAGAACTTGTCAAAAGGCTAAGAGTCTGGCAAGCCAGAAGTGAAGAGTTGTGTCTAAAATTACCTGCCCAAAAAAGGAGGGATGGGGACTGAAAAGGAAGCAAATTAGACATAAAGGGGATTTAAAAAAAATTAAAATACAAAAAAAAAGATTATTAAAAAAATAAAGAGATGAGAGTAGTCTTTTACCAACCACTAACCAAAGGCCTTCTCTTTTCTGTGGATAAATAGATCCACTCTGTTTCTACTATTTTACAGAAAGCATTCCTTCCTATTTTTTATTTCTCTGTCAATTTTGCTCTCCTTACTCTGTTTATATCTTTCAGTTTGTTCCCCCTCCATCTTAATGTGTTTGGAATGAGTTCAGAAATCAAATAGCATGGAAATAAAACTCCAATCAGAGATCTGCTTAGTGACACTTCCAGAATTCAGATTTTGGCAGTGATGAAAATGAATTCCAATACTATTCAGCAAGTCTCAGACAGAAATAAACAGGATTACAGAAATAACTGCTTTCACAGAAAGTGTCTACCATCTTCAGAATTTCTTGACTACTGTCAAAAGCTTAATCCAAATATTTTTGGCTGCAAATAAGAATGAAGAAGAAAGTGTCAGTTGTTGATTTTTTGGGGGAAGGTGTATGAGTGGCAGCTTGTCAAATAAAGAGAGAATGTTTTCCAAGAAAAAAACTACAACCTGAAAAAAAAAAAGGCAAAAAAAGGCAAACAGTAGCCTTAAAAGGCTCCCAAAGATTCATTTGTTCCTAAATGCAGATAACTGCAGATTTCTCATTACTTCTTCCCTCAGGCCATTCTCAATTTCCTTTAAAATTCTGTAAGTATAGTACATATTTGTAAACAGTGGGGATACGTAATTATTTGAACAGTTTATCAGAAGGTGTTAGATTTTCCAGCAGTAAATACATTTAACATCAGGACCAGATTGTTTAGGCATAAATATTGTTACTCCTTTCTTGCCTAAGAAGTTAGCAGAAATTCAGGGTCAAAATGTCATTTTATTCTAAAAAAAGAAGTTGATATAGAGGATGCACATCTCTTACGTTGTCTTGTTATTTACAATGAGTGTACTAGAAAATCTATTTCCCTGCACTCAGTAGGAGATAGTTTATTTACTCATTGTGTTCAACTTCCATCTAGCTGGCAATGAACTCAACCCCCTCTCTTTGTAAGTTCCCTTTCATCCCTCAGGATTTTCACTTAATGCTTGCTTTGCTCAACTTCTTGCTTCTCTTCTGTCCACTGGTCTGCAGTCATAATTGCTTTCTTCATGGCAAGGCAGAAAATATAGTCATAGAATCACAGAATCTACTGAGTTAGAAGGGACCCATCAGGATTATCGAGTACAATTCCTGGCCCTGCACAGGACGCACAAGAGTCACACCATGGGCCTGAGAGCATTGTTCAAACATTTCTTGAACTCTGTTAGACTTGGTGTTATGATCATTTTCCTGCCCATTTTAGTCCCAACCACCCTCTAGGTGAAGAACCTTTTCCTAATATCCAACCTAAATTTCCCCAGACAGAACTGAAGGCCATTCCCTCAGGTTCTGTCACTGGTCACCATAGAGAAGAGATCAGTGTCTGTCCCTCCTCTTCCCCCTCATGAGGAAGCTGTAACTGTGATGAGGCTTGCCCTCAGTCTCCTCCAGGCTGAACAGACCAAATGACCTCAGCTGCTCCTCGCATGGTTTCCACAGTCTTCACAATCCTCCTGGCCCTTCTTTGGATGCTCTCCAATAGCTTAATGCCTTTTTTATATTGTGGCACCCAAAACTGCTCCCAGTACAGGAGGTGAGGCCACCCCAGTGCAGAGTAGGTCAATCCCTTCCCTTGCCTAGTTGGCCATGCCGTGCCTGGTGACCCCCAGTACATGCTTGTCCCTCCTGACTGCCAGGGCACTGCATGTCCATGTTCAACTTGTCATTTCAGAACCCCGAAGTCCCTTTCCATGGCATTTCTCTCCAGCAACTTGTTATCCAGTCTATACCCAAATAAACATTTTTGCAAGCAATGCTATATGCTTGAGCTTTCTAACAAGGCTGTTAAAATTTCAACAGTTTTATTTAGTGAGGAAGACCCACCACTCATTACAATTTTGAGTATCACAAAAGGACATTAGTTCACCTACTGGTTACAAAAAGCTGGCTGACCCACAGTAATATTTCTGCATCCCACTATAAATTATGGAGACTAATATAGGAATTATTAAGTCACACTCCAGAACGGTAATGGTCCCCAGACTTAACAGCTATGAACGTGCATCAACAATACATGAAGGGTCAACAAAAGATAAAAGATACTTTAAGGACAGATATTAACTATGTTTTAAAATCCCATTTCTGTCTGTAATTTTCAGGAAAGAAGAGGTGTTACTATGACTTCTCTGTCAGCCAAGTAAAAATAAAAGCAGAAAGTAGTATTTGTGAGGGTATGTATTTTTGATAGCTGACATAACTTTCAGTTGGAGTGAGCTGCTCTACTGTACAGAAATGAAACTGGCCTCTTTTAGACTTTGAGAGATTACAGACTGTCACAAATTAGTTAGACTAAAGTGAACTAAAAAACCCAGAGTGTTTCAAAGCTCCAACAAAGCTGAAATACTGTCAGAGCGGGGAAACAGGGATTTAAAAACAGACGCTGGATTTGTAAGGGATGATATAAACACACACAAAATGTTGCTTGAAGGTAAGGTAATTTTTGAAAACTTGCAGGAGGACTTTTAAAATTCTTTCAGTTTCCTCAAAGACTGACTAAGAAGTTGCATTACGGAAAACTGAGGAGCCTTGCACTTCATATTGTTCATATTCATTCATATTCATATTTTGGCAAGGAGGCCTATTTAGGAGATTTATTCAAAGAGTTACTTGGGAAGCAGCCCTTAAAAACAAAGCAGTCCAGGAAAGGTGGGTGTGCTTCAAAACAGAGATCTTGAGGGCACCGGAACAGACTGACCCTGTGTGCTGAAAGATGGGTCCATGAGGCAAACATCCAGCCTGAAAAGACAGGTGAGGTTTTGAAGAAACTTATGAATAAAAAGAGGATGGATCATCTTTGGAAGGAGGGTCAGGTCTCTCAGGATGTATTTAAGGGGATTGCCAGGGCATGCAGGAAAAAAATTAGATGGCAAAGCTCAGTTCAAACCTAATTTGGCAACTTTTCTAAAGGATAATAAAATATGTTTTTTTACACTTACAAATGTGCTACCATCAAAAGGAAGGGTAAGACGAACCTTTGTTCTTTACCAGATGCAGAAGCAAACTTAGTAACTGAAGATGGAGAGAAGGTAGAAGTGCTTAATGCCTTCTTTGCCTCAGTCTTTAGTGGGAAGCTGGCTTGTCCTCAGGTGAGCTGCCCTCCTGGGTTGGTAGATTGTGGCAGGGAGCAGAATGATCCCCCTGATATCCAGGAGGAGGCAGTCAGAGAACTGCTGAGCCGCTTGGATGTTCATAAATCTATGGGAGCAGATGGGATCCATCCCAGGGAGATGAGGGAGTTGGCAGATGAGCTTGCAAAGCCACAACAGTCCTGG